>ML788144.1:90616-111933 GCA_009831015.1 Picea engelmannii | reverse complement strand
TTTATATGTGGCTAGCCAGTCCATACCAATCAACAGGTCATACGATCCTAGGGGTAATATGTTAAGTGTTGCTTGGGTGGGGAATTCACCCATAGTGAATTGGCAAGCTGGTATGACCTCTGCTACCTTTCTGTTGGTGCCAGTGGCTAACTATACCAACCATGGCTTGGTGTGTTTATGTGGCTGTAATTTACACTTATCAACAACCTTAGGGGCTATATAACTCAAATTTGAACCAGGGTCAATTAGAATAGACAATAGATGGTTGGTGATTATACCTTCCATCTCCACCACTGAAGCTTGGTGGTCAGCTTGTTTATTATCCAAGGCTGCATAAATTTGTGGCACGCTCTTGGCCACGTCATTGACGGTGGTAGCTTCTTGAACGTTGTAAATTATCTGACTGTTCTGTTGCCGGTGCGGGCAGTCCCTCAGTAGATGTTCTTCTCCACAACCCCAACATTTCAAGGGTTCTTTCTTCGGGTTATCAATCTTTCCTGGGGTAGATCCAAAAGGTTTATTTCCACTCTGGGAGGGAAAATTCTACTGGTGTACACTTCGGGTTGGGAAGCTCATCCTTGAGTCCTTTTTATAGTTTTTAAATCCTGGGGATTTAAACCCCTTTTTCTAGAATCCTGAATTATTCTTCTGCTTCCAGCCTTCATGAGGTTCTGTCTGATGCCCAAGCTGCTCATAACAATATCTTGCCTTTCAGATAGTGTCTTCTAGGGTCTTTGGCTCGTTGAACTCAATCTTGTTCTGATAGTCCTTAGGTAGTCTGCTGATGAATCGTTGCACCTTTGCCTTTTCTGCTTTTATATAGGGTATGTACCTCAACAACTCGAGGAATTTGCTGACATATTCCTCTATGGTGCGTTGCCCTAGCTTGAGTTCATAGAATTCTTTAGACTTTTCGTCGAAATACTTTTCTGACGGATACTTCTTCCTGAAGTATTTCTCAAACCGTTCCCAAGATAGGTCTTCTTCGTGAATCCCTTTTACGTTCTTAAGGTCTTCCCACCAAATGGAAGCCTTCCCATTCAGGTTGAAAGTGGCTAGTTGGGCCTTCAAGTTTTTCGAGAAGTCATGGACTCTGAAATACTTCTTTAGTCCAAGCAACCAGGCCTCTGCTTTCTCTCCCTTCTCTATTTCATCGTCGAAAGAGGGTGGTTTGGCCTTCTTGAATTCTTCGAGATTATGATTTTTGGAATGATTTCCCTTCTTCCATTTTCTTTGGGAATAAGAACTATTTCTTCTACTAGAAGATCCCTCTGAGTCGCCAGTTTCCTTTCCAGAGGAATCTTCCGACGCTTGTCCCTTATCTCTGGGGTGGACCTTTCTTGAGGTGCTCCTCCCAGTGTGGCCACTTAAAGGACCACGTTTTCGCATCCCAGGTGGGCTTCGACTTCTCTTTGTTTGTCATTAGTCCACGTGACTAGTGTCAGGTCCATGCTACAATTGTCTTTGTATGTCGGAAAAACTTTGCAGCAAGACTGCATTAATTTCCGTTTGCTTCTCTTACTCTTTTATCAACCTCTCGTTGTCATCCTTCCAGCTTTGCAGTTCGACCATGAGGCTTCTCACAGTCTTAGCTAGATCTGGAGGGGTCTCTACCGCTCTCCTTTCGTCAGAATCTTCGTCTCTATTGTGGGAGCCATCCCCCACTTCGTGGTGCATCACCATTCTATGCATCTGTAGTTTCCCGTGGCTGATCGTCCTCTTGTTGTGCAAGAAAAACACTTGTTGTTAGTCAACATTATATTCATTCACAATCAGCACATAATTCATATTTTTCAAATGCATACACACAATAGGAATTTTCATTCTTAACTTCGACTTTTGATAAAGGGGGTTAGGATAGAGAGTTACTCCTTTTAAGAGTACTTCAATTGGAGTTTCTATGCAACTCGTCCATGAACCCAAGCAGGCCAAGTGTTGTAACCACACTCTGATACCAATTTGTCACACACCCACTACGACAACTAACATTTTCCTTTTCTTCGAGGGGCAGAATCCCCGAATTTCTATGGGTCCTAGCACAGACCATCCCTTCCCTTATCCTCCTCCATGTGATCGTTGGCTATGACCACATGCCTTACCAAAAAGGCACTTCCATCTTTTGCGATTCGGGGAATTGCAATGCAAGCGTTCCCCTGTTCTCTGTCTTTTGAAATGCCGAAACCCAAAAGGGTCTAAGAAATCCTTAGCTCCTCCCTTGGGTCGCTTTTCATACGATCGATCCTATGACCTGATGCTAATCCTATAAATGCTTTCAGGGTTTCACGATTCGGGGAATCGTGATGCAAGCGTTCCTCCTTTCCCTTTTTATTCCCCAGGACTCGAAAGCCCGGTATCATCCAGATCTACGGTCCAGATCGTTGGCTTTATCAACGATCCAGATTAAATACTGGCATTCTACTTTTTGAGATTTATGGCGGGGTCTTCACTCCTATTCCTCTGATGTCCAAAACCCCGGTGGCTTTATACCTTTGCCACGCCTCCCCTACAAATGGATGGTCCAAATTCTTTCGGGACCTGAAATGTCGATTCCTGAATTTTGACCCTTGATTAACTGCTAGCACCTACCTCCTCCTACTACCACATGACTCTGCCATGTGACCTAGGGCTCATCCACAGAGCGCGTCGGGGTTTCGAGTACTGGGATTTCACTACTTGCGAAAATGAGGGGTCTTACCCTTTGGTTTTCGGGGTGCCGAAACGCCGAAACCCATTCATGCTAAACTGGCTCATCCACAGAGCGCGTCGGGGTTTCAGGTACCAGGATTTCGTGACTTGCGAAAACGAGGGGTCTTACCCTTTGGTTTCTCGGGTGCCGAAACGCCGAAACATATTCACGCTAAATGGGCTCATCCACAGAGCACGTCGGGGTTTCAGGTACCGGGATTTCGCGACTTGCAAAAATGAGGGGTCTTACCCTTTGGTTTCCTGGGTGCCGAAAAGTCGAAACCTATTCATGCTAAATCGACTCATCCATAGAGCGCGTCAGGGTTTTGAGTACCAGGATTTCATGACTTGCGAAAATGAGGGGTCTTACCCTTTGGTTTCCCGGGTGCCGAAACGCCGAAACCTAAGAGAACTACTCTCTCTTGTACAAGGTTTCCAAACTCAAATCATATGATCCTTCAGCGGTTTCTTGGGTAATTATCCCTAGGCTTGGTGACCTAACTGAAAAGCCTTCTTAATTCGCCGAGCTATGAACTCTGTGTCAGGGGTAAGGTAAACTCATGGGTTTACTAAAACGATAGTCTTTTCAAGGAACTCACTCCGGTTCTGGAATGCGAGGGAACTTCCCGGGAGGAGGTGCCTTCGGGAAATCAAACCAGGACATAGCACGAGTCAAGTGGATGGAACAAATCTCAAGGGTACGGACTCATATTCTGAACTTATCCCTCCTATACCTAAACCGATTATGGTCATATGAGTATAAGCATGCATCCATTATTTTCGATCAAAACACAAGGCAAACACTTCAATATAGAAACCATTTATGAGCGTATAAACATGAGCATGTGTCTAGGATATTCAATTCAAGATACAAGATATAAACACTTATCAGAAACACCAGGTGTGACACGACTACTGAGAGGGGTGCTCGTTTCCACCCAACCGTAGGCTCAGTGACTCCAAACGGATTTACTACTAGCCACCCCCGAGCTAGACCACGATGCTTGAGATTCAGTCTCCTACTTCCAGCTCAACAGAAGTCAAGGACGAAGGTTACTCTCCTCCTCCTTTGTTCAGAACTCCCTGTATTTCCCAAGTTTCTCCTAGTTCTCTTCCGCGATCCCATGTCGTGCGTATTCTCCCTTTTCCCCCATTCCCCACACTTCCTTTCTTGTCTTTTCTGCAAGATTGTGTGGGGCACTAATTCC
The DNA here is from genome assembly GCA_009831015.1 of Picea engelmannii. NCBI lineage: Eukaryota > Viridiplantae > Streptophyta > Pinopsida > Pinales > Pinaceae > Picea > Picea engelmannii. Next base: position 108,040 of record ML788144.1, on the reverse strand, counting down.
CCCGTCCATGGTCAGGTTGTTTACTTCTACAGATGGGCGGTTCGCCCCCATCCCCTCATTAACTCTTGAGGAGCCTCCCCACCTACCATCCTTATGGGTAATTCATTCCAGGGTTAGAGAGTTGCTCTTGGTCTTTGAGCAAGTAAAAACCAGTACGATATTGGTTCGGTGGAAGTTAACGCAACCATTCTAGGTCCCTTCCACCACCTCTCATTAGCCATCGTGGTCTCTTTTAGTACATCCCCTCCCCAGCAGTCATGCAACACATATTCATAACATAATTTACATTCATCGACCTTTTATACAAAGGTCCGTCAAATAAAAAATTCACATCTTTGAGTTTGCCATAGTTCTTGGCCAATATAGTTATTTTTACAGACTAGAGAAAACAAGGTGTTACACCCCCAAAATTTGTATAAATAAAAAAATTTCAATGAGCGGACAAGATCATTTTTTAATTGGTAATCCAACGATCGTTATCATTTTGACCAAAAGGTAGGGGGCCTAACAAGTCGTCCTGGGCTCCAGGCTGGTGAGCTTCTCATGGAGTCCAAACACCTAGATCCCCCACCATACCTCTGCACTCCGTGTCAATATAGTTTAGAGAAAGCAGTGTATATAAACCCATATGAATCATTTTACACAAGCAATGTGGGACTAAAACTCAACATGTTGTTTAATCAGCACTGTTGATCTCTTGATCGGATGGTTGCCAAGTCTCGCCTTCATCATCTCTGCAATATACTTGATAAATTCTCTAATTGCAAGTCCACTACATCAAGTGCTTGCATAATATCCCCCACTTCTTGGTTCTTGGCTGACAAGGCATCATGCAAGGATATGATCTCCTCTTGTATTCCCTTTGCAGAAACCTCTCGTGCTTGGAATTCCTCGACACTGAGATCCAACGAGTGGCAATCATTTTGTAACATAATATGTACGAAGTCTTTGACAACCAATAATAAGTTTCCATCGATCTCAATACTGTATTTAGCAGTAAAATCAAGATGATCTGTGGATTGCGGAGGTTGAGAAATGTTTGATGCTAACCTTTTTCCACTAGTTACTACCATTACATGCCCTTTAGAATGTGATCTATCTACATCCTTAATCTTCATATTCTCAATTTCTGCCATGGAATTGCTGAAAGCATCATGAAGGATGGTAATACTTCTATGTAACATACCAATCTGAGCATCCTTTTGTTTTGTGAGATCATTGAGAAGTCTAGCATTTTTCTTTAGAGACTCAAAAGATTCTGCCAAATGTGCAACTTTCTACGCTACAATCTGCAAAACATGTGACACACCTGTAGCCACAATTCAACTCTTTGGATACCCACTACGATGCTTAAAATACTCTCTTGGTAACAAAAGAATTGTAGATCTTTAATGGTTTCAATCACACCCTTTGTGGTAGACACCATATGGGTTAGGTATGTTATTTACATGTAGCATTTTGGATGTGATTCCAAACAAATATTTTCAAGGTGTATTCATGCAACAGTCCCCCAACATTATCAAATTCCCCACAGTAATTTGGAGCAGAAAGAATGGTGACCTTTCAATCATGTACTCTAGTGAGAATTTTGCAATTTTGATTGGTGGAATTGAGTCATTTTCAAAATGCTGCTACTTAATTCGGATGGTTACTAAATTTTTCACAAAAGTAGAGGTGCTTATTATTTGGTCAGAAATTGCTTAGAATTGGTTAAATAAAGAATAGTCAGCTTCATAAATTCCTCACTGAGGAAAGTGTCAGAAATGGTCTCAATGCAAATAGATACAAGGAATCTAAAACTATTGTCAAGGCTACTAGAATAATGCCTCCAAGAAAATCTAAGATCCCTATCCACTATGCTAAAAAATCATTGATGAGATATGCCTCAAAGAAACATGGACTAGTAGCATAGGAACCTAGTGCGTACAACTCATTAATGTTTCAAAAATATGTAAACTGGTAGCTTGAAGGATTTGTGAAAATATAGGTTCTTCTTCTCAATCTAGATGAGGAAATATACAACTGAACTGAAGAATTAAGTTGATTCGTTTTTTAGCATATTGCAGGATTTAGGCATGTAAACTGTTGTATTATATATGTTTGACTGGATATTAGGTTCCATCTTTTCCTGTGGCAATAGATGGACTATCCAGCTTCAACCTATTTATATTTGTCACATACATTGAATTTCCAAATTATTGAAGTTGTATATGTCCATCCATATTAGTTGTGATTATCTTATGTTTGAATATAATAGGTGGGTTGGTTTTTTCTCCTGTTTGGCATATTGATTGAACTGGCCCTGTTTCAGTTCACTGGAGAAAGGGATCCAAGCTTGATTGCTTCAGACCGTGAAATTTGTAGGCTTTTACAATAATGCTAAATTTGCACAATCTTCTACAATAAAGCTTAACATGTAATGCCTTGAATATGTTTGTATATAGTCCATTGATAATGCTTTATTACTTGGTAGTTATTAATTGATAATGGTTTATTACTTGACAGTTTGTGTTGCCCTTGTATTTTGGAATACTAAACACATGTTCTATTGAACTTGGTAATATAACAGTTTCCTTTTCTGTTAAGTTGAGGTGAGATTTCTGAATTTGCATTAATTGTTCTATAGTGAAATTTCCACACAAGAGAGCCTCAAAGAAGTCAACAGATCAAAGAATCATCTTGAACAAGTTGAAGATAAACCTTAGACATGCACTTTTCTTTCTTTGATCTATCATTTCTACCTTATGTTATCTTTGTAACTCTTTACAAGTGTTTGACTAAAACGAATGAACTTGAGTAGACTTAAAGTTCTACATGGAAAGTTAACTTAGACAATTTTGGTAAATTAGAATGAATGGTTGAACTTGTCATTTATGGGGAGAACAATCATACCACTAACCTTTAGTTCTTGCATGGAGTTACTCCAATGGTCTTCTAATGTTCATAATTGCCTTGTATCATTTTATAGCCCAAATTTATTTCCTTTTATTCTTTTTAAGAAAAGACTTATTGTTAAATAATTTGGCTCCCCGAGGAAAGGACACAACAACTTGAGGAATCAGTCCATGGTATGTGAACGTGGTAACTATCATTCAAGGAAATTATCCATAGTTTAGACTTCTAAGAACTCATTGTGGGATAATTTGGGTTTTTCAAAACTAGTGTCGTTTGCACAAATTTTCCACATTGGCAAAGGACTAGCATTGCACTAGGTGCCTTGCTAATCATGTATTGATCCTTATTGATACCACCCTAGGCAAGGTCCAAGGAAGATTTAGTAATAAACACTCCCCTTTCTTGGGGTTGTAAGGTGTACAAAAGCATAAAAAATCAACATTCCCCTATTCCTCTAACCAAGTTTCAATTTCCATTGCATTATCATTCATGAGGTTATCTGTTGTACTACACAAACCACTCACTTCAATCGTTGTAGGAGTTCTTTTGCTTGACATTAAGGATTATTGTACATCATTGCACTATAGAGGGTTAGATAGTTTTGTGCCAAGCTTAAATAAATATATTTTATCTTTTTTTATCAGGCATACTATCACCAGTTAGATTACATGCTTAAGAAATGTAAACAATAATGCATTTATCACAAAATATCATTACACAAAGATGTCGTAGAAAATCTATCTTTGTTAATTGAAAAATTACAAACTAATAAAATGTTGTACATAGAATATAACCTTGCACTAATTATCTAAAGAAAGTTGTATGATTCTTAATCCCACACACAAAAGCAATTCAAGTTCTCTAGGCTTGTATGTCATCTTACAACCTAGGGTTTTGAGGTCATTTGCTACACACAGGGACAATTTTACTTCAAAATCCATTTATGACCAAATAGAGATGAATTTAACAAAAGAAAAAGATCTTTTTGTCAATCACATACCAAAGAACAAAAGCCTCCTTCAGTTTATACACAGGTGTTATAATTTGGGAGATATGCAGCGAGAGTTGAGGCATATTTTTCAAGAATATTTAATTTCTTGTTTTAGTCATTATTTTGTGGCGTGTATTTCAAGAAGATGGGAACGAATTTCAAAAACCAGAGAGATGTTTTTCTTCAAAACAACCTTATTTACAAAAACCTCTCCCGGTTTTCTAACAGGTATTATAGTTAAAGAGATATCACTTCATCTTTGATTCCTATTTTTACAAAGATGAAGAAAAATGTATCTTATTGTCTTATTGGCATCCAAGTTACAATGAAACAAAACTCAATGGCTTGTTATGTTGATCCTATAGGGCTATAAAAGGAAGCTTGTCTTGCAAACTCTTGAAGTTGACCCAAGTGATTTTTCTTGTATGGATGATTGTTTTGGCACCTTTTTGTTTGTTTGATCTTGGTTGGTAATGTCTCATTAGTTAGGAGGACTATTATGTCATGTTGCATGGTGCTAACTCAAGCTACATGTTAATGCTGAATTCGTATTGTAATTGTACAATTCCTTTATAGTACTCGTACAAGCCTAGGATATACTCATTTTGGACAAGAGAGTAGGGCATATAAATTTGCATGTTGCAGACTATTGAGAAAGTATTTTAGGACCCTTCTAATGCTTTGGATGATTTCTCATTAGTGATCCATTTTAGTGTGTCATATCATTAATGCTATGTTTTAGGATCTTGTCATATCCCCAACCTTTCTTCTTTGTGCCATATTTCAGGAATGGATCTATTTGTTCTTCTATGACCGTATCATCCTATAGTACTTGGAATCTAGTAGTGAATGCATCATTGACATCCTACCCATCCTAGGACTATCTGGTAACAACATGAATACTATTTTCACTGAGAGGGATTTCTATCCAAATCCCACCTACTTGAGTCCACGCCAATAGTAGCCACACATACTTTCTTATCATTGGAGAATTACCCAAGCATGGGACATGCAGGAGAATGGTGATCCTGGATTTAAACAATGGCTTGAATAATGATAAGAGCATGGTTTGGTCCCTCCTTAGTTTTGATTATTTTTCTAGGGAAAATTCAAGGAACAAGGCAAGGTCATGGATATCATAATCCATCAGTTGCACCTGCTCCACATATCATTTCAAATAATCATCCTTGCTAACATGCACCCATAGGTTGAGTACCTCCTCTAGGTAAATTGATTATTGTACCTATAGAATGGGGGTCTTCTCCTGCCTCAACTTTTAGATTCATGGCCCATCATGCCCTTGACTTAATTGGTATTGTACATGGTGGAATTTTTCTCATGGTGGCTTTGTGTAATACCATCATCCACAAATAATCCATCATGAATCTCCTTAGATTCCCATTCATCACCAATTTATACAATTTCCCTGTTATCAAGTGATAATTCGTCACATGTACCACTAGCTTCCTTTGCCAACACTAATCATAATCCTTAGGTGCTGAAATTGAATTGGGGAATTCAATGAGCTCTGCAAAGAAGTTTGATATGAATTCCACATGAAAGAGACTGACATCGGGTAGTTCATGAACTGTCCTTGTGGTTTAACTATTATGTATCTGGGAATGATGATTGGGACCACATTTTACTTCCTTGGCTTTACTACCACTTCAAAATCGAACTCTTTGAATTGAAATAACCTTTAGCAGATTTGACCCTCCATTTGAAAGTTATTACTAAGCTAGGAGGGCACTATAACCAAGCTTGTTCCTCCCTCCATTAAAGCCTCAAGTATGTTGATAAATTGCAAGAGTATAAGGGGCATGGAGTGAGTTAAACACATTTCCATGGACATTTCAATTCCCACTTGTCCCTCAATTCAATCCGGTTGTTCATACTATATTTCATAGTTGTGATGACCTATAAACTATCAAATGTTTTGAAACTACCATCAATAAGGATCAAAACTTGTAATGTTGTAGGTATGCCTATAGGTGTCATTTTGAAGTTGACCCAAGTGATTTTTCTTGTATGGATGACTGTTTTGGCACCTTTTTGTTTGTTTGATATTGGTTTGTAATGTCTCATTAGTTAGGAGGAATATTATGCCATGTTGCATGGTGCTAACGCAGGCTGCATGTTAACACTGAATTCGTATTGTAATTGTACAAATCCTTTATAGTACTCGTACAAGCCTAGGATATACTCATTTTGGACAAGAGAGTAGAGCATATAAATTTGCATGTTGCAGACTATTGAGAAAGTATTTTATGACCCTTCTAATGCTTTGGATGATTTCTCATTAGTGCTCTATTTTAGTGTCCATATCATTAGTGCTCTGTTTTAGGATCTTGTTCATGAAGATAAGATCTTGTTCATTATTTGGCATAGTGTGCCATATCTCATGCAAGATTTTTATCAAAGCATGCCCATGGTAGAGGAGAAACTTAGGACCCTCCTAGCCTAGTAATAACTTTCAATGATAGTGCCAATGCCAACCTTGGTTATAGAGTCTGTTGACTAGGTTAGGGATTCATACTTGGTTGAAACAAACTTAGACTCAAGATCCCATCAAAAGTTCAATGTCTACTAGTTTTACCCACTATGAGAAGGTAGTTCCATTAGTAGAAAACTCCCATAATGGAAGTCTTGGTTCTGGTCCTATGCCTCTAGAACACTCTATAGGACCTTATTCATGAGATACCTCACCAGATTTAGTTTTACCTTGGTTGCAAAGATGTCAAGCTTTGAATCACCTGCTTTTAGCAATCTCATATCCTGTAGGTCTACAACACCCTTGTGGATAACATATTCCCTACCTTACTGAATGATAAATTGTTAATAGATTCCATGTCATATAGGCTCAGATAGCAGTGCAAATTGCATGCTTCTTATAGCTATATGATTTTAGTGCACCATTTTGGATTTTTAGTGTTTTTTTAGTATGGGAGTGGATGGCAATGACTAGTAATAGTGGAAAAGGTATGAAATGGATGGATTTTTGATATGAAGTGAATGGATTTGAAAGATTGAGTGATACACACGTTGGATGAAGGTTGCATGTCTACTAAAGCTTATGCATGGGAGGATAGGTATGATGGTTTAAATGTTGTGATGAAGTGTTGAATTTATAAGTGGAGGTTTGAAATATTTGAATATCATACCTTGATATATTCCATTGACTTGGAACACTCGTATGACCTATAAACTATCCAATTTTTTGAAACTGCAATCAATAATGATCAAAACTTGTAATGTTGTAGGTATGCCTATAGGTGTCATTTTGAAGTTGACCCAAGTGATTTTTCTTGTATGGATGATTTTTTTGGCACCTTTTTGTTTGTTTGATCTTGGTTGGTAATGTCTCATTAGTTAGGAGGACTATTATGTCATGTTGCATGGTGCTAACTCAGGCTGCATGTTAATGCTGGATTCATATTGTAATTGTACAATTCCTTTATAGTACTCGTACAAGCCTAGGATATACTCATTTTGGACAAGAGAGTAGGGCATATAAATTTGCATGTTGCAGACTATTGAGAAAGTATTTTAGGACCCTTCTAATGCTTTGGATGATTTCTCATTAGTGATCCGTTTTAGTGTGTCATATCATTAATGCTATGTTTTAGGATCTTGTCATATCCCCAACCTTTCTTCTTTGTGCCATATTTCAGGAATGGATCTATTTGTTCTTCTATGACTGTATCATCCTATAGTACTTGGAATCTAGTAGTGAATGCATCATTGACATCCTACCCATCCTAGGACTATCTGGTAACAACATGAATACTATTTTCACTGAGAGGGATTTCTATCCAAATCCCACCTACTTGAGTCCACGCCAATAGTAGCCACACACACTTTCTTATCATTGGATAATTACCCAAGCATGGGACATGCAGGAGAATGGTGATCCCGGATTTAAACAATGGCTTGAATAATGATAAGAGCATGGTTTGGTCCCTCCTTAGTTTTGATTATTTTTCTAGGGAAAATTCAAGGAACAAGGCAAGGTCATGGATATCATAATCCATTAGTTGCACCTGCTCCACATATCATTTCAAATAATCATCCTTGCTAACATGCACCCATAGGTTGAGTACCTCCTCTAGGTAAACTGATTATTGTACCTATAGAATGGGGGTCTTCTCCTTCCTCAAMTTTTAGATTCATGGCCCATCATGCCCTTGACTTAATTGGTATTGTACATGGTGGAATTTTTCTCATGGTGGCTTTGTATAATACCATCATCCACAAATAATCCATCATGAATCTCCTTAGAATCCCATCCATCACCGATTTATACAACTTCCCTGTTATCAAGTGATAATTCATCACATGTACCACTAGCTTCCTTTGCCAACACTAATCACAATCCTTAGGTGCTAAAATTGAATTGGGTAATTCAATGAGCTCTGCAAAGAAGTTTGATATGAACTCCACATGAAAGAGACCGACATCAGGTAGTTCATGAACTGTCCCTTTGGTTTAACTATTATGTATCTGGGAATCTAAGTCACCGCATTCAGCGAATTTCAGGCCTGAAATTTGAAATTCTCCGAATTTCGAATGAAATCGAATTAATTCGTATAAAATTTGCCAAATATCAGAACGAACTTGAACCTGCATACAAATTCGAATTTTTGGCCGAATAAATTCGACAAATACGTTGAAATTCGAGTTTGAAATTTGACATGAAATTTAAAAAAAAAAGATTGGAACCCTAACCGTGGTTGCCGCGTGGTTGTTTTCGAACGTTCGCGTGGTTTTTGGATTTCCGCTCACGGATTCAGATTTTGGGTTTCATGCGCGTGGTTTGGGTTTTGCATTTCCCGTTGTAGCACTCCCGAGTCCCGACTATATTCCTCCCTCCTCTCGACGATGGACACTATAACACTTACCAGTTACGACTACATTGTAGCAGTGATTCAGGGACCAACAAGGAACTTCCTCCAGCGAGAACTCTCGACGCCGTCCATATATTTTTAAATTTTTAAATTTTGTAGTCTGTCGAATTTATTGCCGAATTTTATCATAGAAATTTTCATTGCCGAATTTTTGTTGAACTTCAAGGTCATTGAACTCGAATTCGAATTCGAACCAAGTGACTCAGCTGAGAATGATGATTGGGCCCACAATTTACTTCGTTGGCTTTACTACCACCTCAAAATCAAACTCTTTGAATTGAAATAACCTTTAGCAGATTTGACCCTCCATTTGAAATTTATTACTAGGCTAGGAGGGCATTATAACCAAGCTTGTTCCTCCCTCCATTAAAGCCTCAAGTATGTTGATAAATTGCAAGAGTATAACAGGCACGGAGTGAGTTAAACACATTTCCATGGACATTTCAATTTCCACTTATCCCTCAATTCAATTTGGTTGTTCATACTATATTTCATAGTTGTGATAATCATGGGAGATATTGCAAAAGAATCCCCCTCACCCCTCCCCATTTTGGATCATTTGAACCTAATTCAAAATAGTACCCATGTTTCCCATGGAATCTACTTCATAGTTTAGATGGTGAAGGACATGGTAAAAGGTTATTTGTTAAAAATGGACAAATATTCATTTTTCTCTTTCTACTAGTATGTACAAGCTTGAGGATATCACTTTTGAGAGCTTCCTCATTTGTCAGATAATCACAATGGAATTTCCAATGACCACAATATTTTTCACCTATCTTGAATGAAACAACATGAGACAAAAAAATACATATATTGATCAATGGTTCAATTTTTACAAATCCAAATGGAGTGCACTATTCATCATACCGTAGATAATCAGATATGCAAGTTTGCAGTTTGGTTGAGAATCATATATGCGAGTTTGTAGTTTGGTCGAGCCTCAGCACCGAGTGGGGTCCTCATCTCTTGGAAGGCTAACAAAATATGATGCCTGGGCCGAACCTGGAAGTAACCCAACCCCCTTTTTCCCGTTCCGTCAAGGCCCAAAGGGGAAATAAGCAGTAGCACAAAGAACATCGAAGATATTAAAGGTAAAACCGTAAACCTCTGTTCCTTCAAGGCCCAAAGGGGAAATTCAAATAAGCACGAAGATGTAAACCGGGGAATGCATATATGGGCAGATCCCATATAATTTATACCAGATGGGAGGTCCAAAATGCTCTTAGAAATCTCCTTATTCTTTGGAAATCGGGAAAAGGGAAGATTGTAGCTACCGAGTGCCCATACCACAAAATCGGGGCTAATTAAACCATAAACCCCGATTTTACCAAATGGCAGGGCGAAGATGCTATCAAAAATTTCCATACTTCAAGAAATTTGTCTAATGGAAGCTTTCTTCTCCAAATTTCAGGGGAAAAATATAATTTTTTTCCTCTATCCCTCCTAAAAATATGGGCTAACCCTGTACAAGATTTTTCCCATAAAATAAATTACAGACTAATGATATAAGTTTAAAAAAATCACTCCAATACAAAAAATTCGCCCAATAAAAAATTGGAGGCCCCTTAATTTCGCCCATGAGCGAAATTTCGCCCCTAAAATCATCTATGCCTCTTTAGCCTCTATCACATCAACCTGCAACCTGTCACTGTGTTCAGAGTGTAACTGTTCCCTATGCACACATCCTCATACGTATCCTTTAACCAAATACATCTATATCTCTCTAGTCATGTGCCATACAAGTGTGTATAATCATGATCAAGTATAAAAACCCTCACATGAACTAGAAATCAAACCCTTAGTGATAAACAACCTCTCAATACATCAACCACTTCACAAATACAAGCTCTCAACCGTGTACCACAAAAACCATTAACCATATACCAAGAAATACAAGATGTGCCTCAACCCTAATAAGATGTATCAATGATAAATATTGATTATACCAACATTGTATTTTTGTAGATCTGACTTATACAGAAAGTCCCATGTAGCCACTAATCTCTCTAGGGAAAATCCTCAAACCCCCATAATCATTTCTCACGTAGACAACAAAACCCAACTACTCATAGAAATAAGACATACCTTTTCAAACAATAGATAGGTATGATGTACTTGATTACTGTAGACCTTCCCGGGAGCTTGCTTTCAGACGCTAGAGACATGGAATCTTCATCTTATCAAGTTTTTAGGGCTTTACCCTCATGTAAACATCCTATTATAGTGCTATCCCACGTACATACGTGCCCTGCTCCACTGCAGCCCACGTACACCTCAAAAACTAGGGGTTTTTTAGTATTTTATGTAATTTTGAAACTTTTTCCATCAACCCTTCATGCTACCTCAGACTTGCGCAACTTCATATGTATCAATGAGTACCTGCAATAAACCATACATAATAATAGATATTCAATGTGCTAAAATAGGTGCTAGTAGGAGAGCCTTGCTCTCTTATTTATACTTCCATGTAGCTTCCTCAAGGGGTTACCTTCTAACCAACTTAACCCAATTTCCTTCTTTTAGGGATAACCCACTTCTAACCACTTGTCCACTTCTAACACACTTTGCTACAAATAGTAAATTCTCCACTTCTAGTTGCAACTAATTTATTTTTAATTGTTTTTTTATTGCAACAACTTAACCCATGATTAACTCCTAGTTTCACTCACTTGACTAGTCAACTTCTTCTAGGAGCTTCTAGAATAATTTTGACTTCTTTGACTTCTAGATAACTCATAAGGGTTCTCCAACTTCACAAGGCCATAACTCTATAATTGTGAGGAGTTATGTGGCATTCCACATATCACCAGAAATGGAATGACATGTACTATCCATATAGAATAGTCTTACCTACAAATATATTAAACTTCATACCATTATACATCAATCAATCTGAAGTCCCTTATCCATATTGTTGGGGCTACCAGAATTTGCTACCTGACTTGATTCAAGGGTTGACATCAATGACAACCAACCTAATTAATAAAAAACATCCCCCTTTAGCATTGATGGCAACACTCTGATGCAATATTGAAGTCATATCACTTATGCTTACCCTGTGACCATTGCTCCCCCTGGATGCATGCCTATGTGCTCTCTCTCCAAGCATCAAACTCTTTGTCCTACATCTGATGAATCTCGCGTATGCTTCCCCTGTGACCATTTATACCTCTGGAAGCATGCCTCTGTGCTCTCTCTCCAAGCATCAAACTCTGTGTCCTGCATATGATGAATCTCTCCCCCTTTGACATCAATGGAAAATGTAACTTCCTGTCTGGGGCTGCTCCCCCTAACTGAACTGTCCTTGGGGTTGCTCTCCCTAACTGAACTCTTCCTGAACCTGCTACCCCAACCTGAATTTTCCTCTATATGGTGCTTCCTCTTGTAAATCTAATACATATAAGATAAGCATTCAAAAAAATTCATTTTGGAGTAGAAATTACTCAGATTATTAACCTCCTAACCACTAGGACATCATCTCCTAGAGGTCACCTACCCAACTCACTCATCTTTCATCATATTTGCATTGAGTTTCTAGCCTAATTTCCCTTTGGTCGTCCTTCTCATTTCTCAATCCCGTGACCAAATGGGTCAGTCTCTCTTTCCGTACTTCCAAGTCACGATCAGGTCGCTCTGTATGTGTACTTAGGTCGCGACCGAGCCTAGAAGCTCCTTTTTTGGATTTGGTTGTGATGGATGGGACCTCTCTCTGATTTCTCGGGGTTTAGTCTCGAGAAGTCTTCTAGTATAAGGCTAAATATCTTATCCCATTAACCATATGGCCTTATCTATAAATCCCTATAAGAACCAATCCATTTCCATGGGAAAGGGGGAGAAAGAACTAGCAAAGTTACTTTGGCATTTTGGTGGAAAGGCATGGGAAAGGATCTTGGAAGAAAGATATCGCTTCAATTTACACCTGTAATTTGTAATATTGCTTACTTGATTAATGGAATATATGTTGGATGTTTTCCTCTAAATGATTGTTCATGTACATTTGTGTGTTTGTTGATAGAGGATTGATATATAATTTGTATATCATGACATATTATCAAGATTAGAAGCATCATTTTCTCATATCTTTGTTCCTGTCTTAGGAATAGGAAGAGACTAAGGGAGCTCAACTCCTGCAGGGTACAAAATCCCTACAACAGACTGGTGACCATATTGGGGAGATTTCCTCTCATGTTCTTTTCTTCCTTCTTTATATGCTTTCTTTATGAGATTGTTACCCATTAAAATGTCCTGATCTAATTTCCAGACTTTGTTATGCCCATTCCCGAGTTTAGTTGAAGAAACCAATACCTTGGATATGATATATCTCATCCCAGATATAATTTTTTTGGTTCTTTGAGTTGGTTTCAACTTCATTGTTCACACAGAGCAACCAAAGCCTTCCCGGTCGCGGTTTGACACCTTTTCAACAACGACCATTCCTTCTCCCAAGCTTACCAAGAGTGACCATACTCTTTGGTTGCACTGTGTCTCTTTCTCTGGGTTGCAACCTGGTTGCACTGTCTTTCTCTACAAGGAGCGACTGGACCCCTAATTTTTTCTTTTTGAAGAAGTTATCCTTCAAAAAACACAGCCTGACCATTTTAAGTTGTTTTCCTTCAACACTCTAGATTTGTATAAAGATTGTATCTTTGAATTTGCGTCAGCTTGTTTGAAATTTATGCAATTATATTCTTTTGGTAGCCATCTCATGTGATTGATAGGTATAAACAAGATCACCTAATCTAATCCTTTCATTCCTATATAATATCATTTATACCTACCTGAGAAGATTTTTTCTCACAAAGTCTATCATTTTATTATACAAGTTTTTTTTTTATTAGGTTGAATGTTTGTCGTTTCCCAAATCATTTGAGAACTTTTCAAACTTAAAATCTTTTGGTTTTCTTTAAATTTACATGCTTGGTGTTTTCTTTCTTCCATCTTTTGCATTCATTCCTGAACATGGTCAATTGAAAGCAAAGGATGAAGAAGATTTTTTGTTTCCACTTTCATGTAATTTGAAAAAATAAAAGAAACAAAAAAACATTTTATTTAGAGTGATTTAAAATATCATTGAAACAATTTGTACTTGGTTGGGAATCTCATAAATCATTTTCTGATTTTGGTTGAAAAAATTGTCCTTTTGTCTTAGTCGCAAGAAAATATAGAAAACGATATGCATTAGGGTGTTTTATTTTATAAAAAGCAAAAATAAAGATACTCTTCTCCCTCTCATAAATATGATTCATTGAAAGGAAAATTGTTCAAATGTCATCCCTTTGCATCCTTTTGGATTCAAGTCTTTTCACATCATAAGTTTCACTTCCATGCAACCTTTTGACTAAAGAAAAGCCTTAAAAACGAACAGACGCTAATAAAATTAACTAGATTTTTTTAAAGAACGCCAACAATAGTCTAGGTATAGGGTCTTTGGACTAAGATAAGTTAGTAAATTGTCCAAGACCACGAAAAAAAACCATAGAATATTAAAGAGTGCTTAAATCCAACTTTCGTATAGGCATAGTCGGGACCCCCCTTTCACATAGGGGTTACACATGAGTTCGTGTGCGACTGGGCAACAGAGATTACCCCTCTGAGGCTTAACCAAACATAGTGGAACGATAGTATATTGGGAATTCTTCTTGATAATCGGTTGTTTCCATTTGGTCTCGGAACTTCGTGAACCTCGAATACGTTCAAGGTCCTCTAAATATTTTTCCGGTCCTTTTGTTCTCAGTCCTCCCAAGGAATTTCAGACTTGATATCCTAGCCATATTGTCGAACCCGACTGTCAACTGTACCCACCCGGAGGCTGACTGGGAGTTGGTGACCTTAGTCGCCATAATGTTTAGGGCTCTTACATAAGGTGACGGTGAAGGGGATTTTTCATTGTACCTACATCAGACGTCAGTCAAACTCACTCGGGATCCTTGGAGGACAACCCACAGATAGACCGTTGGGAAGCTTGAACCAAGGTGTAAGTTTGTTAAGTAAGACACCAACGTAACTAATCCACCCACTTATCCCCGCCCCTTCTCACATGTCCCCATGATGTTGGATTTCATCACCAACTATTGAGCCCATGGTGAGAATATGTGGTTTGTTTGTCTAATTTCTAGATTATTTTTTAGCATGTGCTACTTATTTTCTTTAGTTGGATTTAGGACTGTCATTTTCATATCTCATCCTGACCGATCAAAACTTGCATTGATCTTGGAGGATGCTAGGTTTGCCTCCACTAGATTACAAACTATTACCTCCCAACTCACTCGAAGATCACCTTCAAGAGGAAAACCACTTTGAGGCCAGAAGTGTTGTTACCCCCTTGCTTGAACTCCTAGAAGGAGATACCTTTCGAGAAGGTTTTGTACTCCCTTCAAATCCACCCTTGACTGACTCTTTTTGTCCCCTCCTTCTTCAGGTAAACTCCGCCGGAGGACCTGAACTTGGTATCGATTACCATCATATATCTCTTGTACCCTGTGAATACGTCGTGAGTATGGAAACCCAACAGATTCATTTACTAGATGGTTACATCATACCACCAAGGGTTTCAGGTCCATATGACCCTATGTGAACCCTTGAACAACCCCTTGATATCCTCGCTAGAGTAGATACAATCATAGACTCTACTTTCAAACTCTTGCGACCTGATCAATCACATGCTTCTTCACACACCCCTCAACCCCCCATATCTAGTATCTCCCATATGTTCCAAACTTATTTTCCCCAATCCTCCCCCATACAGTCTATACTACAACCAACTCATCCAAACGTCGCCACAACCCAAACATCAATAGTGACATCTGTATCATATGTTGTCCCCACCTTCAAGAACAAAACCTTTTACACCCCCCACTGAGGGGAAACGTTTTTTTACCCCATTGTTATTAGGAGGCAATCCCAACCTCTTTGGACAACAACCTTCAATGAGAATATTACCTCCCCAAGGAAACCAACTAATGGGTTTTGGCCAACAAATATCCATGAGCCAGCCTTTCACTGGGGGACAACCCCTGTACCCAGGAAAAATGTCTAGCCGACATCCTATCGAGGGGAAGCCCTCGACTTCTGGATAATTTTTAACAGGGGTTTTACCTACTATTAGGATCCAACCTTTATATAGCTGGGGGAAACTACCCACTGGGGGGAAACCCCTAGTTTCAGGGCCATATTTTCTCTGGGGGGACCAATCAACTGGGGGGAAACCCCCAACTACCAGAAAATACCCATCATGGGGACATACTATTCCCTCTACCACTAGCCTACTATATGGCCATCCATACCCAGGAATATCTAATATTGTATGGAACCATCCTCCTCAACTAAGAGGACCCCCTAGAGGCCCACCCTATGGTGGAGGACCTCTTGGTGGACCCCCTAGCAGACCACCACACAGTAGAGGGGGACCACCCTATGGTGGAGGACCCCCTAGAGGACCACTTTATGGTGGAGGACCTCTCAAAGGACTTCCTTATGGAGGAGGACCTCCCGAAAGACCCCCTTATGGAAGAGGACCCCCTGGAGGACCACCCTATGGAGGCATACCTCCTGGGGGACCACCTTATGGAGGAGGACCCCCCGGAGGACCACCCTATGGTGTAGGACCCCCTGGAGGATCACCTTATGGAGGAGGACCTCCAAAACAACACCCATATGGAGGAGGGCCACATAATCCACCTCGACAGGTCAAAAAACAACTTCCATTTTTATCAACCTTAGATTTTTCTGATCTTTCAAGGTTGATTAATGATCCCATACGACACTTCCCTTTCTAGCCCCCCATTCCTGCTAAACTCCCTTCCGATATACCAAAGTTCGATGGAAATCCTGGAGAAGATCCAAACAATCACGTGATGACTTTTCACCTATGGTGTTCTTGGAAATCCTTGATGAATGATTCCACATGACTACAAATTTTCCAACAAACTCTTACAAGAGCCACAACCAAATGGTATATATAACTATTGTTGAACTCCTTTGAAAAATTTAATTCACTTGCTATGGCATTTTTTACACACTTCCAATTACAGATCAGATATGAAACCGATACTGAGATTTTAACATCGTTACGCCAATCGACCTCCACCCATATCTATGACCACATTCATGAGTGGCGATGTCAGTGAAGACTAATTAAAGCCACAATCTCGGATCAACTATTAGTTGATTGTTTTACCAATTCTCTTCTGCCACCTATAGCTCGAGATGTCGCCATGGGAGGCATCGTTACAAAGGAACAAGCCATATCTCTCTCCCAATATCTAGATTTAGTATATTCTCAGTCTGGCACGTTATATGACTTGATCCCCCATGCTCCTCGACCATCGAATGACCCAACCAAACCATCACCTCGATCGCATGTCGATGGTATGATAGGTCTTGTTTCTACTAATTCATCCGATCACATGACTGGGCAACACAACCCAACAAATAAAGCTACCAATCCTAGTTCATATGTCCACACAAGCACTCCAATAAAGCCCCCCTGCCCAAACCTATGAGGTTAATTCAGTGCAATCCACTGCACCCAAAAACCCGCAGTCATCCGAAGAAAAAAATAAGGGTAGCAATAATAAGAAAAAGAAAAACTATTATGAATAGTTGGGCCCCAAGACATAAGAAAATAATGCT
>ML788144.1:50866-90566 GCA_009831015.1 Picea engelmannii | reverse complement strand
CCCCCCCCCCCAACAACAACAACTGGTTGTGAAAACACAACCACCCCCACCTGGGGGAAACCCCGAGTCCTCAATCTCAAATATATTGATGGTCATATCCATGGCGTTATCCACAAGAACAAAGAATTATGACTCTCCGGAGGCAAATCCTCCATCAAAATATCCTCCTATCCCAACACCACCCAATGGCCCTCTCACTCTCAAGAAACCAATTATAGGATCCTCTTTTCTCCCTCCAAAAGGGGTACTTCATCAAATGACACATAACCTTAATGCTCGAGCAACCCAACACTATAATATAGTGGAGGATCTTGCTCAAGCCCCATGCACCATGTCCTCCCTCAAAATATTGCAAAGTTGTCCAACCCAATGAAAATATTTATTAACAACCATTGGGGGAATTGATCCCTCAGAGTCAAACATTATTTCTTTTAATATGGACCAAAGTGAACCCCTCCTTTCACACCAACTTGCATTACAAATCATCGTTCGTTCACTTAAAAAACATGTTTTTCGAACCATTATCGATGAAGATGCGGCCAATTGTATTATGTTAATGACCTTTTGGAAAGCCTTAGGCTCTCCATAGATTACTACATCGGAAACCATCTTGAAGGCCTTTGATGGACATTTTTTCAAACCTCATGGTATTTTTCCCTCCCTACCAATCGAACTAGATGGTAAAACCACCTCCGTCGAAGTAGAAGTAATCGATGCTAATCTCGACTACAATCTCATTTTAGGTTCTACTTGGTTTTATGCTATGAAGGTAGTAGCATCCTCTATCTTCTTCATTATCTGATTTCCCCACCAAGGAAAGATAGTGACAATATACCAACTTGATTAGTGTACACATGACGTGCGACTTAATCCAAACACAAATGTACCATTCATAGGCGAGTCGACACCTGAATATGAGAGTATCGGTGTAAGCCTCTATCCAACGCTTATGGGAACATTCCCTTTACCCCCACCCGATACACTCAAATAGCTCTGATTAATATGATCTATTCCTTTTGCAGTAAATCCCTTTGTTTTTTCGACCCTTTGGCAATTCCTCACTCTTCTGATGTCGAATATTTCAGAGCTATCATGCCTTTATCCCCAACGGAATTATCATATTCAACTATCCAGACAACAGATGAATCAGCTAACACTGATTCTAAACTTCTACTAGATGAGGAGCGAAATCATTTTTCCTCTCCTTACTGGGTTACCCCTGAACATCTCAAGGATGACTTCCTATATTTCATCTTCCCATCTGATGAATATATAATGGAATTCTTGTCTCTTCAAAACCAACCCTGGGAAGACCATCACCACCGATCCTCTTTCCCTCCCAATAATGAGAGGAAAGAAACACATATTCAAACCCTCATTTCTATTGATACCCAAGACACATCCTCGTTACCTTCCACGTCATATTCCCCCCCATCAGAAGGAAACTTGGGAAATATTTCGAAGACTATCTCAATTGAAATTTCAGTTAAACCTGGGATCACGGAACACATCCAAATAGGTGCAGATTGCTCTGTCGAATAGATTGAATGTTACACTACCCTTTCTAAAGATTTTTGTGACATTTTTTCTTGGTCATATGAAGAAATGCTAGGAATCAACCCACAGATCATTGTTCATGAAATTAAGGCATATCCCGGAGCTCCTCCCGTTTGGCAACGACTCCATCCAATTCACCCATGAAAATCCACAGCAATTAAGGATGAAGTTCAAAAATTATTGAACGTTGGTTTTATCTATCTCATGCCCCTTACAAAATGGGTCTCCAATATCATACTCATCACCAAGAAGCAAGGCACGATCTGAGTATGTGTTGATTATAGGGACGTTAACAAGGCTTGTCCTAAGAACAATTTTCCCACCCCCTTCATCAATCATATCATTGATGATTGTGTCGAATGTGAAGTATTCTCATTCATGGATGACTTCTCTGGCTATAATCAAATTGAAATCATACCGGAAGACTAGCACAAAACCGCCTTTATATGCCCGTGGGGCACTTTCACTTATCGAAAGCTACCCTTTGGTCTCAAAAATGTTGGCGCCACTTTCCAATGGGCCATGTCTTATGCTTTCCACGACATTAAAGACACTGTGTAGCCTTATCTAGATGACCTACCTGTCAAATCTCCTAAGAGGCAAGATAATATCGGTCATCTACAACAAATATTTATTCGCTTCTAACATTACAACATCCGTCTTAACCCACACAAATACATATTTTTTGTGGAATCTAATCATCTCCTTGGATTTATCATGTCAAGGTTTGGGATCCGAGTGGATCCCCTTAAATTAGAGCCCATTATCAATTTGACTCCCCCTGTTACTATTAACCAACTTCAAAAATTGCAAGGACAAGTAAATTTCTTAAGACGGTTCATCGTCAACTACATAGAGATTACTAAGGGTTTCATGCGATTACTTAAAAAGGGTATCCCTTTCATTTGGGATGAACAAGTTGAATGTTCTTTTAATCGACTAATCACATTCTTACATCTACTCCGCTATTGAAACCCCCAAATTATAATCAAGATTTTACCTTGTATCTCACAACATCCGGTACTACTATCAGAATAGTATTAGTCCAAACTGATGAAGACAATAATGAACATGTTATTTATTACCTCAATAAAGGCTTAGTTGGTGTTGAACTTCATTATCCTTATGTCGATAAGTTGGCCATGGCAGCAGTTTTCGTTGTCCAACGATTACGACATTACATTATGCTTCGAACTACTACTGTTATATCTGACACCAATCCTATGCAATATATCTTGTCATGTCAAATATTGGGAGGTAGGTACTCGAAATGGATTGTCCTACTACAAGAATTTGACCTCGAGTTCTCTACCCCCAAATCCAAAAAACCCTTAGTCTTTGCAAAATTAATGACTGATCTCCCCCGAGTCATTGACGAATCAGTGGTCCAAGATTCATTTCCAAATGAATCTCTGTTCCTAATTGACTCTTCTGACCCCTGGTATGGACACTTCCTCATTTATCTCCAGAACCAACACTTCCACCCTCAAATGTCCAAAGACGATCGTCGTCGCATATGCCATCAATCCCGCCACTACCTCATCATTGGTGATACACTTTTCCATCGTGGAGTAGATATGGTGTTACACTGATGTGTCATCCACTCAGAAGAAGAAAAAATTCTTAATGACTGCCACTCAGGAGCATGTGGCGACCATCTTTCTAGGTTAGCCACTGCCCAGAAAATCTTACATGCAGGTTATTTTTGGCCCACAATCTTTAAATATTGCATGAATGCAATCCAAAAATGCCACCTGTGCCAAATTTTTTCTAAGAAAATGAGCGCACATCCCGCTCCCATACACCCCATTGTTGCAGTTGTCCCTTTTGCTAAATGGGGCATCGATTTTACTACATGTAAACCCCCTTCTACTATCGATCATAATTACATAATTACGGTCGTTGACTATTTCACCAAATGGGCATAAGCCATGCCTACATATTTTAATGATGCCAAAACTACAACATTATTTGTATTCAATCATATTATAGCAAGATTTTGTGTTCCCAAGTCTATTGTGACCGTTCACAGATCACATTTTTGTAAAAATGTGATTATTGAGCTATCTACCCTTTTGCATTTTGACCAAGAGCACTCTTCTCCTTACTATCCACAAGCAAATGGTTAGGTTGAGTCCATCAACAAGGTACTCAAAACTATGCTCCAATGGATAATTGGAAAGCAAAAATCCAATTGGAATATAATTTTATTCTAATCCTTATGGGCATATCGAACCTCTACCAAGACCTCCACAAGCGTCACACCCTTTCAACTTGTCTATGGCTTATAGGTAGTACTACCCATTGAATGCGAAATCCCCTCACTTAAGCTAGTTGTCGAACTCTTTCCACATACGTCAGCTGGAGAAGAATGATTACTATACTTATATCATCTTGATGAGTGACATTGTGAGGGCATTATGGCTAATGAATCCCACCAGAAGAGAGTAGATTCCCAATATGATCAGAAAATTCGTCCTCGAACTTTTTTAGAAGGCAACTTGGTGTTGATCTATGATGAAGACTGTGATAAACTGGGTGTAGGAAAATTTGAAACTTTGTGGCATGGGCCCTATGTTTTCAAATGGGCTCTTAAAAAAAGAGCCTATGAGTTAGTTGATTATGAAGGAAATATTCTCCTGGAGCCTCGTAATGGGGTCTACTTGAAAAAGTACTATGCATAAGCCCCACACTATCTAGTGCTTTTGTACCATATGTATTATAGTATAATATGGTTGTCTTTGTTTTCCTTTTATGTGATAGTCTTTGTCAATTTTCTTATCCTACCTAAATAAATGAGATGCAAATGTCGCCGTTCCCCTTACCCTATTATGGATATGCAAATTTTGTTGTAGGAATTTTTTACCCTATAGAAGTTGAGCTCCCTTAGGGTCTTCCTATACGTAAGACAGGAAAAAAGATACGAACAAATGATTCTTCTAATCTTGATAATATGTCATGATCTAAAAATATATCAATCCTCTCTCTACAAACACACAAACTTACGTGAACAGTCGTTTAGAGGGAAACATCCAACATATCTTCCATTAATCAAGTAAGCAATATTACAACTTACAGGTGTAAACTGAAGAGATATCTTTCTTCCAAGATCCTTGCCACCAAAATGCCAGAGGAACTTTGCTAGTTCTTTCTCCCTCTTTCCCATGGAAATGGATTGGTTCTTATAGGTATTTAGAGATAAGGCCATATGGTTAATGGGATAAGATCTTTAGGCTTATAATGGAAGCCTTCTCGAGACTAAACCCCAAGAAATCAGAGAGAGGTCTCATCCATCACAACCAAATCCAAAAAAGGGAGATTCTAGGCTCAGTCGTGACCTAAGTACACAGATAGAGCGACCCAGTCGCGACTTGGAAGTCTGGAAAGAGAAAATGACCCCTTTGGTCGCGGGATTTTGAAATGACAAGGGCGAACGAAGGGAAATTAGGATAGAAAATAAATGGGAAGATGATGAAAGATGAGTGAATTGGGTAGGTGACCTCTAGGATATGATGTCTCAATGGTTATGAGGTTAATAATGCTATAATAGTGAGTCTCTAGCGAAGATACTCAAAATCTTCCCTTGGAAGCGGTTTTGTGAAGATATCTGCAACCTGTTCCTTTGTTCCCACATATTCAACTCTTATGTTCTTCTCTGCAACCTGTTCTCATAGAAAGTGATACTTGATTGGAATGTGATTCATCTTGGAGTGCATCACTGGATTCTTTGAGAAACTGATAGCACTTGTATTATCACAATATGTAGGAATGTGCTCATCATACTCAACCTATATATCTGTCAAAGTTTGTTTCATCCATAGAACCTGTGTACAACATGCTACTGCAACAATATACTTTACTTCGGCTATAGACAATGATATTGATGATTGCTTCTTACTTAGCCAAGATACCAAACACTCACCCAAGTAGAATGTCACTCCACTAGTGCTTCGTCGGTCATCAATGTAACCTTCCCAATATGCATCTGTGTAGGCAATAAGTGATAGATCCTTTCCTTTTGGATACCATAATCCAAACTCTTATGTGCCCTTGAGATATCTGAAAATCCTCTTCACTGCTAGAACATGTGATTCCTTTGGTGCTTCTTGAAATTGTGCCACCTGTCCAACTACTTGCATTACATCTGGTCTGGATGTTGTCACATAAATTAAGATGTCAATCATTAACCTGTACTACCTCTTATCTGTAGACTTTGAATCATTATCTTTTCTCAACTTGCAACTGGTTTGCATAGGAGTGTTAACTGGTTTTCAATATTCCATTCTCAACCTCTTTAGTATTTCACTGATATACTTAGTTTGAGAAATAAAAATGCCTTGGTTGCTTCGACATATCTGAAGACCAAGAAAGAAGGATAGTTCTCCAAGTAATGACATTTCAAATTCATTATGCATATCTTTTTCAAATTTCTCGCTTAACCTGTCATCATCACTTCCAAAAATAATATCATCAACATAAACTTCAATTAATAAAGTACTATCTTGAGTTACCTTGATGTAGAGGTTGTTGTCTACATTTCCTTTTCTGGACCTTGCTCATTGTAGATATCTATCCAGTCTAGAGTACCATGCTCTAGGAGCCTGTTTTACACCATACAAGGCCTTCTTCAACCTGCACACGTAATCTTCGTTCTTCGACAGTTGAAATCCTTTTCGTTGCTCAATGTAGAATTCTTCTTCAAGTTCCCCATTCAGAAAGGACGATTTCACATACATCTGATACACTTTAATATTCTTGGAGCATGCATAAGATAAGATCAATCAGATTACTTCCATTCTGGAAATTGGGGAAAATTTCTCTTCAAATTCGATCCCTTCAACTTGTGCGTGTCCTTTACATACCAATCTAGCTTTGTTCCTGGTAACCTTTCCATCTTCATTCAATTTATTTCTAAAGACCCACTTTGTGCCATTCACATTCTTGTACCTTGGTATTGGAACCAATTCCCAAGTGTCATTCTTCTCTATTTGACCCAACTCTTCATTCATGGCATTTTTCCAGAATTCATCCTTGTTGGATTCTTCAAAACTATTTGGTTGAATCGAAGATAAGAGTGTTGGGTGCAGTTTTTCTGGTGAACAATTTTTTCTTCTAGTCTCAATTCCTACATCTTTGTTTCCAATAATCTGATCTGAAAGATGATTCTTCTGTACTCGTTTTCTAGGTGTCTTTGGAGGTACTTTATGAACTTGCTCTTCTGCTTCTATATGATCTTCTTCATCTTCCCCTTTTGCAACTTCTTCATCCTTTTCTTCTTCTTCGTAAACCTATTCCACTGATTCTTTTTCTTCTTCCTTCAATTTTCGTCCACCTGTTTCATCAACTATTACATTGATGATTTCCCCAACTTTGTTGATCCTTAGATTGTAACACTTGTATGCTTTCCTTGTACTTGAGTAACCAACAAGTACTCCTTTGTCCACACGAGAGTCAAACTTTCACATTCTGCCATGTTCTCTTTTGATGTAGCATTTGCTTATGAAAACTCTGAAGTGCTTCACATTTGTTGGTCTTCCTTTCAATAGCTCATAGGGAGTTTTGTCACTGTTGTTTCTAAGAATTACTCTATTTTGAATGTGAATTGTTGTATGCATTTCATGTTTCCAAAAGACATATGTCAATTTAGAATCCATTAACATTGTTTGGGCCATTTCTTGTACTATCTTGTTCTTTCTTTCAACGAACCCATTCTATTGAGGTGTCCTAGCAACAGAGAACTGTCTTTTTATTCCATGCTTGTTGCAGAAATCCATAAATTCCTTTGAAGTAAACTCACCTCCATTATCAGATCTCAAACATTTGATTTTTGAATCCATTTTATTTTCAACCATTTCCTTGTATACCTTGAAGTTTTCAAATTCTTATGACTTGTTTCTCAAAAAACAAACTGTAGTCATTCTTGTATAATCATCAACCAATAACATAAAGTATTTATCACCTTTTAAACCCTTTGTTATAGTTGGTCTAGCTAGATCAGCATGCACAATTTCTAGTGGTTTTGTCATTGAGTATTCCTTTGATTTGAACATGTTCTCTGTTTTTTTTTCCTTGTTGACAATGCTCGCATAATGTGTTTGTTGGCTTCATGATCTAGGGAATTTCTCTAACTGCTTCCTTTTTCTTTACTTTGATGAGCTTATCAAAGTTTATGTGACCCATTCTTTTGTTCCAAAGCCAAACTTCATATTCCTTTCCTAAACAACATTCTTCATATCCAATTTCACTTAATACATATATGTTGCTTGAATTTCTTGCAGTTGTTGCAATCAATTTGCCTGATCTTGCTTTTCTTATCTCGCACTTCTGTGAATCGAATGTAATTTTATGACCTTGGTCACACATTTGACTTACACTTAGAATATTATGTTTCATATCTTCCACTAGTAGAACATTTTCTGCCTTGGTATTCTTGTTTCCAATTCTGATTGTGCCCTTTCCAACGATTCTAGCTGAGTCATCATTTCTAAAGGAGACTGATCCATCT
The DNA here is from genome assembly GCA_009831015.1 of Picea engelmannii. Classification (NCBI taxonomy): domain Eukaryota; kingdom Viridiplantae; phylum Streptophyta; class Pinopsida; order Pinales; family Pinaceae; genus Picea; species Picea engelmannii. The sequence continues at coordinate 82,504 of ML788144.1, read as the reverse complement.
CTTTCCTTTATCAATGTAAGGAACATGTCTTCATCACATGTCATGTGTTTTGAGAAGCCACTATCAACATACCAACCACTTTTCTTGTGTTTAGTTTGTAGAGTGAGTGTGCATTCTTCATTGCTAAACTGAATCTGCTTTCTTATCCATATTCGTTGTTGAGGTTTTGTCTGTGACTATTGTCATTATGTTGTGATTATCTAGGAGGGACTGTCATTCTACAATCTTTGGCCACGTGTCCAAAGTTGTTGCACTTGTAGCATTCCACTTCATTGCTCAATGATTCAAACATGTTGTAGTTTATTCTCTATGTTTCACTAGGCCTTCTTGGATAACCATTTTGTGCATGACTTTCAAAGTTGTTTTTGTTCCTCATGTTAGCTTTGCAATTTACAACTTTATGTACAAAATTATTACATGCATAACATAAACCAAAAAATATAGTTTGATACCTGGGATTTGAAGATCTTCTTAAAGGAGTTACTCTTTTGAATCCTTCTTCTTCCCGAGGCCTTCTTGTTTCTAACTGTCACTGATTTTGAAATCTGAATCTTCTAGGTGGAGGAGTGTCCATGTGATCTTCCCTATAAAACTTCTTGTCTCCTCTAACTATCTTTGCATAGCTTCTTGGTTGTGTTTATTTATCTATGGTTTTGGAGCTTGAACCTCTTTTTGTCTGATTGTATCCTAGCCCAAACTTGTCATGATGTGGCCTTTGACTGTTGATAATAGTGTCCAAAACCTTTGAGTTGTTCTGCATGTTTTTATGTTTAAGGTCTTTTCTCAATGTAACAACCTCTGCTTCCAAATTTCCAATGATCCTGTATTTTTCTTCCAATTGTTATTTGAGTGCTTCTTCGGTTCTTTTGTCTTATTCTATTTGAACCTTTAATTCAATGATCATTTTCTCTAGTTCTTTAGAGTTTGAATTATGAGTGTCTTCTTTCTTGTCTAGTTCTTCCTGGAGCTTCTTGTTTTTCTTCTTTTCTCTTTTTATAACTTCTATAACACTCAATAGTTCTTATCTGTAGTCAACTTTTGCCTCTTCATATTCCTCTTCGGTGTCTTCTTTATCAGAGTCTTCTATTGCCATGAATAGAACTCTTTCTGTCTCACTTTCACTGGCTTCATCTTTGTCTGATGATGAGCCATTTTATTTGGTGCAAAAACTTTTCTTGAAAACTTTCTTTTTGGTTCTTTTTCCTTCACGTGTTTGTTTGTTGTTTGAATCATCCTCTTCATTTATTTTATTTTTCTTGTGAAGAAATTTGTTAGGAAAATGATCAATACCATCACAATTCAAACAAATCAATGGAAGTTTACCTTTATATCTTCTGTCAGTTCCCTTTTTCAATCTTCTAACAAAGTTGGCCACTTCTTCATCATCTTTCGAGATGTCACTGTTGTTGTTATATTATTTTTCCTTTTGCTTGGACTTCTTGGATGATTTGAATGTTTCTTCTTTTATACCTGGATTTTCTTGTTCATTTCTCATTTCATAGGCTGTGAAGATTCCATGTAGTTCATCCATGATTATTGAGTCTAGATATGCTCTTTCTTCTAGTGCTAAGATCTTAGGATCAAATCTCATTGTAAGAGATCTTAGTAGTTTTTGAACAATTATAGTTTCATCAACTTCTTCTCCCAATCCTATGATTTCATTCACTATTTCATCAACTCGTAAGAAGTGGGTGGCAATATTATGATCTTCCTTCATCTTTAACTATTCAAATTGACCTCTGTAAGTTTGAAGCTTTGCTTCTTTGAATTTTGTATCTCCTTCATAAATATTTTGAAGTGTATCCCAAATCTCTTTAGCGGAGTTACACTGCATATCTTTGGTATATACTAAATCACAAAGACCATTCAGAAGTGCATTTGTAGCTTTTGAATTATTTAGACTAGGTTTCTATCTGTTGTCATTTGTTGGCATAATTGTTGGTTCTTTGTATACATCTACAACTAATTGCCAAACCTCAAATCCCTATGCATGTACATATGTTTTAATCCTTCTTCTTTAGAATGCATATTTGTGTCTATCAAATTGTGGCATTCCATTTTTATACATACTATTTCTCTCCATGATCTACCTTTCAGTGGTTAAACTGATTTCTAAAGGAACCTGCTCTGATACTAATTGTTGGATTACTGAGAGGGGGGGTGAATCAATGATAGATATTTTTAATTATTTTAACCACAATATGAAAGTGTTATTTATCTTTGTGATCAATATAACATTATCATACAATAAGTGTAGAGTAAATAAACCATGAACAATGAACAATCATATACATACAAAGTACCCCAATATTTTTATGTGGAAACCCAATGCAAGAGAAAACCATGGAATGTTTTTTCTTATATGTCTTTAATAATTACATTCATTAGAAGCACCAACTTTCTTTGTTCTCCAACTACAACTGGAAGGAGGCTCTGACCCCCTATATTTTTAGGTTACAACCTGAGGGAAGCTACAACTCCCCAATTCTTTGGCTACAACCAGAAGGAGGCTACAACCCCCTATGTTCTCTGAATACAACCATAAGTTGGCTACAACCACCTATCCTTTCCCCTTCCTGTCACCCTAAAATATACGTAAGATGATGAAACCACTGTCACACTGTCACTATGAGATATGTTACTATAAACCTGTACCAACATGTACTATTGTCCTGTAGGCAACTTGTACCATTGCCCTATAGTCAATCTGTACTTGTAATCATCCTGTACCAACCAAAACCACAGATACAAGACCTATTTTTTCTATAGCGCATGTATGTACGTGCCCTATCTATATTGCAGCCCATGTATGTATTTGACCTATCTGTACTACAGCCTGTGTATGCCCTATGAAAACTAGGGTTTTCTTTCTCTGGAAACTCTGACCCTCTTCAACCTCTGTCACATCAACCTACATCCTGTCATTGTGTCCAGACTGTAACTATTCCCGATGCATAAATACATCTATATCTCTCTAGTCATGTGCCATACAAGTGTGTATAATCATGATCATGTATAATAACCATCACATGAGCTAGACATCAAACCCTTACTAATAAAAAACCTCTCAATACATCAACCACTTCAAAAATACAATCTCTCAACCGTGTACCACAAAAACCCTTAACCATATACCAAGAAATACAAGATGTGCCTCAACCCTAACAAGATGTATCAATGATAAATATTGATTATACCAGCACTGTATTTCTGTAGATATGACTTATACAGAAAGTTTCATGCAACCACTAATCTCTCTAGGGGAAATCCTCAAACCCCCATAGCCATTTCTCATGTAGACAACAAAACCAAACTACTCATAGAAATAAGACATATCTTTTGAAACAATAGATAGATCTAATGTGCTTGATTACTGTAGACCTTCCTGGGAGCTTGCTTTCAGACTCTAGAGACCTGGCATCTTCATCTTCTCAATTTTTTAGGGATTTACCCTCATGTACGTTCTCTATTATACTGCTATCCCGCGTACATATGTGTCTTGATCCACTACAACTTGCGTACACCTCATAAACTAGGGTTTTTTCAGTATTTTCTGTAATTTTGAAACTTTCCCCATCAACCCTTCATGCTACCTCAGACTTGTGCAACTTCAGATTTATCAATGAGTACCTGCAATAAACCTTACACAATAATAGATATTCAATGTGCTAAAATAGGTGCTAATAGGAGAGCCTTTATCTCTTATTTGATCCCTCTCAAGGCATGATAGATCCCTAGTTAAGATGGATCTACACTGGTGATTGTGAAGCGAGATGCATAATCTATGGAAAAAGTTAGTAGTATTTTTTATTAAAATTTTAAGTTTAATATAAACATATTACTTATATATATTTGTCTCTCTCTCTCTCTCTCTCTCTCTCTCTCTCTCTCTATATATATATATATATATATATATATATTTGATATTGAAATATTTTAAAATTTCAATGTTGGCCATAATTGTAAAATAATAACCAATGTAGATCCATCTTAACTCTGGATCAAGTCCCTCAAGAGGGATCATGGGCTAGCAAGGATCAAGTCTCTTTAGGTGAACACTTTTTTTAGATTGAAAACACTTGAGGAAATATTTTCACCTCAAAGGATTTGATCCCTCTAGGCTCATGATAGATCTAGAGTTAAGTTGGATCTTAGTTAAGACATTTCAATGGTGTGTTGTTTAGTATGAAGGATATGTGTAGTTCCTTCCATGCTCATCATGGAGTTGACATGTGGAATATCTCTCTCTCTCTCTCTCTCTCTCTCTCTCTATATATATATATATATATATATATATATATATAGAGAGAGAGAGAGAGAGAGAGAGAGAGAGAGAGAGCTTGCAAGATTACAATAATACCTTGAAATATAAGGTATCTAAGGTTAGAGAGGAGAAAAATCATCTCTAGAAACAAATAGAAATAAGTAATATGTTCAGATTAAACTTAAAAAACTAATAAAAAAAATACAACTAACTTTTTCCATAGATTATGCATCTCACTTCTACATACACCATTGTAGATCCATATTAACTCAGGATCTATCATTAATATTATGAATCATAGATATGTTCTATGGAATATCTAAACTATGGTTTGTATCTATTATTTCCTCGTCACTAGGATACCTACTCTCACTCGAAAAATTATTTGGAACCAATAATTGAACCATGTAAAACATAAATATTTATGACTCGACGAAAAAGATGTCTCGGTTAATTTTTGTCCTAATCATGATACATATCATAATTCATACATCCATTTCGAATGCATATCCCATTTTTTCCCCTAAGAAGCAATTGGACGTATTGTATGTGCCAATTGTCACTTGGCCAAAAAACATCTGGATATTAAGATTCCATAGTCCCACCTGTTGGTGCATTGGGATCTCTTGAAATATTAAGTATTAGCATAATATTAATATTCATTATTATAGATTAGTAGTATATATGTTTTTATGAGTGATATATTAATTATATTAAGACATAATATTATAGTTGCATTAATTTTTTATATTTTAGTATAATAATCTATAACAATATTTTTTATTTAACTATATAAAATGTATGTTGATGTGGTTTACTATATTTTGATTTGATATTAACATTAATTTGACTATATTATTATTATACATGTATTTATGGGTCATTTATTATTATATCAATACATAATAGATTATGGTTACATTGCATTAGAACATTCATAAAGGATCATTGACTTTGGTTGGCCGCAATTGACTATGGTTGAAAATGATTCACCATGGCTGACAGTGTTTAACATGGTTGACTATGTATCATCATGTTTGACTATGGTTAGTGATGGTTTAACCATGGTTTATTATGGTCAACCATGGTTAACATGGTTCACAATGTTGTGTTATGGTTAACAATAGTTTGATAATGGTTATTATGTTTGACCATTGTTAACCATGGTTCACACGATTTGCTACATTCATCAACACTTATGTTGCATTGTGGCATTCATTAAGGGTTATCTCTCATTCAATTTGGTTGACTTTGGTAGGCCATGGTTGACTACAATTGAACAAGGGTGAGTATGCGAGAGTATGTTTTATCACCTAAAAATCACTCACAAAGTTATGCAGGTGATCACTAGAAGGGTTGTCATTTCAATACACAAAGGTGCATACTCATGGCATTAATACACCATCTTCAGTAGAGAAAACAAATATACACACTGGGTTTTTTAATTATCTATGTGACATAACAATGTGGCTCTGCACAATCTATGCATGCATGCACGACTGTTCCCTTCAAAATTTACATGGATCAACCAAAAGTGAGGTTTCACCCACATTTGACACATTTATGACAAATAATCCCATCAAGCATAATTTCTATTTGAACTACCAAAGGGCCTTGAACCCATTGACATTCAATATTAGTACTATGGGTGGTTTCATGTCCACTCATGCATGGGAAGCTACAGAAAAGTGGCATTCCATTTCCCATTGGGAACTAGTATTTACCAAGCTTGGTTTGAGGCCTATCAAAAGAAGCCATTAGCATGCACAAAAAGAAGACAAGCCAAAGAAAAGTTATGTTGTGTGCATGAACTTAGAGAAGTCTTTTTTCTCACAATATCATTCATACATTGATAAACATCAAATATTTGTGTATTAAACCTCTCACCTTATTTGTACACACCTTCTTATCTATTCATTGAGAGAGAGAGAGGCTCTAAAAGGGCACAAAAGAACACATCCCAAGGAGGAAGAAGGGAGCTCACTTACTCACTAAATCCTCTATAGTATTGTATTTATGGTCTATCCATTGGTATACCAATTCCATCCTTATTTTATTCTTGTTGTTATGTTTCATACTCATTCCCATTATTTTGTTCTTATTTCCTTCTTATGCTTGGATGATTTTGAATATGGTTCAGTACTAACATTATAATAAATTGACTATGGTGATATCTCAGCCTAAATAGAATTCAAATTGTCTTTTTTGCTCACCCAAGAGGTAAAAGGGACAAAACATAGTGGTGGCTCCATTGATGTTCTAACTCTCATTTCTTCCCTTATAGGCTTGTGGAGCGTCTTCTCTCACCTTTGTTGTTTTGCAAGTTACCAAACTGACCTACCCAATATTTTGGACCCCCATAGCACCCAGAGTTGTGCAAAATGTTTTACATCTCTAGTACTATACTCCACGTGACTTTAGAAAGAACAAATGTGCAGAGGCGCACAAATATCACCTGTCAACACATTATGTCACTACACTGTCTACACACATCAATGCACCTATCACCACTATAAACCGTGTGGAACCTCTTTATCCCTAGGTCAAGGGTGTTTTTCACATCGACCTACCAATAGAGGCTAAGAGTTCAATTACTTGCACTTTGTAAGACTAATTTTTTTTTTTAAGTTCATTCTTGCATGTTAGTTAGCTAATCTAGATTGGTGGGGAGGATAAAAAGAACCAAAGTTTCATGTTTCTTTCCACATGGATGGCTACTTGAGTCAACTGAATGGCTAATCGAGGATGATCGACTGGGTGATTGATTGACCGAACGATTAATTCAAGTCGATGGTTGACGAGTTATTCGATTGGAGGTCGAAAGGTGGTCGATTGGATGGTCAATTGGTAGCAACTGGTATTCGACTAGTGGTCAAAATCAGAGACAAAATCTTGAGAGTTAAGGGATATCACCCTATCATATTATATATAAAACCCCTAATTTGTGGCACCCAAAATAGTTACAAATCCACAAAGATGATAAGATGAGATCCCATAATTATCAGGATTTTGTCTTTGGTTACAACCATCAATCAAATACCAGTTGGCTACCAATTGACCATCCAGTCTGTTAGCACTAGAAGTCACCCTCCGATTGCATAGAAGGTAAGCCCAGTACCCATCAGGTTATGTGTCACTATTAATGAGTTTAAAGAGGTCGACTGGACAAGACTCAAAATAATATTGTTTTAAATCAGAAAACTGGACCAACACGCATAGGCAATTGAGGTCTTGATCAACTTTAGTCAGTAAGTGGGAGTAAAGGTGTGCAGGAGGAATACTTTGGTGAGGAAAGTGTAGAGGTCTGTTATGGACATCAGGTCTTCAAGCAACCTAAGGAGGAAAAACTCAAACACAATATCCTCTTGGATTCAAAGTTTCAGGAAAATGAAGAACACCATAACAACACTGTAATCAAACATCCATCATAATACAACTACAAAAATCCATGTGAATCCTTCGATCATGGATACTTTAGTATCAGAGGCAAATAATATGGAAGACTAAAGTTGAATTATATTAAACAAGAAGTCTCAAATCGAGTACATAACCAAAGAACCAGTATGCTTCATCAAAATATTACAATCAGGGAGCCTAGCTCAACCATCCGACCTTAACAAAATATCAAAAATACATCAAGAGTGACTACAACCACCGGAGGGGTGATCGATTCATCACATTCAAGGCTTTACGTCTGTGATTTCTTTGCAGATCGTGCATGCAATCTTCTGTCAGACATGAGCTCTTTTGTCTGGACCTTCTCCATCAAACTACGCATGCAGTTTTCTGTCGGACGTGAGCTCAGATCTACCAGTCCTTTCTGACTTTCCATTTATGGGGGAGACAATGTCCCAACCACCTCCCTCTCTTTCATTGAATACCTTCATCAGGATCAGGACCGACAGATTCAACTCGGCACCTTGAAAACGTGTTGGCCTCACTCTGATCTTTGCCACCTACGTTTTCTGGACCTTTGCAGAGCGAACTAATAGGAGGACGTGGAGGAGGACGATGGTGAGTGGGCAAGGTGCTTGGCGCAATCTTGCAGGCTGCAATGAGTGAGAAACGACCATGTGGAAGGACGTGACATGAGAGTGATGACCGGGATTGCATGAGCGCAAGTACTCAAGGGATGAGGTGTAAAGGTGCGAGGGCGATGTGGCAAGGCAAGAGGATGCGATAGCAGAGAAGAGTGGTAGGTCAAGGGGTACATGAAAATATTCGAGGTGACATGGAGTGTGAGTGGAGAACATATGTCGGGAGGTCAGAGGGGGAGAAATGAAAGCGAGGAAGGGACAAGCATGTGGTTGGGCGTGTGGAGGACAGGTGTCATTTGGAGCGCGGGCGGTATGGGAAGGTGGTCTAGTGGTCATTTCGAAGGGGGGGGTAGGTGGTAAGAGATAAAGTGCAAGGGGAGGGTCTGAGTTTCTATGGAGGTGACACGATAGTGGGGGGCCTGCACCAGAAACCACCAACTCGGAACCCCCCCCATTAAAGGAAGAAAGGTCGGGGTGGGTCCGATATTGGATGCATACCATAGATCTGAGTGCGCCATGCTCAACCGTTGCAATCTGCATGCTCCTTATCACAACGCACCAAGGCCATCAAATCACCAAAACAATTAGGATACAAGAATAATATGGGTCGTGCTAGGACCTTGTTTCTTGATTTTTTTACCAAGGGGTTATTTCCTAAGGAAAAAACCAACTTTATCAATAACTTGTGCTAACATAGGCTCCATGGGGGATAGAGACCTCCCTACGAGGCTCTAAGAAATTCTATATCTTTATTGCCTTATCTTAGGGCTATGGACTCATCTATTAAAACAAAAAGTAGAATAATATTTGCAATGGCATGAAAAATCCACTCATGGCTCAAGCAAAGAACCTTTTCAGAAAATACCCATTTACAGGGCCACCAAAAATTTCAGCATCCTCCAAATTATGCAACCTGTAAGTATTATTTGAAAATAATTCAGAGATTTTGAATGGCCCAATCCACAAGGCTTCAAATTTACCGTGCTTTCCTTTGTCCTACTTGGGTGCATCCCATTTGAGTACTAAATCTCCTAGCTAGAAATCCTCTTTACTTACCTTCCTGTCAAAGACTTGCTTGATCTTCTGTTGATGGTCATGTGCTTTGTCCAGTAACTATTCTCTAGTCTGTTGCACTTCTACCAACTGTTGTATTCTTCTGATCATATCATCAGGTTCCCCTTGGTAGTCTTGGAAGAATTTTTCCACAGGAAAGGGAAATATGAGAAGAAAAAATGGCCTCAAATCCATACACAAGTTGAAAAGGAGAGACACTAAGAGACCTCTTTGTTTTCACTCTATCAGCCCACAAAGAAAATTTGAGCTTTGAATCCCATGCTTTCTTGTTGTCCTCTAACAATCTCTTGATGATCTTTATAAGGATCTTGTTAGAGGATTCTACCAATCCATTCCCTTGGGGATAGTAAGGAGTAGCATGAATCAATGCAATTCTGAACTGTTCACAAAACTGAATCAATGATTCAACCTTGAAAGATGTAGCATTATCAGTGACAATTATGCTCGGACAACCAAATATCGCCATAATATCCTCAAGAAAACCAATGATCACCTTGTGGGAAGCACTCCTTGTGGGGATGGATTTTATCCACTTGGTAAAGTAATCCATGGAATTCAAGATCCACTTGTGCTAACCACTTGAAGCAGGATGAATTTCCCCAATAAAATCTAGGCCCCACTGCTGAAAGGGCCCTGAAGCTACCACATGCTTCAATAAAAAAAACTTGAGTTGTTTCTTTCCAGATAATTTCTGACACTTAACAGAAGCCCTGATCTTTGCACAAACATCGGTGAATAGACTAGGCCAAAAATATCTAGCCCTAAGAATCTCGTAGGCTGTGGTTCTCCAGAAGTGATGCCCCCCACATTAACTATCATGAAAAACAAACATAATATTTTGGGCCTCCTGTGGGTATAAACATATCAAAAGCACTCCCAGAGGGTCTTTCCAATACAATAATTGAACAATAAGATAGTATTTAATTGATTTAAGTTTCAAATCTCTTACCTTATTCTTCTCCATATCATCAGGGGGCTACAAATTTTGTAGAAAAAATATAATGTCCTTGTACCAAACACATTCTGCCAATGTAGGGATGACTTGAGGACCTTTATCAAACAGCTCGGCTTGTTGATTTCCCAAGAAAGTGTTGATGAAATTAACCCCCAAAGCCTTGCAATTAGATTCATCCAAAATCCTAGCTAAACCTTGGCCTTTAACCAATTTGGTGGGCTTTATTTCCAGATCAAATACAAGGATTTTGGCAATCCACTTGCTCCTTCTTCTGTCTATGTCAGGCTGAATGAGAATCTCCTTCACAGAAGCTGAAGGGACATATGCAATGACTCTTGAATGCAGAACATAGAACCTGAAATACTTGAGGGCTTTGACCAAAGCATATGCCTGTTTTTCCATGATGTCATATTTTAGTTCAGCATCTCTCAATTCTCTAATGAAAAAGGCAATGGGCTGCTCTAACCCTTCAAAATTCTTCTGTAATAAAACAATTGCTACTGTGTCAAATGAAGCAAAGGAAAAAATCAGAAAATCCTTGGAGTAGTTTAGGCTGATGAGCATAGGTTATTCATTCAATGCCTTCTTGATTTGGTTGAAAGAATCTCTGGACTCAGCAATCCATTTCACTTCATTCCCCTTCCTGAGCACAAATGTAATGTATTTAACCAATTCAACAAAATTAGAAACAAACCTTCATATAAAGTTGATTTTACCCAAGAAAGATTGAACCTCTTTCCTATATCTAGGAGGCGACAAGGACTAGATGGCCTCCACTCTGTTCGTATTAATCTTCACCCCTTCAGCTGACACAATGTGCCCCAACAATTTTCCCTCTTGCATGGTAGAAAAAGACTTCTTGGGATTTAAAGAGTAACCAAATTTTCTGCACTTCAGGAAAACCCTCCTCAGATGATGACAATGCTCTTTATCGGACCTAGATAATATTGTGATGTCATCTAGATATATGACTACAAATCTATCTCTCTCTCCAATAAAGGCTATGTCCATGGCTCATTGAAAGGTTGCCCCTGTGTTCATCAATCTGAAGGGCATCTTAGCATACATGAATGTGCCCCAAGGATTAGTGAAGGTTGTTTTCTCTTTGTCATCAGGCAAGACAGAGATCTGATTGTAGCTAGAAAAGCCATCAATCATGGAGATCCTAGATGCACCTGTCACCCTCTGTAATATGTGCTCCATCTTTGGCAATGGCTAATTATCCTTCTTAGAGCTTTTGTTCAGGTTCTAAAAATTGACACAAAGTCTAATTTCTCCATTCTTCTTTCTCACTGGGACCAAGTTGGCCACCCACTCAGAATACCTCAAAGGAACAATAGTCTTGGCATCCAAAATCTTTTTTACCTCTTTCTCCATAATAGGCAGTAGCATAGGATTTATTTGTCTCAATTTTTGCCTAAATGGTTTGGCCTCTTCCTTCAATGGGATCTTATGTTGAATGATACTTGTGTCGTATGTTCTGAGATCTTCATATGTCCAGGCAAACACATCAACAAACTCTTTTAACAATTTATCATATTTATCCCTTTGTTCCTTTGACAAGCTCCTTGACAACTTGACAAATTTTGGATCCTTCTCCATACCAATATTGCACTCAGTTACATCAGCATCATCAGTTGAACCCTTAACTTTCACTGCCACATCATTCCTGTCAAATAGTCTTTCCAAAGGAACTAGTCCCTTTGGAATACGATTACTAGGCAATTGAACAATATGATGATTAACAATTTTGTTTAGGAAAACATCAACATGAGGATTACTTTCAAATTCGTGATCTTGATCAATATGTAATGCAGAAAACTCACCAACAGTCTCAAGGAATATTTTTATCTCAAGATCATCTTCAAACACTTTCCAATACCTGACATTGTCAGGTATAGAGGGTCTATATTTCACTTCTACATCATACTTGAGTTTCAATGGCAAAGGGACTCTGAAATTACTTGTTGAAATAGCCAAAGAATCATCCATGGTATTCTCTTCTCTTGGAATAAATGAAATGTTGAAAGCTAAGAAAAAACTATCAACCAGGTCCCACACTTCATTTCTATAAGTTCTTAGCCTAGGGTTCTTAGCTTGATAAAGTTTTTCGTTTGTTTGTTTTTGTTTTTTTTTCTCTGATGGACAATTAATTCAGCATCCCCAAACATTGATATTTCCTCAATCCTCATGTCTTTTGCAGCCCTCAAACCCAAAACAAGAGCTTCATACTCTTCCACATTATTGGTAGTTTCAAATTCTAACTTGTAGGAGAAAGATATAGCCTCTTAAGTAGGTGAAACAAAGACCACTCTAGCACCAACACCTTCCCTATAAGAGGCTCTGTCAAAGAATATCTTCCAAACAGAAGTGATTGCAAGAGAATATTTACAAAAAGTAATGGACTATTTTTTGTTTTTGTTTTTTTATTTCAAGAGGAGCTTCAGGAGCTTCAGTGAGTTGCAATAAACTGGATCCCAAATCAGTATCAAGTGCAAAAATAGGATGGTTAGTGGGGTTTTCTTCGTCACTAATAATGTAGGCCAACTGAGCTTCCCTATAAAGTGTTCTATGCTCCCCCCCCCAAATAAAGGAATGGTAGCATATGTGAGGTCCATATGCAAGGTTCCCCCAAGTATTTTTATCCAAGATCTTGACAAGAGCATGCCAAACTTGGGGGGGACATCAACCACCATGACATCCATGACTACACTTTTCATGGGCAACTGAAACAAAGTCACAACCAGATCTTTGATGACCCCCAAACATTGCACTTTCCTAGAGTCAAAAGAATATAATTCATGGTAAGTCTTTGTGATTTCTAATCCAAGTTCATTCATGACAGTTTTGGGCATGATATTATGAGATTCCCCTGAGTCCATCAAACATTTATGCAACACCTTATCATGTATGTTCAGTGATGTATATAAGGGAGGGGATGAATCATCTCTATCTTCTATCAAAGGACCTAAGATGACTGTTGGATTTTCATCTTGAATATTTACTGAATCAGTGGCATTTGAGGAGGGTTCGGGCTACAACATTTTGGAAATATATTGTTTAAATTCGGAATTTTTTATCAACTCCAAAAAAGGTACAGGGATCCTAATCTTTTGAATCTCATGCTCGAAGCTAAAAGAGGAAGGAAGATTCAAAATCTCCTTCACTTCTGGGACAAGGCTTTTGACCACTGGTGGGGGGTTCTGTATCTTCTTATTTTTGTTGTTGTCTGCTACATCTTTAGCAGGATTCTTTTCTCTAGTAGGTTGTTCAAGAATGTCAGACTTCCCTTCTTTCTTTTTGGACCCGAGGTTATATTTATTGGGACTACTATTAGTGTTCTCCCCCTTACTCAACTCATTTAGTTGGTTGTCCATGAGGGACTCCTCGTATGTAGATTGGGTTAAATGGGGAAATGAGGAGGTGTCTCCAAGATAATGGATTTCAGGATCAACCTCTTCTTCCTCTCTTTCTTCATCAGTAGCAAGGTTATTTTGGAGAGGGGCTTGGATTCTCTAATCATCCCTATCCCCATTTCTTTGATCTCTTTGGATAATCTGAGGGTTGTTATTTGGTCTTCTGAAGTTACCCCTATTTTCATCATTAGGGGGATTCCTATAGATCTGCTTTCCTTCCAGTTTCAACCTTTCAACCTCGGCAGAAAGTGACTTTACCAACTTGGTCAACTCGTTTATTTAAGGGTGGGTAGCTGAGGAAACAAAGGTTGAAGCTTCATATCTCCCCTTTCCTCTGTCTCTATCAACATTACTCCTAAGTTTGTCAACTTCCAATACATTGGAATCCACTTCCAGGGCCGCATATTGCATATGAGCCAAGGAAGTAGCTCTTCTTTCTCTTAACAGGAGGCAAAAATCAGGATCAAAATCACTAGCATAAGTAATTTTGGCAGAGGTTTATGTAGGTTTAATCTCAGTGGGAATATTATTATACATTTTATTAAACCTCTTTGAAAAGTCAAAAATAGATTCCCCTTCTCCTTTCTTAAGTGATCCAAACTCTGTAATATAGTAAAAGAAATACTTTTTATCCCCCCAATGTCTTAAGAATGCATCATCTAGGGCTTCAATCCCATCAATAGATCCAAGAGCCAAGGCCCTAAACCATTTCCTATCCTCTCCATCAAAGCTATGAACAAAAATTACCATTCATACATCATCATTCACAATGACATAATTGTCTGCATAACTATAAAAGGCTGCAAGGTGCTCTTCTACAGTTATGTCTCCCTCACCTGTGAACTTAGGCAAATGCTTAAGGTAGCCACCAGCTGGGAGAGAATTCTGAGGCTGAGGAAGGACAAGAGGGGGGTATCTAGCAACCACTATGGCATCCATTATGTTCCTAGGGGGATTAACACCTGCCATTGGGATGTGAACTGGAGGAGAAATAGGAGGAGATGGAGTTTGAACAAGTGAGACTGGGACTATGTTTCTGGGAGAAATGGGGAACAACTAAGGATTTGGAGAAGAGGCTATAGGGCTCGAGAGAACAGAGGTTTTCCCTTTTGTAAATGCAACAACTCTAATAGGGGGAGGAGTGGCAAAGTCCGGAGTGGGAAAATATTCCAAGGTCCTAGGTTTAAACCACGGTAGAACTTCAATGGAAACAAGAATGTCAAATATTTCTCCTTCCAAACCGAGACCAGGAGGGGAGAAATCAACAGGAACACTCCCAAACTTTAAAATTATGGAAACTCCAACATGTGGTATAACATGATAATGAGAAGCAACTAGTGGAGTTTTTAAAGAAGGATTATGAAAATTACCAAAAATACCTGGTACAACAACTGAAGTACCTTCTTGAGGGGTCTTTCTTTTTCTGATAATTTTCTCTGGGTTAGATTCAGGTATTTCTAGAGGTAGTTGTGGAGTAGACCTCATGTGTATGCATTTCAGAGCCACAACTGAAATAATGGAGTTGCCAGGTGCAAGCTGTAATATTCAATGGTTCTGATGTCTGATGCACCTTCAAGATCAAAAGCTCTTTGTCGTTCTACCCCAGGGAAAAGTCTTCAATTCGTTCCCCAGCAACGAGGCCAAGAATGTTAGCACTAGAAATCACCCTCCGATTGCAGATAAGGTAATCCCAATACCCATCAGGTTATGTGTCATTATTAATGAGTTTAAAAAGGTTGAATGGATAAGAATCAAAATAATGTCGTTTTAACTCAGAAAACTGGACCAACACGCACAGGCAATTGAGGTCTTGATCAACTCCAGTCAGTAAGTGGGAGTAAAGGTGCCCAGGAGGAAGACTTTGGTGAGGAAAATGTAGAGGTATGCTATGGACATCAGGTCTTCAAGAAACCTAAGGAGGAAAAACTCAAACACAAGATCCTCTTGGATTCAAAGTTTCAGAAAAATGAAGAACACCGTAACAACATTGTAATCAAACATCCATTACAATACAGCTAAAACAATCCATGTGAATCCTTCAATCATGGATACTTCAGTATTAGAGACAAATAAGATGGAAGAAGAAAGATGATTTATATTAAACAAGAATTCTCAAATCGAGTACATAACCAAAGAACCAGTATGCTTCATCAAAATATTACAATCAGGGAGCCTAGCTCAACCATCCAACCTTAACAAAATATCAAAAATACATATTTATACTTAGGAGTGACTACAACCACCAGAGGGGCGATCGAGTCATCGGATTCAAGGCTTTACGTCTATGCTTTCTTTGTAGACTGTGCATGCAGTCTTCTGTCAGACGTGAGCTCTTTCATCTTGACCTTATATGTCAGACTGCACATGCATTTTTCTGTCGGATGCGAGCTCAGATATTCTAGTCCTTTCTGGCTTTCCATTTATGGGGAAGATTATGTCTCAACCACCTCCCTCTATTTAATTTACTACCTTCATCAGGATCAGGATGAGAAGAGTCAACTTGACGCCTTGAAAACATGTTGGCCTCACTCTGATCTTTTCCACTTGCGTTTGTTGGACCTTTGCAGAGTGAACTGGCAGGCGGACGTGGAGGAGGACGATGGTGAGTGGGTGCGGTGCTTGGCTCAAACTCGCAGGCTGCAATGAGTGAGAAAAGACCATGTGGAAGGACGTGGCTGGAGAGTGGTGACTAGGACTGCGTGAGCACAAGTACTTGGGGGATGAGGTGTAAAGGCACGAGGGTGATGTGGCAAGGGGAGAGGACGCGGTGGTAGAGAAGAGTGGTAGGTTAGGGTGTACACAACAATATCATAGGTGACATGGAGTGTGAGTGGAGGAAAAATGTCGGGAGGTGAGAGGGGGAGAAATGAAAATGGGGAAGGGACATGCATGTGGTCAGGCGAGTGGAGGAAAGGTGTCAGTGAAAGCACAGGTGGTATGGGAAGGCGGTCTGGCAATCAACTTAGGGGGGGTAGGCGATAAGCGGTAAATTGCGGAGGGGTCTGAGTTGTTGTGGAGGCGACACAATAGTGGGGGGGCCGTGCCAGAAACCACCAACTCAGATCCCCCGTTAAAGGCAGAAAGGTCAGGGGGTCCAATATTGGATGCAGACCGTAGATCTGAGCACGCCATGCTCGACCGCTGAGATATGCATTCTCCTTAGCACAACGCACCAAGGCCATCAAATCACCAAAAAAACGTAGGATAAAAGAATAATATGGGTTGCGCTCGGACCCCTTTTCTTGATTTTTTCACCAAGGGGTTATTTCCTAAGGAAAAATCCCACTTTATCAACAACTTGTGCTAACACAGTCGACCACCTTTCAACCTCTAGTTGGATAACCTATCAACCATTGAGTTGAATTAACCTTTCAATTGATCAATCACCTAATTGATCATCCTCAACTAGCCAGTCGATTGATTGAGTTTTCACTGCAAAGAATATAGCATCCTAACATTCTCCCAGTTGTGGTCTTCTTTGAAAAAATAGGAAAAAATGAACTTTTGTTCATTGACCCAGGGAAACAATGCCCATTTTCTCTCTACACCTTGATAACTTCTTATGACTCACAGACTTGGTCAAAGAGTCTTCAATGTTTTTAAAAGTGTCTACCTTCTCTAGCATCACCTTCATGTTTTCCATTATGTCTCTCATGAAATGGTATTGTACATAAATATGCTTCATCCTATAAAGGTAAGTTGGGTTCTTTGCCTAGAAAATTGGACTCTAAATGTCGCAATTTATCCTCATGGCTTGTTGTTCAAACCCAATCCCTGAACACAATCTATGAAACCAAAACTGCTTCCTTGCTTGCATGGGTGGTTTCCATGTATTCAACTTCTATTTTTCGACAATGATACTACCGTCTATCTCTTACTCATCCAACTAATTGGTCCATTGGAAATTCTAAACACATATCCATTGGTTGACCTTCTTTGATCAAGATATCCATGTTGGGTATGTGTTATATTCTTTGGAAAAAAATTTGCCTCGGGAAACGTGACACCTACCTCGGGAAACGTGTCATGTATTTAGGTAGTTTTTCAGCACATGGTTTTTGCCAATGGTTTTCTATTTTCGATTAAGGAATTAGGGTTTTGGACTAATCCAGGTCATTGGGTTAGGGTTTTGGATGCCGCTGGATCCTATATGTATATTGTATTGTAAACAATGTAACACTATGAATGACTATAGAATATGTTGGATTTCCCGGTTTGGGTATCCAGGGGAAAAATCTCTGTGTAATGTTTGTATTTTCCATTGTATCATTTATGTTCTTTTCTGAATATCTTTTTGCAGTAGATATTGTACAAGGTTAGGATTTACAATCCATCCCATTGGGAATCGATAAATCCATGTACATTCACTTCCTTATCAGTTTCGGTTTTCCCTTGGTAACATGTTGCATACTCTATTGTGCCACACAAGTACTTGAACACTTTCTTGACACTAGTCGAGTGCTCTTTCCAAGGTATTGACATGTACCTGCTCAATGCTCCCACTGCATGGGTAATGTCGGGTCGTGTGTAGACCATTGTATACATTAGACTACCAGTAGCACTAACATAGGGAACATGTGTCATCTTCTCTATTTCTTCTTGGGTATTTAGACACTGTTCAACAATTAGTCTTACCCCAACATGAATAGGTACCTTGATCAATTTGCACTCTTGCATGTTAAAACATTTCAATATTGTTTCAACATATTTCCTATGATTTAACCAAAGTTTTCTAACTTCTCGATCTCTCTTAATATCCATTTCCAGAATGAAGGTAGTAGCACCAAGATCCTTCATGTTGAACTTGGAGGATAGCTACGTCTTCACTTCCTTTATAGCATCCATGTTGTTTCCAACCAACAACATTTCATCAGCATACAACACTACATGGATGGAACTACCACCTTCTTTCTTGGAATACACATAGTGATCAGCCTTGCTTCTCAAAAATCCCAATCCAAGAATGCAAGTGTCAAACATTTTGTACCACAACTTTGGCGATTCCTATAGACCATAAAGGGATCTCTTCAGCTTGCACACCAACTCTTTCTTTCCCTTTACTACAAGTCCTTTAGGTCTTTTCATGTAGATTTCTTCTTCAAGTTCCCCATGTAGGAATTTTTTCTGTACATCCATTTTCTCTATCTCAAGATCAAATGATGTACCCAGTGACATGGGTACTCTAATGAAAGTCAATTTTGCAACAAGAGAGAAAATCTCACCGAAGTCGACTCCCTCGATTTGGGAATACCCTTTCGCTACTATTTGAGATTTGTACTTCTCGAATTGACCTGTTGTGTTCAACTTATTCTTGAACACCCACTTGCTATTGATGGGTTTCTTTCCATTAGGTATCTCATCCAAATCCCATGTCTTATTCTGATGCAAAGATTCCATTTTTTCAACTATGGCCTCCTTCCAAAGTCTACTCTCTATCAAGTCGACTACCTCCCTTACTGACCTGGGCTCATCATCAATGGAAAATAACACAAATGCAAAATGGAAATCAAGTGGACTATACCTTTCATATTGTTTCATTACTCAACGATACCTCCTTACAACATGATTCTGTAGTTCCACCGCTTCATCTTATTCAGTCGACTCGTTTGAATCATGTTCCTTGTTCCTCACCTCAAACACCAATTTCTTTGGTTCTTTCTTCATTTGATCCAAAATGGATCTGAACCAATGAACAGGTGTAAGAATCAGTACTTGTAAGATTAAATTGACAATTAATGAAGGTCAATAAACTATGTAAAGCAATGTAAAATTTGAAAAAGTCTGTTAGGACAAAAATGAGAACATGAGAGGAAAATGCAAAATTAAATGTAATTTAATAGTTGAATATGAGAGAAGAATGAAGTATGGGAAATGAAGGGTCATGGTTGTTAGCCTTCCCTATTGCCCAACTCTCCTTATTTATTCCCTCACTCTCATTTTCAAAGGGATTTTTGAAAGAGAGAGGAAAAGGCATCGAAGCCATGAAGACATTGTAACCAGAGATCACCCTAATGAAAAGATTGAGCCCCATTCGAAGTTGGTTTTTCCCGTTTGGGTTTCCAGTGAAAAAAAATTCCAAGTTCATTGGTTATTGGTTGTGTTTGATTTTAGTGTGTTGAGCATTATAAGTTTGTTGTATACTTCATTTATGATATGAGAACTGCATTCCCATGTGTTTTTAATGGATGTCTGTAATAGTTTTTTAATGGAAATAAATAACCATGACTTCTCTTGAATGTCCACCACACTTTTTTCGTTGAATTCAAAGACAGAGTGATAATGAAATTTGTTGGTTGGTCAAATGTATCTCTCCTGGGGATCTAATTAAATTGCTAAGGTGTTTTTGTCTATAAGGACTATATTCATCTATGCCAAGGCAGCTGAATTGTTTGTGGGATGATTAATTTATCTTGTTGGTTGATTCCTTTATTTTCTCATCGACCTAACTCTATCCGGTTGACTTGAACACCAAAGGGTCAAATTCTTTAATGTTGGTGGAAATCTAAATTAATTTCCAAGTCAATTTTGAATCTAATGGGTGAATTTACCTTATCAAAATCATTTTTAAATGTGCCCAAACATTTGTAAACCTTGTTGGGAGAGTTTTCGCTTGTTAGGAAAATTATTTTACTCCAAATTGTAATCTCAGTTCCATGGTCGAATTACTTTTTCCAAGTCGATCTAACAACTTCTGGGTCGAGTTGACACTGTCTGGGTCGAGTTAGCACAACCCAATCAACTTATACTCATATGGTTGACTCCTTGTTGGTTGATTTCCTACTTGGTTGACTTACACTCATTTGGTCGACTCATTGTCGGTCGATTTCCTACTTGGTCGACTTACACTCATCTGGTTGACTCCTTGTCGGTCGATTTCCTACTTGGTTGACTTATACTCATCTGGTCGAATCCTTGTCGGTCGATTTCCTACTTGGTCGACTTACATTCATCGAGTCGACTACTTGTTAGTCGATTTCTTATTTGGTCACCTTGAATTTCGACGGGTTGGGTTATCTAATTGATGGTCAGATTGTTTCAACGTTGGTCAAATTTACTCAGTTTGGTCGATTTATACTTTCTTGGATGATCTACAATTTTGTTTGGAATTTTCTATAAGTTGCTTGATGTTTTGGAATTCGTTGGGCGAATTTCTACAAGGTTGGGCGAATTCTTAGTTGCCCAGATGTATTTAAAAAATGGATAGAAGAAATTCTAGTCCCCTGGACATTTAAAGAAATGATTGGGCATTTCTGGATGGTGTGGGACATTTTTAGATGTGGTTCTGTGTATTTATAAGTCGATGGGAGGATTTAAATGTTGTTGGATGTGTATAGATGATGCTGGACGTTTTTTTTATAATGTGGTTTGCCCAATCCGCCCTTCAGAGATTTTGTTCACCATTGGTTGCCTAATTATCCTTCTGAACATTTATCTCCACTATCATTCGACCCGACTCGTCTGTTGAGGAGTTCTCTTTGTTTTTGGTCGACGCATTTCGTCGGGATACCTTTCTCCTATGCTAGTCAGTCAACTTCACTTGTAAGTCGACTAGAATTCATTCTGCTTTGGTCAATTGAGTGGTCTCTTTGATTGATTCATCTTCTTAGATGAGCATGTGCATGATAACATATTTATGAGCATAATTACGAGCTATTGGGTAACAACCTATCGAGAGTAGATACCTGAGATTGGATGGATCTTTGAGAACAACGATTTACTATTGTTGTATTTGGGATCTAATTTTATTATGTGTAGACATCCCAACATAGAGGGATTGTTGTCAATTATTTCCATTGGTTGAACTCAAAAATGCATTGAACATTGCAACCAAGTTAGAGAGTTGAGAAGTTGATGTGAGAAGGCTACAGAACCTGAAGGGCTTTCCAGTCAAAGACAAAGATTTATATATAATACTGAGATAGAGATCATATTTTAATTTTCCATATAGTATCCGTGTTGGTGAAGCAAGTGGGCCATAGGTCCATCATTTATGGATTAAAAGGTATCAGAGAAATTGCATTCTTGACCAAGACACAACTTCTAGGATCGTGAAAAAAATATTGTTGACCGCAACATGGGCAAAGAAAGAAGAGACAAGTTGGAAGATTTACTAGCCAACAACGTCGAGCTTAGACAAGAGAATGAGCACTTGAAAGATCATGTTCAGATGATCAAGAAGAAGTTGATGAATTCCAAGATTCCCTCTCCACTATCAGAATAAATTGGGACAAGAACAGAGCACAACTTTCACATCTTGGGGAGAAGGTCATCTAATTGGATAATTGGAAGTAGGATAGGCTCCCAAATATGATGATGATGCAGGTGCAACACTAGTTGGAAGGGAAGGAGAAGGCCTTGGAAAGGCTACAAGAAACTGGCCAAGAGCACATACAAGAAAGGAAACCTTCCATGACCACTATAGATGCTAGCACCATGGATGACACCACCTTGGTAAGCTCACCTTCCTTAGACACATCTTAAGAGAAGCTTGGAAAAGTTGAGAAGCATACCATAGGTATAGGCTCTAAACTTCTAAGGAAAATGGGCTATGATGGACAAGGGCTAGGCACGACGAGACAAGGAATCATGACCCCCATTATAACTACACCATGGGCCAAGCATGAAGGCCTGGGCTTTGATGACAGAAGTGAAAACTCCATCACCATGAAGAAAACCATTTTCGTGAAAGAAAAATACATGTTAGAGTTGGCCTGCCCATTAGGAGAAGGAGTAACAACACTAAGTGAAGGTGTCATATCACCACCACCTTAACCTTCATGTGACATATTGAAGGGGAGAAATGATAAGGAGATTTTGAAGACTCAACCCACACCTGCACTCAGATAAAAAAACAACAACCTAATTAGAAAAACCAAGAAGAAGAAGAAGACCAAGAGGTCCACTTCAAACAAGACATTTATTATGTGTCACTACTGTAAGAAAAGAGGTCATATGATATATAGTTGTTGGTATGCAGAGACATTTTCGTTTTGTGGAAATAAAGGCCATTGTGAGGCCACCTGTTGGAAGAAGCAAGCCATGTTCCCCAGGCCTGATTGTTCCTAGAAGTTGAATGGAAAGAAGGCTTCTTCGGTCTAACAACACACTGAGAGGCACTTGGAGAGGAGGAGTATGTCAGGTAATCCTTGTAACAACCACATGAAATTTTTCCACCAATGCAAGTTGAGTGGACATTGGGAATAAAAGTGTTGGTGGCTTCACCCCAAAAACCGCACAAAAAAGAGAAGAGTGTGGAGAGAGAAGAAATCAGGAGGTAAAGAGCTACATGTGTCTCCTATTAAAGGAGAAGATGTTTCATAGATATTTGTAGTTCTACAAGAGGTCATCCTAAACAAAAAAGCAAGTAGTTGTTTGATGGAATCGGAAGAGAGTAGAGAAGGAGCAAAAGCATGGGATGACATTTCTTTCATCACCCATTGGTTGAAGAATGATTTGCCAATGAATGTAACAACTCCTACAATCAATATGTAGGGGTATTAAAATCATACATTAGAGTGACATGGTTGTGAAGGGTTGTTTCCATGATGAGAATCAATTGATCCTAGCATAGGAATGCAACCACACTTACCTAGAGGAGTTGTTGCATGTTGGCAGGTTGTTGGGGTCACACTAGACATGGACCAACATTCAGCTTGGCTTCATGATTGTCGAGATGGACTATCTCTAGGATAGAAAGGGAGATGGGAATGAGTGTTGAGTCCATAGTTTGGATCTGGAGATTGTGGAGCTGAGACTCAAATGAGCAGAGTTATGCAATGAATAAACAAGTGAGATAAAACCGGGGCTAGAGCCATAGCTAGAGCCATATCTAAGGACCAGATCCAATAGCCAAAGCCATGAGCTATGGTTAGAGCTAGATTCAGAGCTATTTCCATGAGCTAGAGTTAGAGCCACATTCAAGAGGTGCACGCAGAAGTACATTGATCCATATTGGTGTCGTTTAGATTTTGGGGACCAAAAGTGTCTCAATGGGGAGGTGTGATCCGAAATGGATTTGAACCGATGAATGTGTGTAAGACTCAGTACTTGTAAGATTAAATTGAAAATTAATGAAGGTCAATAAACTATGTAAAGTAATGTAAAATTTTAAAATTCAGTTAGGACAAAAATGAGAGCATGAGAAGAAAATGCATAATTAAATGTATTTTAATTATTGAACGGGAGAGAAGGTTGAGGTATGGAAAACAAAGAGTCATGGTTGTTGGCCTTCCCTATCACCCAACTCTCCCTATTTATTCCCTCACTCTCATTTGCAAAGGGCGTTTTGGAAGAGAGAGGAAAATGCATTGAAGCCATGAAGACATTGTAACCAGAGACCGCCCTAATGAAAAGACTGAGCCCCATTCAAAGCTAGTTTTTCCCGTTTGGGTTTCCAGTGCAAACAAATTCTGAGTTCATTGGTTATTGCTTGTGTTTGATTTCTATGTGTTGAGCACTATAAGTTTTTTTTCTACTTCATTTATGATATGAGAAATGCATTCCCATGTGTTTTTAATGGTTGTCTATAATAGAGTTTTAATGGAAATAAATAACCACGACTTATCTCGAATGTCCATCACACTTTTTCCATTGAATTCGAAGATAGAGGGATATTGAAATTTGTTTGTTGGTCAAATTTATCTCTCATGTGGATCTAATTAAATTTCTAAGGCAATTTTTTTATAAGGACTATATTCCTCTCTGCCAGGGTAGGTGAATTGTTTGTGGGTTGATTAATATCTCTTGTTGGTCGATTCCTTTATTTTCCCATCGACCTAACTCTATCTGGTCGAATTGAACACCAATGGGTTGAATTATTTAATGTTGGGGCCGTCTAAATTAATTTCCAATTCAAGTTTGAATCCAATGGGTGAATTTACCTTATCAAAATCATTTTTAAATGTGCCCAGACGTTTGTAAACCTTGTTGGGAAAATTATTTTACTTCTTCGAATTGTAATCTCAGTTCCACGATCAAATTACTTTTGCCAAATCGATATAACAACTTATGGGTCGAGTTGACATTGTCCGGGTCGAGTTGACACTGCCTAGACGACTTATACTCATTTGGTTGACTCCTTGTCGGTCAATTTCCTACTTGGTCGAATTACACTCATCTGGTCGACTCCTTTTCAGTCAATTCCGTACTTGGTCGACTTACACTCATATGGTCGACTCCTTCTCAGTTGATTTCCTACTTGGTCAACATATACTCATTTGGTTGACTCCTTCTCGGTCGATTTCCTACTTGGTTGAATTACACTCATCTGGTCGACTCCTTGTCAGTTGATTTCCTATTTGGTCGACTTGAATTTCGATGGGTTAGATTATATAATTGATAGTCAGATTGTTTTAACATTGGTCGACTTTACTTAGTTCGATTGATTTCTAATTGCTTGGATGATCTACAATTTTGTTGATAATTTTATAAAATTTTCTTGATGTTTTGGAATTCATTGGGTGAATTTCTATAAGGCTGGGTGAATTCTGAGTTCCCAGACATATTTAAAAAATGGATGGTCAAAATTCTACTCCCCTGGACGTTTAAAGAAATGATTGGGAATTTATAGATGTCGTGGGACATTTTTAGACGTGGTTGGGAGTATTTGTAAGTCGATTGGAGAATTTAAATGTCTTTAGATGTGTATAGATGATGCCTGAACGTTTTTTTTTATATATGATTTTCCCAATCCGCCCTTCAGACATTTTTTTCACCATTGGTTGTCTAATTCTCCCTCTTAACATTTATCTCCACTATCGGTCGACCCGACTCGTCCATTGAGGAGTTCACTTTGTTTTTGTTCGATGCATTTCATCGAGCTACCTTTCTCCTCTCCTAGTCGATCGACTTCACTTTCTGGTCGACTATTATTCATTATGATTTGGTCATTTGAGTGGTCTCTTTGATCGATTCATCTTCTTATATGAGCATGTGCACGGTAACAGAGTTATGAGTAGAATTACAAGGTTTCCAGAAACAACCTATTGAGAGTAGATACCTGAGATTGGATGGCTCTTTGAGAACAACGATCTACTATTACTGCATTTGGCATCTACTTTTCTTATGTGTAGACAATCCAAAACATAGGGATTGTTGTCGATCGTGTCCAATGGTTTCACTCAGAAATGCATTGAACATTGCAGTTGAATCAGAGAGTTGAGCAGTTGATGTGAGCAGGCTACAAAACGTGAAGGCCTTCCCAATCAAAGACAAATATATATATATATATATATATATATATATATATATATATATATACTGAGATAGAGATCATATTTTAATTTTCCACATAGTATCTGTGCTGGTGAAGCGAGTGGGACATAGGCCCCTCGTTTATGGATCACCATTGGATCCTTTTCATTCCTGGAAGTACTTTTGACTTCTCTGAAGATCACATCTTGACTATAATTTTTTTTCCTGATCACCGGATCCCATAACTTATATCCTTTCATTCCATCCTTGTAACCAGTAAAAATACACTTGATTGCTTTATTGTCCAACTCGTTCCTCTTTTCCTTGGGAACATGCACAAATGAATCATAGCCAAAAACCATGAGATGTGAAAGAGAACGATTCTTACCAAACCATACCTTATGTAGAGTCGTGTCAACTAGTGTTGATGAAGGAGATATATTTACCAAATAACGGATAGTGTCGACTACCTCTACCTATAATTTTTATGCCATCCCAACACCACTGAGCATGCTCCTTGCCTTTTTCATCAAAGTCCTGTTCATTCTTTTAAAAACTCCATTATATTGAGGGGTATATTGTTGATGTTTGTAGCATCAGATAGGTACTTCTGCATAGGTCTAAGTGTGTAGACACATGGAAGTCGTCCAAAGCCTTATACCTTGGTAATTTACTTTAATTAATGAAATTATTAAAGTAAAATGCTTTTATTAATTAGTTGAGTTTTATTTAATGAAATGTTAGAGTAATTAACACTAGTGAATTATGTATTATTCCTTGATATCAAGTGACGTAACAAGTAATATCAATCGTCAATCTCTTTGGAGATTAGGGTTAGGTCATAACTCTATATTATAAAAGAATGGAAAAGGTGAAGGAGGAGACAATTTTTAAATAGAGGGTTGGAGTATGAAAGAATGTGATTCAATGAGATATTGGATAGGTGCATAAGGACTCACATATAGAGATCATTACAGGTTAGGGAGAAGAGAGAACAAAGGCAACCGCAAGTGGTTTTTAGCAAATTGGAGCCACAAAAACATGGTCACATCATATGAAGTTTTTTGTACGGTATTTGTGCATGTGTACATGGGTTTCAATGGAGACAAGAGAATATACGCGGGTTTTCTTAAGTAAAGGCATGTACTTCTCAGAAAACATGAAAGTTCAGGATCATACAACAGACCATGAGTTGCTAGGGTTTGCAGGTATTATCTAAAGTTTTCTATATTTTCTCAGTGGGCCATTTTCCCAATAAGGGAGCCCTTGTAAGCTTTGAATTTTCTTGAATGATAAGCTTAGTTGATTGGAATAATATCTTTGTGTATTATGTATGATATTCTGGTTTCCAGTATTACTTCTTCTATTTATTTGAGTTGATTATTCCAGCAAGTGTATTTGTTTTGTGAGCTAGTAATTTGATTTACAGTAAGGAAATCACTAGATAACAAGATATCTAGGTGTTGGATTAAGGATATCAACATGGTATCAGAGCTCTCTCTTTGAGAGGGAGTCCAAATATCATATCCACAACAGTTAGAAGAAAATCTATCAGATATGCAAGGAGATCTCAATAGATCGATAACCATCAGTCAAAAATCAAGGGTTGGATTTCAGGTAAACAATCATATTGAATAAGAACTAAGGTTTGTAGTCATACAAATTTGTACGTGGGTTGCAATAAGAAAAGTCACGTACATACATGGGTTTTCTTAAGGAAAGTTGTGTACATATGCAGGTTCTAGTGGTGATAGGTGTGTACGAGATTGTACAAATCAGTACAAGGGTAGTTTCAACAAGAAGTTATTTTCTAGGGCATATTATCAGGTCTAAGGGATGGTAGAAACAAGTCTAAGAGTTGAAGATAGATTATATGGAGCATCCAACTTCCTATATTGGAAATAAAGAGTTACTTTGGCTTTGAAGGAATATGACCTTTGGGAGATAGTGGACAAAGTTATTATTCCACTGACACATCTGCTAGCTTTGGTAGCTCACGAGAAGAAGGAGATTAAAGATGAGAAGGTAATATTGGATTCAGTGAAGGATCATATAATTCCTCACTTATTCGATAAGAATACGACCAAAGATATGTTTAATTCTCTGGTATAATTATTCAAGAGCATTAACATGAATAGGAAGATGGTCTTAAGAAATAAACTTAGATCTGCGTAGATGTCTAGATCTGACAATGTTACTAACTATTTCATGAGGATCACTCAAGTATGTGATTAGCTTGAAACTATAGGGGAGAACTTGGATGGCGTAGAGCTCGTTAATGTGGCATTGAATGGTTTTTCCAAGTCTTGGGAACCATTTTTTAAAGGATTATGCGCTCAAGAAAAACTCCTAGATTGGCAAAGGATTTGGGATGATTGCATCCAGGAAGAGACTCAGGACGAGTCCAAAGTAGCAACCAAGGAAGTAGTGATCAGAACTTGGCCCTTGTCAGTAAGACAAGGAAGGGAAAAGGAAAGGGTTCCAAAAAGAAAGGTAACAGTGATGGAGGAACATCACAACTGGGGAAGAAGAAGGAATTGCATAAAACAAAGTGCTTCTCATGTCATAAGAATGGACATTATGCATATCAGTGTCTAGAGAAGAACAAGGGAAGAGGAAAGACATAGACAACAACATCAGTAGAGACATAGTTAGAAGAGTTTGTAATGAAGTTTGAGAAGGATTTCTCACTATTTTCTTGCCTTTCTACCAACACAACTATAAGAGTGTGTGGTACTTAGACAATGGTGCATCTCGTCATATGAAAGAATCATGAGAGTTATTCAATAGTCTAACAGAGAGGGACTGAAGGGTTCATGTGGAGCTTGGTGATGATGCCAAATATGCAACGAAGGGAGAGGGAACAATTTTGTTCGATATCGAGTCAGGAGGTTTGTTTGATGACCAGGATGTGCTTTATGTACCAGAACTAAAGAAGAACTTTATCTTGGTATTATCTATGGAGGATAGGGGTTTTGTTGTTACTTTTCAAAGAGGGAAAGTATTCATATTTCCAGAGAAATCTAGCCTAGACACAACAATGGTCATTGGGGTTAGAGAGGGAACTTTATACAAGCTGCAAGGCAAGCCTATTCATGATTTGGTATGTGACAGTGATAGCCTATGTGAGATATATCATAGGAGGTTGGGACACATGCACTATAGGGCGTTGTTGATTCTGATGGGCATTGTTACATGTCTTCCAGAGTTCAATGTTGAGCAGTAGGGATTCTGCAGAGGGTGTGCACTTGGAAAGAATGCCAAGGATTATTTTCCAAGTAGCGAGAGTAGGTCCAAGGGGATATTGGATCTTATACATTCATATGTGAGTGGGTCGATGTCAATAGCATTATTGCAGGGAGAATCATACTATGTGATTTTCATTGATGGATTTTCAAGGAAAACATGGATCTTCTTTATGAAGACTAAGGATGAGGTCTTCAGTCAATTTAAGGAGTTCAGGGCTCAGGTGGAGAAACATATAGGAAAGAAGATAAAGGTATTGAGGTAAGATAATGGGGGAGAGTACACATCTAATGATTTCAAGGTTTTTTGTAAGAATATAGGGATCAAGAGGGACTTTAAAGTCTCATACAACCCTCAACAAAATGGGGTTGGGGAGAGAAAGAACTGGTCCATATTCAATTCAGCTAGGGCTATGATACATGACCAATATTTTCCTACATTTATTTGGGAAGAGGCGAGTAACATGATAGTATATGTGTAGAGCATGAGTCCTCACAAGATATTGTGGGAAAAGACTCTGGAGGAGGCATTCTCAGGGGTGAAGCTAGAGGTAGGAAATTTGAGGAAATTTGGTTGTCTAGTCTACATCCATGTGCTTGTGAAGAAGAGGATGAAGTTGGAGCCTCCCAGACAGAAGGGTATATTTGTGGGGTACAACAAGACCTCAAAGGCTTGTAGAATCTTCATACCAACACAATGGAAGAAATTTGTGAGTAGAGATGTTAATTTTGAGGAGAACTTGGCATCTAGGAAATATCAAGAGTCATCAGGAGTGACAGAGGACAAGGATCAACATGATCTGAAGGATGAGCAATGCTCAACAACTTCCAGTTCAAGGAGTCAAACTTCAAGTGGGGAAGAGGCGTTATCCCCTTCCAGTTATATCAAGAGACCCAGGTGGCTATTATAGACATTGAGGATGTTGGTGAGCCTTTTAAGAGTGCATTCAGAGACAACCTTCCTCTGAGGAATTTTTGAACTTTATGGAACTTATGAGTAGCATCATTGATGTTGATCCTTCCAGTTTTGAGGAAGCAATAGATCAAAAGTTTTGGTGTGATAGTGTGGTGGAGAAGTACACCTATATTATGAGGAATGATGTTTGGGACATAGTGTCAATGTCGAAGGGGAAGTCAATTATGAGTTCCGGGTGGATTTACAAGATCAAGCATGTTGTAGATGGTAGCATTAATAAGTTCAAGGTGAGTTTCATGGTGAGAGGGTTCTCCCAGAGGGACTACGAGGAGACATTTTCTCCAGTCATTAGGTATGCTTCTATTCAAGCTATTATTTCTATTACTTCAGTTATGAGGTGGAGGATTCACCAGATGGATGTGAAGACAAATTTCCTCAATGGCATCATTGAGGAAGAAGTATATATATAGAGAAAACTTAGGGATTTTAGGTACATGGGAGGGAGTCTCACATGTGTAGGATTAATAAATCCTTGTACAAACTCAAACAAGCACCTATGGCATGGAATTCCAAGATTGATGGATACTTGTTAAGTATGGGATTTACCAAGAGTAAGGTGAATCATAAATTGTACTTCATACTTGTTTGGGATGATCCATTCATCTTGGTGTTGCACGTGGACGATTGATTTCTCACAAGTAAAGAGGAGCTTATAGCATGGCGCAAAGAAGATTTGGCTACATAGTTTGAGATGAAGTACATTGGCTTGATGCATTATTTCTTGGGGTTATAGGTATGGAAGATATAGAGAGAGATCCTCCTTGATAAAGGGAAGTACAAAGTAGAGATCTTGAGAAGATTCAGGATGGAGGAATGTAGACCGATGGCTACACCTATGGTTACCAATCTAAGAAGGTTATCGCTTCAAATTTAGAGTTGGTGGATCCCAGTATATATAGGAAACTAATAGGTTCCTTGATGTATTTGGTCAACACCAAGCCAGATATATGTTTTGGTCAACACCAAATCAATTCGTGGTGGAGTCGAGGCAGGTGCATTAGATAACAGTGAAGCATGTGCTTAGGTACTTTATTGGTATAATGCAGTATGGGTTGAGGTATATTGGAGGTGATGGAGTGAGGATGTAGGAATATTCATAATCGTATTTGAAAGGAAGTTCAATAGACATGAAGAGCACCTCGGGGTGTTTCTTAATCTTGGGATGAAAAGTGATTGCATGGTTTAGTAGGAAGCAAACTTTCGTAGAACTTAGTTTAATAGAGGCACAATATATGGCAACAAGTATGGCTAGATGTGAAGCCATTTTGCTTTGAAAATTACTTACAGGTTTATTTGATCAAGAGTTGGAGCTGTTATCGCACGGTTTACCAAAAATTAACTCCTCCAAGAGGTTGCGCCACACTTCCAAGAGAGAAAATCCAAGACAAGAGCTAAAAAGAAGCACTCTCAAATGAGAGCAAGTTGTGTTATGATCTAAAAGAGGGAAAAACATCCTCTATTTATACAATACTTTGACCT
>ML788144.1:0-49619 GCA_009831015.1 Picea engelmannii | reverse complement strand
GGACAAAGCTGGCTGAGAAGAAGAAGATGGGTCCTCCAGGACCATGCTTAGGTCGCTCCTGCTCTCGGTACTCCATGTCTAGGACCATGTGGGCCTCGAGACATGATCTCCTAGTTATCCCTAGATATCGGGGATAACAGGAGCCCACAATGATATATTGTGATAATAAAAGTTGTATCAAACGTTCTGAGAATCCATTATTCCACGAAAATTCCAAGCATATTGACATCAGGTACCACTTCATCCAAGGCAGGGTCTAAAAGGGAGCAGTTAAGCTTCATTATGTTTCCATAGATGAGAAAGTTGTAGATATTCTAATCAAACCCTTAGTTAAAGGGAAGTTTTTGTTCTTCAAGGAAAAACTTGGAGTGGTGTAGAATACCTTCTTCAATAAGAGGGAGTGTTGATGTTTGTAGCATCGAATAGGTATTTCCACACAGGTCTACGTGTCTAGACGTGTGGAAGTTGTCCAAATCCTTCTACCTTGGTAATTTACTTTAATTAAAGAAATTATTAAATTAAATTGATTTTATTAATTAGTTGAGTTTTATTTAATGAAGTGCTAAATTAATTAGCATTAGTGAATTAAATATTATCCCTTGATCTCAAGTGAGGTGAGAAGTAGTATCAACCATTAATCACTTTGGAGATTAACGTTAGTTCACAACTCAATATTATAAAAGCATGGAAAGTGTGAAGGAGGAGACACTTTTTATATAGAGACGGTTGGATCACAAAGGACTATGATTCAAGGAGATCTTGGATAGATGGAGAAAGACTTCCATATAGATATCGGTATAGGTCGAGGAGAAGAGAGAACAGAGGCAGCCATAAGTGGGTTTCAATAGATTCGAGCTGCAACAGTAGGGTCGTGTCATACAAAGTTTGTTGTCCATTTTTGTTCACGTGCATGTGGGTTTCAGTAAAGACATACACTTATACACAAGTTTTATTAAGGAAAGGCACACACATATTGGGAAACGTGAAAGTTTTGGATCATACAACAGAACATGAGTTGCTAGTGTTAACATGTGTTGTCTAAAGTTTTCTATATTTTCTTTGTGGGACATTTTACTAGTAAGGGATCCCTTGTAAGCTTTGAATTTATTTAAACAATAAGCTTAGTTGATGGGAAGAATATATTTGTTTATTGTGTATGAGATTTTGGTTTCAAGTATTGCTTCTAGTATTTATTTTATTTGATTATTCCAACAAGTGTATTATGTTTTGTGAGATGCTAATTTTATTTACATCAAGGAAATCACTAGATAAAAAGATACCTAGGTGTCAGAGTATGGAATTCAACATATATGGAGTGGTATTTTGATGTCCTATACCACATTTTCTGCAAAAATTCCCAAACTCCTTACCACAAAATTCACCTCCATTATCATTTCTCATCACCTTGATCTTCTTATCTATCTATTGTTTCACAAGAGATTCAAACTCTTTGAACTTACTAAAAACCTCATATTCATTTCTTAGGAAATACAACCACGTCTTCCTGGATAAATCATCTATGAAGGAGACATAATACATAGATCCTCTCAGTGATGGAATGGGCTCAAGCCCAAACACACTACTATGTATCAATTCTAGAATCCCCTTTTCCCTTGTAACTCTAGATGGGAATCTCATACGATTATGTTTTCCATAGATGCAATGTTCATATAAATCAACTTCCAAATAAAAATCAGGGAAACCCTCGGCCATACCTTTTTTGTGCATGGATCGAAGGCCTTTTTTCTTAATATGTCCCATTCTTTGGTACCATAACATGGTCTGGTCGATTAGACTAGGAACAATTGAATCGGTCTTAGGAATAGTTATATTTTTGCATCCAATCGAGTCAACACTCCCCAATAACTTTTATAGGGTTCTATTTCAAGCTCCTCTCATAAATACCATCACTCCCATGACCATTTTACATGAATCATTCTTAAATATAGTTTGCACAACTGCATCACTCATTTTGTTGAAAAATATTAGATTTATTTCCAAACCTGGAGTATGTAGCACACCTAGAAGGGTTCTACTCCTCCCATCCTTTAGCATCAGTTGGAATATACCTCCTCCAACAATATTGGTTATCGAATCATCTCCCAAGAATACATCTCCTCCTTCATACTTTTCATATTCATATAACCATTCCCTGTGAGGTGTCATATGAAAGAATGCACCTGAATCTATCAATCGAACATCATGATATGAATATGTACTTGTCAATGCCAAAGATATGTCTCCTCATTCGTCTAGAGAAGTATTTCTTTCATTCGACTACTTCTTTTGAGATCCTTGAATTTTCTTAGCAGCCTTTGACTTGCAGTCCCTTTTGTAATGCTCATATTTACCACACTTCCAACATTTTCTTGTCGATTGAACCAAAGATTTAGATCTAACTTTAGAATGAGCCTTTCTAATAGAGAATTCACCTTTTCCTCTGTCAAATTGTTGACCTCTCACAATCAAGGAATCCTTGGTCGATCCTTCCATGTTCTTCCACTTCATTTCCTCTGAAAATAGAGATGCAACCACATATTCAAGCATTAATGTGGTTGAATTAATCCCTATAGCCGTGACTAAGTTATCCCATGAATTTGGCAAAGAACACAATAGACCGATACATTTCTCCTCCTCTATGATTTTAATATCCACAGAAAATAGTTGACTTATCACAATATTGAATGCATTCAAGTGCTCTGTTATTGAGTCACCATCACTCATCCTTAGAATGTACAATTTCTTCTGAAGAAACAACTTGTTTACCATGGATTTTGACTGGTACAAGTTCCCCAACTTATCTCACAATTTATTTGCAGTGTCTTCACCTAAGACATTCAACAATACTGAATCCACAAGACAAAGTCAAATCACACTCCTTTCATTGCTTTTGAGTTTCTCCCAATCTTCCTTTGACAAACTCGTTAGAATTATTCAAGTATCCACACCGACCCATTGTTCTCGATCTACAAGGAGATATTCCATTTTAATCTTCCACAGTTAAAATTTCTGGCCATTAAACTCCTCAATCTCAATCCTAGAACTGCTTTCCATTATTTCAAGCACAAATCGTTGCCTGACAGCACCCACTGGACCTAGGTATAATATAGATCCAAAAATGAGTCAAACCCTCAGCGAAAAAGGCGTCCCCCTGAAGCCAAGATCTTCTCTTATTCATATATACACATATACAATAACTTCTCATGTTATCAGACAAATCAGTACGTGCAGACACAAACTAATCTCCCTAGTTTCACCCTGAAACTAGAACAAAAAAACAGTACACTGAAATTTCCTTAGATTTTAGATATCAAATAAGAAGAGGATCCAGAACATACCTTTTAAATGTTGTAGACCTGACCTCACCAATGTAATCCCAGCTCCGTCGTAAGGCTTATGGAGAAATATCTGTAAATAAACACAAGCCAACGAAGACAAGAATAACAGAGTCTATTCGATATGAAGCTATATATGTTATCAAGGAATCATACAATATGGACAAATAACTATTAGCGATATTTCTTGTAAGGGGGTTAGAATGCAAAGGAATGGGTTAAAAACCCACTTGTCCTAAGTTTGGGTGCTAATGTGCCCATGATTAAATGAAAATCAAGTCTGGACGGCAAGGATCGCAGTGCCCGGATCAACGGCGCAGATGCGATTCCGGACCCCCCCCGCCTTTCTACCTTTAAGCGGGGGGGTGGGTCCGGAATTGGGCACGCATCTTTTGAATGGCCAAGATCGTAGCACCCGGATCAACGACGATAAAGGCAATTCCGGACCCCCCCTGCCTTTCTACCTTTAAGCGGAGGGGGGGGGGGGTCCGGAATCGGGCGCGCAGCTTTCCAACGACCCAGATCAGCGCGCCCGGATCAACGGTGCTCGTGTGACCCCATCATTCTCAGCTGCCCCACGTTTAGCAAGGTGGGCCTCCTTCCCGTCATGTCAGCTTGTAGACCTGTCTTCCTCCTGGCTGTGCGATGAGGCTCGCGCCTTTCTACCCTCTCCTCATCTTCCGATATCTGTCGCTTTCCCCTCTCTTGGTCCACATGGTCCCTTTCCCAATCCATTCATCGCCTGCCATGTGTCCCATCTCTTTCCACGACAGTCTCCTACCACAAGTGCACCCATTATGCCTTGTCCTGCTCCTGCCACATATCTCTTTCCCTCCACATCATCCTCCCACCGAATTACGTCTGTCACGTCCACTCTCCTGCCTACTCTGCTTATACCCTTTTGCCATGTGTCATCCCCTGCCACCTCTCTCACACCTCATTTCTCCTTACTTCACCCCTGCGGTTGTGACCCTATCACTCCGTTTCCAAGCCCCGCCTTCTTCACTGGCCTCCATATCCATCTTTCAAGCCATTCAGTTAGTCCAGGTGGCAGCGCAAGGAGTGTTCCACATCCCAAGTGCGGAGTTGGCCGAGCCATTCTCAATCCCAATGAAGCAGTTATTGAAGCGGTTGGTGGTGGTTAGACATCGCCTCCACCATAATGGGAGAGCACGGCAATGAATTAAAGGCACGTCGATTTGCCGTTGGAACTGTCAAAGAGTTAGATTGCGTATGACATAAGTTGCATGATCTTCCAGAGGTTGACTGTCAGAAGCCATGCAGACGCAAATATTTCAATGCAATGTCTCGGTTCCGCTGTTGTTGTTGTTCTGAGTATATGAAGGCGTTTTCGCCATTTTTGTATCTATCGATGGTAGAGCTAAGCTCCCGACTGTAAAGTTTTAACGACCATTCTGGTTTCCTGGTCATGTATTTATGTTTGAGACTTCTTGGTTTATAACAAACAGTTCTCCTTTTCATCTATGTTTCATCTCATGCCAGTGAGTTCATAGTCTAAGGATTCGCGTGGATTATTGCAATTCTGTTATGATAAAGGATTTGTTGTGACATTATTGTATTCTCTGGTTTTCTGTGTTTGAATGTAAGAGGATCTTGCGCTCGAATGCTTTCTTCTCCAGTCTGTTATGAACCTGATGTTTGTGATAGATCTTTGCACTCTTCTCATGCAAGTCTTCCCCCCTACTCACCCTTTATTGCAACTCATTGTTTGAAGTTTATCAAGACCTCACTCGTTGATCCGAAATCGGATTCAGAAGCTTGTCAGGGCATGAAAAATGCTCAAAAATGAAAGTGCTCGGAATCCGACGAAACCAACACCATTGCGTCTGTCTCGTCTTCCTGATTCCGGTGGTATAATTTTTATTTCAAACGGAGTCCGTATGAAGAAGATATCGCATTCTGTCCGCCGAGCCAAACAGGCAAAATTTTGGGATGATGACTATACCTGTCCGTACAGTCTGTACAGGACACGTGTCATTCCGTACAGATACACGTGGCAGCATCATAGGACGACATGTGGCAGGTCTGTACGATGACACATGGTAGGTTCCATACAGGACACGTGGCAGCACCGGAAGGCGACACGTGTCAGGCTGATTTGGCATTTTTGGCGCGTAGTTGGACCAATCCTGAAGTGACACGTGTCACCACTGAAAGGGTGACACGTGGCAGGGTGACGTCAGTAGCTGACGTGGCAGGCTTGCATGGTAGATGACGTGGCGTACGGAAAGGTTGACGTGGCAGGATGACGCGTGGCAGTACGGCGGATGACGTGGACCAATGGGCGACTGACACGTGGCATGTGTTGATTGGTTTTTAAAGGCGCCACATGGCCCAATCACGGTCTGCCACGTGGCACCCCAGGTTTAGCCAATGACAGCTATGTAAAATTTATTTTGGGCCTGGGGGGATTCGAACCCCGGACCTCCCTCTATGTCAAAGACTCCGCCATTTCCGAGTTGCCGTTACACCACCGCTTGGGACTTGTTATATGGGCGGCATATAATATTTTTATGTTGTATGGTTGGTTTAAACCGGCGGAAAAAGGGCCGGGGCCTAAGCCCCAGCCCTCACCACATATGTAATCATGCCACAGGACTGGGGCGCGGGGGGTCGGTACACCGTTCAGGCGCGGGTTTTTAACAGTTGAGCCATGGCCCTATGGGCTATAACATGCGACCAGGTGTTAGCGCCAGGGAGGTGGCCCGCGCTATAGCGCGTGGCCACATGATGTGCCATACGACCCTGCCTAAAGGGGCCGCGCCCAGGAAAGGGGGCTAGCACCCAATATGGTTATAAAGTGGGTATTATAACTAAAGAATTGGTTTTTTAGTTATTATTTAAGCATTTTTAATGTAATTAATCCTTTTTTAAGGGTTATTGGGCTTTTTTAGGGCCTAAACTCATGGAGGAAGTTGGAGGGGGAAAACCAACTTTCCCACTATTTAACCAAGGCCTTGTTGAGGCCATTTGGTCAGCATTTTTGGGAAGCCTTTGGAGAGATTTTGGACGGTTTTGGAGAGCAAAGATGCTGAGGCAAAGCCAGGTCTAAGCCAGTTTGAGGCAGGGAAGCTGTTGAGGTAGAGATGTTGTCGGACGATTTCTGAGAGCTCGGGACATCCGTTTCAGGTGTCGTAAGTTGTGCAAGATTCTAGAGATCATGGCGAACAAGACCAGATCAGTCTAGAAGCCAATCGACATTGTAAAGATGTACTAATAAGTTTTCGAAAAGAAATCAAGAAGCCTCCCTCACAAGGAAAAGGCCCGGAGACGTAGGCAAAGTTGCCGAACTCCATTATCAAACTTGTGCATTATGGTTTGCTGTTTTCATTATTTTTTAGATCTGGAATTATGTTAATGGCTGTATAATTCATTTCTTTTCTCGCTCTTTCGTTAAAGTTTCCTAATGGTCAATTAATGCATGCTAATTAAATTAAACTCAACCATAGTCATTCGAAAAATCCTGACGGATCACTCGTCCATGCATGCCTGGCCTAGTTTCTGAGTTGAGACGACTGTTCCGAGTTTGCTTCCATTTGATCACCCCTTTCAAACAATTGTGACATTAAACTGATGGGTGTCAGGTTCTGCTCCTGCAAGCAATCCAGGAGTGACTTCTGACGCTAACATTTCTGGCACCGCTGCCGGGGACGAAGTTGAATATTTTCCCCGGATTTGAACAACAAAGATCAACTGATTCTGAAGGTGCATCAGATATCAGAACTTGAAGATTACTACTGTGCACCTGGCGACTCCATTGTGACGACTCCACTGAGGAGAACCTGTTCTATCAACTGTGGCTTCGAGAGGCAGACATACGAGGTCTAATCCACACTTGCCTTTAGCTACACCAGAAGCTGACGCAGAAGCGGTGTGCAGGAAGGGAAGAAGCTTTACGAAAGAAGTTTCCATCGCCGGAACAGGTAATACGCCCTCCCCTTCTGTGAGAACTCCATTTTCTTATTCACAGCTTCCTAGTCATCCTTCCTCCGAGGTTTCCCATTTTCTGAACTTCGAGAGTGTTCCTGCTGAGTTTTCTCCTCCTGGTCTGGTATCAGAAAGAGAGATCCTTGTCACTCCCCCCTCCCTAGAGGTCGTGCCTCATCACAGACCTCAAGCTTCTGAAGTTTTCACCACCCCTCCTTTTGTTGCTACTACCGCACAGAGAGAAGCATCTGCACACTCAGGTCCTTTGGCTCTCTCTCTGTTTTCTCCGTTGTCTCCTCCAAGAACCTCTTTTTCGACATCTCCCATCCATACTCCTTCTCCTTTGAGTTCTCCTCTACCTAATATCCCTATGGATGGTGCTAATCCCCCTCTGAATAGAATGGATGCCATAGTTGCTGCCAGATATACTCCTTTGATTCTACCTCATCCTCTGAATCCCCTCCCTGTTGGAGATTATTTGAAATATATGCCCAAGTTCAGTGGGGAGGGAGAAATAACTGTTGAAGAGCACCTAACTGCTTTTTATAGTTATGCAGACAACTTGAATATCGAGAGTGAAGATGTCTAGATGAGAGTCTTTGTCCAGAGCCTCGATGGAGAGGTGAGGAAATGGTTCTGAGGATTGGCCCCTGGATCTATTGCTGGCATTGAAACCTTGGATAATGTTTTCCTGAGGCAGTGGGGAGACATAAAATATTTCATGTATTACATGACAAAGTTTGGGTCTCTGAGGAAAATGGAAGGAGAGTCTGTCTCAGACTTCTCCAAAAGATTTAATAAGATGTACAATAAGATCCCTGCAGAGATAAAACCCTCAGAAACCTCTGCCCAAATTTCATATGCTGGTGCATTTGATCCTGATTTTTGCCTGCTATTGAGAGAAAGAAGAGTTACCTCCCTAGCTCAAATGAAAGACGTTGCCGTAGAAGTGGAATCCAACATATTGGCAGCTGACAGACTGAGGAACAAAGCAGACGCGGACATAATAAAGGGAAGATCTGAAGCCTCAACTTCCAGCCCATCATTGCCCCACCCTCAAGTGAATGAACTGGCCGAGATGATGAAGTTTTTGACCGAGGAGATGGAGAGGTTGAAGGTGGAAAGGAAACAAGCATATAAGGGCCCTCAGAACACCGAAAATAAAGGAGGTTTCAGGAGGCCAAATAACATTGCTCCCCCAACTATGCACAGAGAAAGAGGGAGAGACAGAGAAGACCAGAGAATTCAGGCCCCTTTTCAGAACCATCTGGTTGCCCATGAGGAGGAAAGAGAAGCAGATCAGCTGGATCCTGAAATCCATTGCCTAGAAGACACTCCTCCTTTTCCACATCTCACTCGGACTGCTTATGAAGAGTCTCTCATGGATGGTCAGTTGAATGAATTGAGCAAGGGAGACAAAGCTAGTGGCGGTCGAGGCAGGTACAACCCGAGGTCCGACAAAAGAGCAGCAACACCTGATGTTCCTGAGCCATCCAATAGGACAGAGAAACCTGCTAATGAAGTAGCTGACGCTCACAGAGGTAAGAAGGCTCAAACTCTCTCTCCCATTGTCCATAACCATGTTCCTGAAATTAGAGAAATCCCAAAGCCTATGTCTTCTTTCAATTTCAAACATGAGATTCAAAATATCAGAATCCCTGTGCCACTCATTGAGTTAATTAAACATGGGGAATTCAAAAAGCGCTTCTCTGAGCTGTTGAAATCCGAAGCCTCATACCCTCTCACAGACTCCATAAACCTCCAAGATGAAAGGCCTACAGTTGTCCTAGGTCCCATGGTAGAAGACAAAGATGATTCATCCCCTCCCTTCTACACATCCCTGAACATACATGACAAAGTGTTGCATAATTGCCTTATGGATTCAGGGGCCTCTCACAACCTCATGCCCAAAACCGTCATGGAAGAATTAGGACGGGAAGTCACCCGAACCTATCATGACCTCTATTCTTTCGACTCCAGGAGGGTTCAGTGTTTGGGAGTCATCAAGGACCTAGTAGTTTCCCTGTTTCAGCTGCCCATGAAGAGTATGGTCATGGATATTGTGGTAGCTGATGTTCCCCCCAAGTTTGGCATTTTGTTGTCAAGGTCTTGGATTGAGAGACTTGGAGGGATGTTACAGATGGATCTCACATATGCCACCATTCCAGTCTTTGGAGGGGAACATAGGAGACTGTACAGAGAAGCCCAACTGGCCTACATAATCAGTGATGAAGCCAACCCTACCAATCATCCCATCTATGCCTTGGACACTTATTTGGGCTCAAGTTTACTGCAGCTCACCCACACCCCTGAGGCTCCTTTACAGATCACAAAGCAGCCCATTCTTAATCAGGAGACACCCCCTCCAACCACCTCTGTTTGGAAGATGATCTTTGATGGAGCTTCCTCCAGTATAGGTGCAGGTGCCGGAGTGATATTCATATCACCCTGTCGAGAGACCATATCTCTGTCATATAAGCTGGAATTCGAAACCACCAATAACATGGCGGAATATGAAGCTCTAGTTCTGGGATTAAGAGCTGCCAAGGAAATGAGAATTAAAGAGATGGCTGTGTTTGGAGATGCAGAGTTGATCGTTCAACAGGTCAGAAACGTTTATCAGGCTAAGAATCCTCGACTCAAAAATTACAGAAACGAGGTTTGGGACCTAGTTAATAATTTCTTCCTGGCTTTTAACATCTCTTTCATTCCAAGGGAAGAAAATGATCTGCCCGACTTTTTAGCTTTCACAGCTAGTGTGCTCGAAGTTCCTGCATTTCCCACTGTTGAATCCAATGTTGAAATAAGGTATAGACCCTCTGTACCAGACAATGTCAAACATTGGAAGGTATTTGAGGATGATCAGGAGATCGAAAAGTTTCTTCAATCCGTTGATAACTTTTATGCATTGCACATAGATGAGGAGCCTGACACTGAAGGAGAGCCTGATCATCACCCTGGGGAATTTGTGAATGAAATTGCTGATCACCGGATCATTCAGCTACCGAGCAATCACATTCCAAAAGGACTGATCCTGTTAGAAATATTGTTCGATGGGAATGATGTGGCAGTGAAGGGTAAGGTTTTAGGTGATATTGATGACACAGCTGAATGTAACATAGGCACACCTGAAGAGCCTAAATTGGTCAAGTTTTCAAGGAGTTTGACTGAGGAGCAGAGAGCCAGATACACTAAGTTGTTGAAGGAGTTTGCTGATGTGTTTGCATGGACCTACGAAGACCTCAAAACATATGACACATCATTCATCGAGCACAAAATCCCACTGAAAGAGGAGGTTAAGCCGTTCAAGCAAAAGCTCAGACAAATAAATCCCATGTTGCTACATGTCATGGAGAGAGAGGTAAAGAAGCTGCTGGATGCCCAGATCATTGTCCCCTTGAGATATTCTGAATGGATAGCCAATCTGGTCCCAGTGAAAAAGAAAAGTGGGGAAATCAGACTCTGCGTTGATTTCAGGAACCTGAATAGAAATTCCAGAAAGGACAATTATCCCCTGCCCAACATGGAACATATATTACAGAGAGTCACTGGCACATCCAGGATATCC
Source organism: Picea engelmannii (assembly GCA_009831015.1). Taxonomy (NCBI): domain Eukaryota; kingdom Viridiplantae; phylum Streptophyta; class Pinopsida; order Pinales; family Pinaceae; genus Picea; species Picea engelmannii. Next base: position 38,768 of record ML788144.1, on the reverse strand, counting down.
ATGATTGATGGTTTCTCTGGATACAATCGGATATCAGTCATGCCTGAGGATAGAGAAAAAACAGCCTTCACCACTCCTTGGGGCACATTCATGTATGTCAAAATGCCTTTCAGACTAATGAATGCAGGAGAAATGTTTCAGCGGGCCATGGACATAGCCTTCATCAGGCAGAAGGACCAGTTTGTGGTGATATATCTGGATGACATCAAAGTCTTCTCTAAGACTGATAAAGAGCACTGTTGCCACTTAAAAAGAGTTTTCCTGAAGTGTCGGAGGTATGACCTATCTTTAAACCCCAAGAAATCATTGTTTTCTATGAAGGAGGGAAAGTTGTTGGGTCACATAGTGTCAGCAGAAGGAGTAAGGATTGACCCAAGCAGGGTGGAAGCGATTCAGGCCCTGTCACTTCCCCGGTCTAAGAAAGAGGTTCAGGCATTTTTGGGGATGGTTAACTTTCTGAGGAGATTCGTCTCGAACTTTGCTGAGCTGGTGAAACACATCACAACCATGCTCAGAAAGGGCCATGAAATAAAATGGACCGCTGAACCCAGGGAATCTTTTGCGCAAATAAAGAAAGCATTGACTGAGGCACCTGTGTTAATCAGTCCCGATTACTCTAAAGATTTCCTGATTTTCTCATTTGCTTCTGATGACTCGTTAGCTGCAGTCTTGTTGCAGAAAAATGATCAAGGACGAGAGCAACCTATTGCTTTCTACAACAAGGAGTTGATAGATGCTGAGCTCCGATACGAGATCATGGAGAAGCAGGCCTATGCATTGGTGAAATCTCTTAAAGCTTTCAGAATCTATGTCTTGCACTCAAAAATCACTGCATATGTCCCTTCAACCTTTGTGAAGGACATTCTTATACAGCCTGACATAGACGGGAGAAGGGGTAAATGGATCGCTAAGATCCTGGAATTTGACCTAGAGATTAAGCCCACCAAGTTGATAAAGGGGCAAGGTTTGGCCAAGTTGCTGGCTGAATCCAATTGCAAGACTTTGGGGATTAACTTCATCAACGAGCAAGCTGAGTCATCCAGCAGGAGTTCTCAGATCATCATACCGTTAGCAGCATGTCCCTGGTACAAGGATATCTTGTATTTTCTGCAAGAATTAAAGCCCCCTGATGGATTGGGAAAGAGTAGGGCCAGAGCTTTGAAGCTCAAAGCGGTCAGGTATTGTCTCATTGATCGAACATTGTATTGGAGAGACCCTCTGGGGATACTTTTAAGATGTCTAGACCCACTGCAAGCCCAGAAGGTGATGTTCGATTTCCATGGCAGCCTCTGTGGAGGTCATCATTTTTGGAAGACCACAGCCCACAAAATCCTTTGGGCTGGGTATTACTGGCCTACTTTGTTTACTGATGTTTGCGGGGAAGTCAAGGCTTGCATTAAATGGCAGAAGTTCTTAGGTAAGAAGCAAATCAAATCTCTGCCATTAAAGCCTGTAGTAGTTTCGACACCCTTTCAGCAGTGGGGATTGGATTTCATCGGAGAGATTCATCCTCCCTCAAGTGGCCAGCACAGATGGATCCTCACTGCGACTGATTATTTCACCAAGTGGATAGAGGYTGTCCCCACCAGGAGCACTTCTCACAAAGTAATCATYAGCCTCTTGGAAGACATCATAGCYAGRTTTGGTTKCCCAMRYAGGATTGTCACTGACAATGCYTCCCCCTTCAGGTCTGAGCCTCTSATCAAMTTTTGTGAACAATTTGGGATTTCATTGGTTCACTCTACTCCATACTATCCTCAAGGAAATGGACTGGCAGAGTCCTCCAATAAAAGCCTGATCAAGCTTATCAAAAATCTACTGGAGGACAATCAGAGGGCCTGGGACTCAAAGCTCAAATTTTCTCTCTGGGCTGATCGGGTGACAACCAAGAATTCCCTGGGCATCTGTCCTTTCCAAATTGTTTATGGAATAAAGGTCGTTTTCCCCACTCAGCTTGCCTTACCTGTGGAAAATTTCCTCCAGGACCTTGAAGGAGAACCTAACCATGTGATCAGAAGAATTCACCAGATGGTGGAAGTACAGCAGATCAGAGAACATGTCGTGAATAGGGCCTACAATCATCAGCAGAAGATCAAACAGGCTTTTGACAGGAAGAACAAAAAGAAGGAATTCAAGCAGGGTGACCTGGTACTCAAGTGGGACGCACCCAGGCAGGATAGAGGCAAGCACAGTAAGTTTGATGCCCTCTGGTTGGGGCCTTTCAATATCCTTGAAGCATGTTCAAACAACACTTACAGGTTGCAGGATCTGGAAGGCAAAGAAGTTTTCAGTAGCCCAGTAAATGGGCATTTCTTGAAAAAAAAAAAATTGTGAGCCACAGTTGGCTCTTTTTGTTTCATTTTGTACATATTGTTTCTGTTTTTGTTTTCCGGACTAATAAATGACTCCATAGCACAACAACAAAGGCACTGAATCTGAAAAATAGTTCTTAGAGCATCACAGGGACGACTTTATCCCCCATGGAGCCAGATGTTAGCGATATTTCTTGTAAGGGGGTTAGAATGCAAAGGAATGGGTTAAAACCCCACTTGTCCTAAGTTTGGGTGCTAATGTGCCCATGATTAAATGAAAATCAAGTCTGGATGGCAAGGATTGTGGCACCCGGATTAACGACGCAGATGCAATTCAGGACCCCCCCCGCCTTTCTACCTTTAAGCGGGGGGGGGGTCTGGAATTGGGCGCGCAGCTTTTCAATGGCCAAGATCGTAGCGCCCGGATCAATGGCGATAAAGGAAATTCCGGACCCCCCCTGCCTTTCTACCTTTAAGCGGAGGGGGGGGGGGTCCAGAATTGGGCGCACAACTTTCCAACGGCCTAGATCAGTGCGCCCGGATCAACGGCGCTCGTGCGACCCCATCATTCTCAGCTGCCTCGTGTTTAGAAAGGTGGGCCTCCTTCCCATCATGTCAGCTTGTAGACCTGTCTTCCTCCTGGTCGTGCGATGAAGCTTGCGCCTTTCTTCCCTCTCCTCATCTTCTGATATCTGTCGCTTCCCCCTCTCTTGGTCCACATGGTCCCTTTCCCAATCCATTCATCGCCTGCCATGTGTCCCATCTCTTTCCACGACAGTCTCCTACCACAAGTGAACCCATTATGCCTTGTCCTGCTCCTGCCACGTATCTCTTTCCCTCCACATCAACCTCCCACCGAATTACGTCTGTCACGTCCACTCTCCTGCCTACTCCGCTTATACCCTTTTGCCATGTGTCATCCCCTGCCACCTCTCTCACACCTCATCACTCCTTACTTCACCCCTGCGGTTGTGACCCTATCACTCCGTTGCCGAGCCCCGCCTTCTTCGCTGGCCTCCATATCCATCTTTCAAGCCATTCAGTTAGTCTAGGTGGCAGCGCGAGGAGTGTTCCACATCCCAAAGTGCGGAGTTGGCCGAGCCATTCTCAATCCCAATGAAGAAGTTATTGAAGCAGTTGGTGGTGGTTAGACATCGCCTCCACCATAATGGGAGAGCACGGCAATGAATTAAAGGCACGTCGATTCGCCGTTGGAACTGTCAAAGAGTTAGATTGCATCTGACATAAGTTGCACGATCTTCCAGAGGTTGACTGTCAGAATCCATGCAGACGCAAATCTTTCAATGCAATGTCTCGGTTCTGCTGCTGTTGTTGTTCTGAGTATATGAAGGCGTTTTCTCCATTTTTGTATCTATCGATGGTAGAGCTAAGCTCCCGACTGTAAAGTTTTAATGACCATTCTGGTTTCTTGGTCATGTATTTGTGTTTGAGACTTCTTGGTTTATAACAAACAGTTCTCCTTTTCATCTATGTTTCATCTCATGCGAGTGAGTTCACAGTCGAAGGATTCGCGTGGATTATTGCAATTCTGTTATGATAAAGGATTTGTTGTGACATTATTGTATTCTCTGGTTTTCTATGTTTGAATGTAAGAGGATATTGCGCTCGAATGCTTTCTTCTCCAGTCTGTTACGAACCTGATGTTTGTGATAGACCTTCGCACTCTTCTCATGCAAGTCTTCCCCCCTACTCACCCTTTATTTCAACTCACTGTTTGAAGTTTATCAAGACCTCACTCGTCCATGCATGCCTAGCCTAGTTTCGGAGTTGAGATGACTGTTCTGAGTTTGCTTCCATTTGATCACCCCTTTCAAACAATTGTGACATTAAACTGATGGGTGTCAGGCTCTGCTCCTGCAAGCAATCCAAGAGTGACTTCTGACGCTAACAATAACATTCATATAGGAAATAAAAATTATATATATATTAAAGAAAGTGGAAGAAAGATACAACCAGATGCCTTGATGTTGTCAAGTTCCTTCCAACAATTCCTTGCTTCTCACACACTTCTGCTCCATGGATTTTGAGACTGTAGATCTGAAAACTACTTATGATCTCAGCTTGACAAAGAAAAACTCAAAGCCACCATAGGCCCAAACACTCCATATGAATTAGCTGTAGTTGAAGCTAATACAAAATCTTGGCTAGACTAATATCTCATTAGCTGAATCTCTATAACTAAGATGAAGTTCCAAAAATTCTCTAACCATTCCCAAGCTCTTCCAAAAAAGCTATTCTAAAAGCTAACACAAAAAGATAACTTTCACCATGAGAAATCCCCTCCTTTTACAAGATGAAAAGGATAGGGTGAGGAGGTTAGGATGATCCTATGAGAACAAGGATGCGACTCAGATCCAAATCGATTAGAAGCCACGTCACCCTCAAAGATTCTATTCTAGAAGCTTCATGAAGCTTCTCTTTTTCTTCGTATGGACGATCATCGCACCCTTAACACTTAGCAAACTGTGACAACATCGCAAACCACTATGGTGAAGCCTGCATCGATCCTATATCATCATGCCATTAACATTGAGAAAGGTGTGATGATCCTTCTTTACAAGGTTTTGCACAAAGGAAAAGATAATTTCATCTCTCTGGGAAAATGTGTCTTCATTCTTCTTTAGGGGTTCAGGCCATTGATCCTTCTAAAGAAAAAGGATAGGTGTACATCATTAATGATCATAGGGGTGACAAAAATAATGTGTAACAATAATCCCCCCAAAGTATGTAGTTAGAACAAAGTGATAGCTGAAATACTTTGTCGAGTGTGTGTTGGGAACAAGGAAGATGTCGGTCGTAAACCTACCAAAAAACAAGGAAATACAATACAATAATATATCATCACTGAGGTAGGAATTCCCATACTCAGAACAAAAATGAATCAAAGCATAAATGATAACATGCAAAGATCCATGTCAAGTAAGATAGGTCATGGTCACCAAACATACACTGTGGATCCATGCCATTATGACTCAAATTTGAACATAGCCACCAAAAATACACTGTGGATCTATGTCTTAAAGACTCAAATTTGAACATATCCACAAGACATACACTGTGGATATATGGAACAGTACAATCTGAATATACTCCAACGCAACCTAAATCTGTCATAAAAGATCCAGGGTCTTCATCTCCACCACTCTATAGTACAAGTATAACCATGCGAATACATGTGCTGAATTCGAACACGGTAGAAACCACTTGATTACCAGTCATTAGTGGATACTGTTAAAATGTGTGAGGGAAATCACCATTAATGTCAATGACTCCCAAGGTACACTAGTATAATACTACGGGTGTAGATTAATGAGTTGAAGTCGAACACTCAATGGAATCTCCCGATCAGGGGTCAATAATGAAAACCCACTGTCGAAAACAAGGAAACCTTCGATTGAAGCATGCAAGTTCCAAGGTAACAATTAGTTTCTAAGTATAATTCTTGGATAATGAGTTGAATTCAACAGGAAAATACTCATCACAAGAGGGCCTTAATGTATCCCCCATCAATGACACAAAACAGGTAACAAGATTTGAAGTAGATTAGAGTAACAAGTGATTCAGGGATGGTTGATGCAATAGAAGGCTTAAGGACTGTAGAAATGGCCAACACAATAGAAGTAATTCCAGGTTGAACTTCTATTTTAACATATTGATGACACGACAACTATCTTGGAACCACTGACTCAACAACAGGGATCATAGACCAAATTATAATATTATAAAGGAGTATGATCAAGAGACAAGTGGATTTTCCAACCTAGAGACAAAGTGAGTGAAAGGTTTTCATGTTCAAAAATGACTCTTCCATAGAATACAGTTTTAGATACATTTCTTTCCCAATCCCCTCCCCCCCCCACCATTTCTGGCGAGTACCTCTTTATTTTTACATAAGCTTGAGGAGGATAACATATGATTGAACTATAAACTCATCCTTCGGATGAGTCCCTCAGAGTATATTTAAATAACCCTAGGAAGGAGTGGTTCGGTCCCATACGGGCCTTTCGATGTTTGTTTTATGAGTCCAAAGAAATAAAACTCAATGGGCTTTTCATATTTATGAAGTTTAAAAAGAACTTAAAGAGGACTCTATAACTTTTTCTAATCATGCTTGATTGGATTTTTCCTTTTTTTGTAAAGTAGTCCAATGAAACCAAAAAAGAGATAAACTACTGCTCAACAAACATGCGTTCTAATTCACTTTAATGAGCATGAAAGACAACAAGATCCCTCGACAATATTTTCATATTTAGAGAGTCTGAAAAGAACTTAAAGAGAACTCCAGGGGGTTCCTTTTTCGTATAACCTTTACGAGTCTAAAAAAGTGATAAAAGTATACTCGGTTACATTCTCAGGTATTTACGAGTATGAGAAAGAACAAAGACTAAGCTCGGGATTTTTTTCATTTTTACTCAAGCTTAAAAAAAAAAAATTGTGCTTGGGATAGATTTTATTTTTTACACAAGCTTAAAACTAAAAAATCCTATTCTTGGACCTGGTTTCATTTTTACACAAGATTTAACCAAAGAAAACTATGCTTGAGGTAGGTGGTTTTATTTTTACACAAGATTTAACCATAGAAAACTATGCTTGAGGTAGGTGGTTTCATTTTTACACAATCTCGAACCAAAGAAAACTATGCTTGTGAATTCCCAACACATTATCCAGGGATGGTTGGTACTTTTCCCCCAACTTAAGAAGCTACCAGATTAAATTCAACATCAAGTCCAGAGGCTATAAGCATTTCCCCCCAAGATTTGTTTCATTGAAGGATTCAGGAGGATGGAATGAAGCTTCAAATACTACACATAACAGAGTACCTGACTCAATCGAAGAGGGGGGAAATGTATTTCATTTTTTAACAAGCTTGCCACAGAGAAGAAAAACTATGCTCGAGAATCCAGGTTCAATCCCCAGACCTTTGTTTCATTTGTTAACGAGGTTGCCACAAAGACGCAAAATTGTCCTCCCAACTGGTTTAATTTTTTAACAAGCTTGAAATCATAAAACCATGCTCGAAGTTGGTTTCATTTTTTAATGATCTTGAAATCAGAAAACAATGCTCAAAGTTGGTTTCATTTTTTAATGAGATTGAAATCAGAAAACCATGCTCAAAGCTTGTTTCATTTTTTAATGAGAATGAAATTAGAAAGCCATGCTCAAAGTTGTCTTCTTGATCATGGATTACAAGAGGATAATGCTCTGGAAGGACACCATGTCAAGGGATAAAACTCAGTCATGGATTCCAAGAGATCTTCACTGGATGAAAGAAACAGACTTTGGAAGGAACACATGTCAAGGGCCACGACAGGGGTAAGGAGATCAGGCTCTAAAATCCCTATAAAATAGATCACCATGTCAACTACCGGATCTAGGTCATGAGAGACTGATCTTACAGTGAGAGGTTCATCTTCATCGACAGCTGAAGGCATGGGAGATAATGCCACATAATTGACCTATGGCAGGGGTGATACAGTCTGCATATAAGAACCATTCAGGGAGGTCGTTAGGTTGGTAATCAAATCAAGAATGACAAATGAAAGTTGATCAATAGTCACAATTCTTCCATCGTGAGGGAAGGATATCACACAAAAAAGAGTGGAAACAATAGCTTTCATGGCATAAACATAATCTCTCCCAAGGATTAAATAGAAATCCAAGGGGTCTTGGACTACCATGACATCAATAAAGACAATTTTCCCTCCTAAAGTTATTGGAAACTGAGGGATCCCCAAAGTTCGACTGGTTCTTATGTTAAAATCTAACAGATTTTGGGTAATCGATGCAAGTTGAGGATAACCCAAAGCTTGCCAAGCAATAGAGGACAAAATACTAACAGAAGCACCTTCATCTATCAACGTCTGAGGAACGTCCCGACCACAAACCTGTATTGTAATCTTGAAAGGAATATGAGAGGGAATATGAGGTCCGGTTAGTGCACCCCAATCAAAATGGATGGCCTCATTACTTGGAGGGGGTTCCACGAAAGAAGGAGGATGTTATGTCCTAATATTGGCTCATTACCCCTTAATTGGGGCATATTACATTAGTAATGCTATTTTATTTATGTTGGCTTTATTTTATTAGTTGTAATTATACCTCCTAGTCTCCTATATATACCAAGACATTTTCATTTGGAATCATCTTGTACTTGAACATTTAAGTGGTGTAAAAGGAGGTTGCCCCCTCGAAGAGGCTTATTATCTGAAATTATCTCTTTTTCAAGGCGTTGAGTACTTTTTCTGAGGTTTTTCTATGCTATATTGATATTTGGTTCTTAACAGAGGAATGCCCCCTAGCAYGATAGATTTTGTATAAACGAGAAAAACATGGGCAATATCAGATTTAATCTCTAGTGGGAGAGTAGGATCGACCGATGATGGGATCAGATCAAACACTCAGGTTTCATTCTCCAAGGGGAGAATGGGGTCAACGTATGGAAATGGATCGACTGCTTGGGTTTCACTCTCTAACGAGAGAGTGGGATCGACCGAGGATGATATTAGATCGATCACTTTGTCAACTGGTTCAACTAGGGATGTTAGCATATTGACTACCTGATCAACCAGACTAATCAACGAAGGGACAATATTGATCATTCCATCAACTACAGGTGGGTTGAGAGTAAGCCTGTGATAAGTAGCCAAAAGTTGAAGCTGGGAAGTAGTCATGTCTTCTAGTAATTTCGAGGCTTCATCCATATGATGACAAAGGTGAGTTTGATGACTCCCTCCGCATAACCTACACGAGAATTTGATTGTACTTTTTCTTCTTCCCAACGGTATCCTGACTAATTCACAGGAGGTCATTAGCATGTTGTTCAGAGGCTGATGACATGGGTTGGTGAGGGCGTGTAGACCATGTTTCTATAACCTTGGATAGACCAGGGATATCCTTAAGAATATGGCTACCCTTACAAATCCTGCAAGGGTACTTGGGCTTATGGGTTGTTTGGGTAATCTTGGAATCATCAACACTCCCAGCACAATTATCAATAACTAGTTTTTTTCCAACATGTCTGGAAGTGGTTGGAAGTTTGGACCCTTGCTTATTTTTCTTCTTCTTAATATTCCTTTTCTTCTTCTTCTTATCCACCAAGTTACTAGCTTCATAGCTTTCACTCGATGAAGAAGATGAAATGGAAGAAGACCTTGCAAGTGATGAACGTGAAGAAGATCTTACTAGTGAAGAAGGTGAAGGATCAACATGAGGTTGAGGTTCTTGGGGGGAAGAGCTTATAGCCAAAGCACTTTCTGCATTCGGGATTACCAGAGTGGAAAACAACCATATCGGTAATCCAATTGTGAGACATGGAAGGCTCAAAGTAGCGATGTAAGGAGGACCAACGTTTCTGTAAGAAGGAAAAACAAAAGGTTCCCCCAGAGTAGGGATTGATTCATTGGTCGTTCCGGGAACTGACGCCATTAAACACAGATCCAACCTAGATTCTGCTAGGGAAAACAAAAAACACATGCTAAAAATCTAGGAAGCAAGAAAACAAACAAAAACTTCTCACAATGAACGCACTAGTTGGTGATGAAATCCAATGTCGCGGGAACAATGTAAGAAGGGGATGATATAGAGCGGGTCAAAAATTTACGTTGGAAACCTCCTTGATGGACTTATGCCTTGGTGCAAGATTCCACACAAAAAATGTGGATTTACCCTCCAAGGAGCCCGAGTGAGTTTGGCCAACGACGATTCTAGGTACAACGAAGACTTTCCCTTCACTGTCACCTCATGTATTAACCCTAAAGAAAGGCCACTAAGGTTACCAAATACAACAATGATGTATGGGGAAATGTTGACCCTTGACCATGTTTTGAGGATCCTTAGTCATGTTTGACCTACTTTTGGGACTTTGACAGGCTGTCGAAGGTGGAACGCAAGTCAAAGCGGAGATCGCGAGATATCGGCCCCCTTTTAGGGATTTTTGGGTTTGGAGCTTATGTAATGGGTATGGGGATGTCGAACCATGGGTTTACCCATGTTTAGGCCTGATTTTGTAATGTATAAATAGATTTATAGGCGATGTAAGAAGGGGACATCTATGTGATGTTATGTGCTAAGTGCAAGTGGTGATTGTAATTGCTTTGTGCATATTGTGTAAGACTTGCACAGCTAAGTGCAACTTATCGTAAGAGAAGGTGGAAGCATTTGTGATGTAACTCAGGGAAGGAGGATCTAGCGAAGTGCGCAGATCTCTTGTCCTCTATGAAGTAATATCTCAAGGCTCTATGCATGTAGAAGATTGACAGAAGACAATAAAGAGAAGAATAATTGGTGGGCGTAGCCCCAGGGTGGGGGTGAACCATGTATATCTTGTGTTGTGGTTGCTTCGTGCATTTTGGTTGTTCTCTTGTTTATGTGATTAAATGCTTAGTACTTGATGTATGTTATATTAATTTGATATGATAGCTTAGTGTTGAGTAATGTGAATGAATGTTAGATCTGACCTATGTTGATGTGCTTAGTGCTTGGTTATATTAGAACTTTGTGAATACTTCATCGTTCTGTTATTAGGGTATCTGCGCTGTAAGATAAAGGAAAATATTAATGATATGTAACTACTAAGCGCTATGTTAAAGTGTTACAATCACATATCTGTGTCCCAGCTAAGGTTGCAAACATCGAAGTTCTGCAACCACCCCTACCTCTACCTCGGGTGAGACTTCATCTGCTTTGCAGGTGTTGTTGAAAGGGCCAGTAGTTAGGGTTTTGTTGGTGCGTTGTTGTAGCGTTGAACCCTGGGTCTACCCCTATTCCAACAAATGGTTCGGTTGTCAGGACTAGAACTGTGATTGTTGGGAACTAAAGAAAAGAGAAAGCTTTGTGCATATATATGTTTCCCTAGTGCACAGTATTCTACTTGACCTGTGAAGCTCTATGCCAGGAAGAAGAGTTAGTTCTGAAGAAAATAGGTAAGACCTAAAATCTTTGTGCTCTAATAAAGGTAAGAACAGTGAAAAGTTTTGATTGAAAAAGTAAGATAAGTGAAAAATTTTGTTTCAAAAGTATGGATCTAGGTATGTTTGATAAAAAAATTCCTAGCTTGAAAAGTAGGGCACAACTAGATGAAAAAAGGGTTGATATGAGTAGATATGAAAAAAAAAAAGTGAAAGATATGTTATTCCTATGCATAGAAAGAAACGTTTGGACTAACAAATGGATGCACGATCCTAAAAAGAATTTTTTGCAGGTTAGCTACTATCCTAGTGTGCATTATAGGAAAGGTTGGGGATCCTTTCAAAGAAAAAGAAGACTAACCCTTTGTTACATTTGTAGAAGACTGGGACATCTTGCTAAGGAATGCCCTGGTAGAATACCTAGTTGTCTTTGTTGTAAAGATGTGGATCATGAAGTTCTAGATTTCCCTAGAATGATTGCTAATCTTGACAGAATGAATATGAGACAAGAAAACCCCTAGGAAGGTTACGAAACTGAGACCATGGAAGAACCCCAGAAAGAATCAGAGAATGTATTACTACAAATGAAAGAAACCCTAAATGATCACAGAAATATCAACTTAACAGAGATCTTCAAAGAAAATGAATGCATAGAAGCAAGAATATGAAACTTCGACATTGACTGTGTTCTGGTTGAATAAACACAGGTGAATATCATGACAAAAAGAACTTGGGAAACTTTAGGAAAGCATGTTATGATTCCTTCATCGGGAGGAATAGGATTATTTAGAGGAAAGATTATAACCCTATGTGGAAGACTCACCCAAATATCTATGAGTGCTCATGGAACTTCGACAAAGGAAGATTTTGAGATTGTTAAATTTATTGAGAACAATGCCCCATTTGCTATATTACTAGGAAAACCTTGGATTGAAAAGGATCAGGCTAGAATAAAAGAAGAGGAAGTCTTAGAGCAGAAGAAGCAAGAATTAAAAGATTTCATGACTAGGAGGATAACACACTTGATTGAAGAACATGAGAACAGATCGAAGCTACTTAGAACCAGAAACTTGGATGTTGAAGTTAAAAGAACACAAGAAGACTCACAGAAGACTGAAGTACCTACCCCATCTAGAGAATATGTATTACTCTCCAACCCTATGAAAGAATATCAACAACGTGGAGTTACTATGTCAAAAGGAGATAAGAATCATAATGGAAAAAGGAATACCAATACGAATATCACCAGGAAGAAGGCTAGAAAACTCAGTAAGAAGAGAGCAAAGATAGAAACGTTACAGAAGGTCCCAGAGGAGACTTCGCAGAGGGAAGGTTTGCAAGACTGGAACTTCGTCAGGATATCAGAAGAACGCAACATGGAACTTCACCATGGAAAAGTGATATAGCCATTGAAAGAATTATAACTGTTAGCCCGATGACCCGAACGGTTAGAACAACAGTAATGGCCCGGAGACTCGCAATCAGACCATTGGGACCGCGCCGCAACGGATATAAATGCATTGATGACGACCTCTCATCCATTGGAGACATCCATTACATTGTGTCTACTTAGTCCGTCGAATGTTGCATCGAGAACAATTTTGTGAATTGTATCCAAGCCAACTCATTGCTACTGCATTGTGTTTATTGATATTGACACTTGTTCCATTGCATTGCACACTCATTCATCCACTCGAGTTATTCGATATAAGCATGCATGTCAGATGAGCTCAGTGCCATAGAGAAATCCATTGAAGAAGTTCTCATCGATCTCATGGTCGAGAAAGTAATGTTTGCAGGTATTCAAGCATCATTGACGAGAGGAGTGCAAGCCTCTTCGTCGACTACTCGCGGATCCAAACCATCTCGACCAGCAGCAGAGAAGAGAACCAAGCATAGATATGACCTAGCCAACGTGAACTTAATCCCGACCATCTTACCAGACTACATCCCGCCTCTGGTCGATGCGGTGAGTCATGACAGCGTCCTGAGGGACTTTGATTACACCATGGTTACTGCGTACCTCCCGAAGGGGATATGTGTAGTTAGAATGCAACAGGATAAGATCACGACGTTGAAGTTCAGGGACTTCAACCTAGGAGACCATAATAACCATAGTATGCTCTCTCCTTACAAATACTTGACCAGGACGAAGGGGAAGAACTCAAAAGTAATTCCCCAGTCGTGGACTATGAACCTCGCGCAGTCCACCCTCTTGAATCTAATGAATATTCCACACTTTGGAAGGCACCAGGAGGTTAACACGTGTATTAAGATCCTGCTCTCATGTTATCATGGATGCTACCTATGGCTAGACCTATGCATCATAGTCGATCTGATCGTGATCCATAGGATCACCGGATTGAGCATGTAGGGACCCAACCCGCAAGACTTCTACCCAGGAAAGGATATAGATTGTGCATTGGCACAGAAGATCAAAGAAACATATGGAAATGTAGAAAAGGGGACACGAGGCTACAAGGTAGCTTCCATCTAGAATGGTGCAATGCGCCTGGCCTATCAATTGATTGCAGGAAATCTCATAATAAAGAATAGACCTACACAGGTCACAAGATCTGTTGTTGACCTCGCCAGGAAATGTGTAGAAGAACTCCATATGAACTAGGTGAAGTACTTGGTCAACCAACTTGAAGTAGACTTCCACGAAGCTCAGGATCAGGGTTATGAGTTCCACTTTAGCTGGCTCCTGATCCTCATCACATTTACCACTTGGGATATGCCTCAAGGTACGACCTTCCCAGACATCAATCCGTCCAAGCCACTCGCTGTGAATTTCACCACACTCTAGTACTAGAGCGATATGGAAAAATAGTGGAAATCGAACACGGTCTTCCACACGTACTATCTCCAACTGAAGAAGGCCATCGAAGTTATCCCTTGCATGATGCCAAACACCCTGTACCGATTCATACCTCTCTTGAAGTTTTGCGCAGATCGACACTTCATCTATATCACTGCGTGAGAAGACGAGCATAAAGAGGAGCTTCAGTAATATTATAAGCTCACAGAGGAGGACGTCGAAGAGATAACCAAGGACTGGTCTGCAGAGATCCTCATCCCCGCTGACCCTGTAGAGATGTTTGATCCCGAACTTGATATCTCGGAGGCCGCTCATAAAGAACATGACACACCTAGAACCAGCAGAAGAAATAAGATTGAAGAAGTCCAAGACTTCAGTAGCGCATCGGAAGAAACTGCTTCAGTATCACCTGGCCGAGGGGGTGATGACGAAGTAGAAAAGATAAATGGAAAAGAAGATCAGCAAAATCAAGGTGACGTAACACTACCTAAGGATCTTGTTCATGAGGCTGATCCCTTGAAGAAATGGAAGGTTTCCCCCATGAAACTTGCTTCCCAAAAGAAATCCAAAGCCACCTTGACTAAGATGCAGACTGTGCTCACTGTAGATGACTTCGACTTCATTATCGTAGTTGTAGTACATGCCTCGTAGGACATCTTGTAGAAACATGAAGCCAAGAAGGAGGATATGTATGATAGAATAGAGGTTGAACTCATAGGAGTACATCAGACCCTTCAATCCAGCCACACAGTATCCATTGCGCCCCCACCATTAGAATAACCAGAGTTGGGAGATGAGCCTGCCCAACTCCGTAGACTAGCTGATGCGACCGAAGCTCACCTTCATTGAGCACAAGCTGAGAAAGACCAGGCCATAGCAACCCTGAAACAAGCCTAGGAAGAAATGGTAGAGCAACGTCGGGTTGCACAAAAGGAGAAGGAGGACCTTCAAGCCAAGTTTTAAGAAGAGAGGGCATAGGCCAAGAAAGAAAAAAAATAGTTTCTCAGATAACAACTTGGAGTCAAAGAAGCAGTCAACAGAGCACTTCACTCTGTGACAGGCTTAGAGCCAAAGGAAGAATATCGAGTGGAGCATCAAGTAGCATATCTTGCAGAAGCTATCTAATAGCTACAACAAAGAATAACATACTTAGAGCTACGAACAATGCCCAACACTCTGCCAGATGTACGAGATCAAAGGGAAGCAACTACTCAAAGTGCAGCTAAAAGAATCAAGGCCTTCGCCATGGAATGTAAACAACTAAGTGATCTTAGTGCCCAAAATTATGAGTGACTCACTAAGGATTATGAATTAAAGGCACTGGAGTCACAGCTCCAGGAGGAAAAGAAACAAGCAGAAACAGTACAGGTGCAGTTGAAGCCCCTGTCAGTTGTTGAGAGGATGAATCGATCCCAAGAACAATGCACTACTTAACAGCAGGTCCACACCATTCATAGCAAATTCATGGAAGTGACTCAGAGGCTCCAACCAATACAGGATGAGGCTTGCCAACTATTCACAGAGATTGAAGGTCGGGGAGAAGTACTGGAGAAAGTCGTCACTACAGCTGAACAACGCTTATAGGGACCTGTCAATGAAGCAGTAATGCAAGAGTTCGTCGAGTAGGAGGCCTTGGAACAACAACAGGTCGAAGTAGCTCGAGGATTTTGAAGCAAAGCTACCCAGAATAGAGTGACTCGGGATGAGTCATAGGTGAGTGTTGGGGGCCTGTTGGCCCTTGACCAAGTTTTGAGGATCCTTGGTCATGTTTGACCTACTTTTGGGACTTCGAAAAGCTATCAAAGGCGGAACACAAGTCGAAGCAGAGATCATAGGATTTTGGCCCCTTTTTAGGTCTTTTTGGGTTTTGGGCTTATGTAATAGGTATGGGGATGTTGTCCAATAGGTTTACCCATGTTTAGGCCCGATTTTGTAATGTATAAATAGATGTTTAGGCAATGTAAGAAGGGGACATATATGTGATGCTAGGTGCTAAGTGAAAGTGGTGATTGTAATTGCTTTGTGCATACTATGTAAGACTTGCAGAGCTAAGTGCAAGTGATCGTAAGAGACTGTGGAAGGCTTTGTGTTGTAACTCAAGGAAGGAGGATCTAGCGAAGTGCGCAGATCTCATCTCCTTTGCGGAGTAATATCTCAAGGCTCTGTGCATGTATAATATTGAAAAAATACAATAAAGAGAAGAAGAATTGGTGGACGTAGCCCCAGGGTGGGGGTGAACCACGTATATCCTGTGTTGTGGTTGCTTCGTGCATTTTGGGTTGTTCTCTTGTTTATGTGATTAAATTCTTAGTACTTGATGTATGTTAGATGAATTTGATATGATAACTTAGTGTTGAGTAATGTGAATGAATGTTATATCTGACCTATGTTGATGTGCTTAGTTCTTGTTTATATTAGATATGTGTGAATACTGCGTTGTTCTATTATTAGGTTTTATCTGCACTGTAAGTTAAAGGCAAATATTAATGAACTGTAACTATTAATTTCTATGTTAAAGTGTTACAATCACAGATCTGTTTCCTAGGTAAGGTTGCAAACATCGGAGTCCTGCAACCACCCCTACCTCTACCTCAGGTGAGACTTCATCTACTTCGCAGGTGTTGCCGAAAGGTCCGGTAGTTAGGGTTTTGTTGGTGCGATGTTTTAGTGTTGAACCCTGGGTCTGCCCCTGTGCCAACATGAAACAATCAACAGTCTGATATACACACAAGACCAACATAACTGAGCCCAAAATTGACTTGAGAAGGCCCACACATGGTTGTTTTCTCAAGTGACCCCCAATAATACGCGCAACCACTACACCAAAACCAACAAAGCAGGGTTAGTAACTCTGTTGACCTTAATGCGACCTCGTGATTGACCCTTGTGTGAGAAGGGCTTCCCACGAAAAAATTTAGTAAATGGATTTCACCGCTCCCTAAATCAATATTCTATGTTTGTTTACAGCTTTGGAAAGTTATCTTTCACACCTATTCCAAAGCCCTACAACTAATCTAATGTAGGTTGAAAAGAGCCCTAGAAATAAAATTTTCTAGGTAGATTTTAATTAACGCGTAAATTTTATTAAGATGTTGTTACTCAAGAGGAAAATGGCATGGACAAAATGATGTTTTGACCGATTCTAAACAATGCAAAGAAATGAGAATGCAAATATTTCACTTCGATGAAATCTATATTACGAGAAGGAGAAAACGTTTATCATTCCCATATGCACAATATCCCAAGATTTTATTAAACTTATCAATATCAAGATCTTCAAGAAATGAGCCAAAGAGATTGTACACCAATACACGATTCTTGGCCCCCCCAAGACCAAAAATGCCAAAAACCATGCAATTTCGCTACTTCAAATGCAAGGATGCCCCCAATCTAATGCAAAGAAAGAAATTAAATATTTTCATTTTCAAAGATACACTAAAAGAAATAACGAGCTTCTTCAAAACAAAAGCAATCCAAACTAATTTTTTTCTTTTAAAATGAACTATTCAGAAAAATAAGTGTTCTTTCATTAAACAATTCTAAAGAAAAATAATGCTACGTAACTGAAAGACACTCAAAGCAAGAGATCAAATCTTTCAAAAGAAAACAAGCTAAAACAAAGAAAATATGGATAAAATCATATTCAAATATGATGTCAAGCAGACCGTAACCAGACTATAATCAAACCCAAAAAATCACCCCAAACACTTATCTAATATCTGGGCAAGAAAAAACCATCAAAAATTATTTTTTCACACAATCCTCGCAGGCTACTAAAATAACATAGTGAGACAATATGGATCAATGCAAGCTAGAGATCATTATAGTGAGACAATGTCACATTGTGTCTCAAGGAGGGGTGCATTGAACACCTAAAATGTGGAAAAAATAAAAAAGAATGAAGGTTTTTTCTGTGAATTAAACAGACAGTGAGCCAGACTAGATCTCCCAGTGACACAAAAAATAGAACCTAGGAAAATAAAGTAAGAAAGAAAGAATACTAGGAAATCAATATGTTCCCCAATATGGTCACCAATTTTGTTATCAGACAAATTGGTAAGTGCAGACACAAATTGATCTCCCTAGTTTCACCCTGAAACGAGAACAAAACAAACAATACACCGAACTTTCCTTAGATTTCATATATAAAATAAGAAGAGGATCCAAAACATACCTTTTAAATGTTGTAGACCTGACCTCGCCAATGTGATCCTAGCTCCGTCATAAGGCTTATGGAGAAATATCTGCAAAGAAACACAAGCCAATGAAGAAAAGAATAAGAGAGTCTATTCGATATGAAACTATGTACGTGATCAAGGAATCATACAATATGGACAAATAACGTTCATATAGGAAATAAAAAGTATATCTGTATTAAAGAATGTGGAAGAAAGATACAATGAGATGCCTTGATGTTGTCAGGTTCCTTCCAACAATTCCTTGCTTCCCACACACTTATGCTCCACGGATTCTGAGACTGTAGATCTAATAGATACTTATGATCTCAGCTTGACAAAGCAAAACTCAAAGCCACCATAGGCCCAAACACTCCATATGAATTAGCTATAGTTGAAGCTAATCAAAACTCTTTGCTAGACTAATATCTCATTAGAGGAATCTCTGTAACTAAGCTAAAGTTCAAAAAATTCTCTAACCATTCCCAAGCTCTTCCAAAAATGCTATTCTAAAAGCTGACACAAAAAGATAACTTTCCCCATGAGAACTCCCCTCCTTTTATGATCTGAAAAGGATAGGGTGAGGAGGTTAGGATGATCCCATGAGAACATGGGTGCGACTCATATCCAAACCGATTAGAGGCCACCTCACCCTCAAATGTTTTATTCCAGAAAGCTTCACGAAGTTTATCTTTTTCTTCGTAGGGACGATCGTCGCACCCTTAACACTGAGAAAACCATGAGAACGTCGCAGGCCATTGTGGTGCAGCCTGTGTCGATCCGATATATTCACACCCTTAACACTGAGCAAGGTGTGATGATATTTCTTTACAAGGTTTTGCACAATGGAAAAGATAATTTCATCTCTCTGGGAAAATGTGTCTTCATTCTTCTTCAGGGATTCAAGCCATTGATCCTTCTAAAGACAAAGGATAGGTGTGCAACATTAACAGTCATAGGGGTGATGAAAATAATTTGTAACAACTCAACCTTGCTCTGATACCAAATGTAAGGAAACTAAACCGAACAAAAGAGAAAAGACAAAATTAAAAACATAAAGTAAAACAACGACGATCACATACAATACACAGAGATTTACCCTGGAAACTCTTAACCAGGAAAACCAACAATGCTTGAGTGACTCCTACTCTTATGTTGTCTTATTCATTTACCAAATAAAGATTTACATGACTAAACTTGATCCACACCTAAGACTAATTCATTGTCTTACTCCTTGCTTAATTACAAGAACAACTATACAGCTATTTTTCTTCCTCTTCATGATCAGTAGTCATTTAATCCTTTTTGTTTTTTTTTTTTCTTTCACAATCTTACATAATGTCATATTTATAGGCATATTCTATATAAAACCCCTAATTTGTGGCACCCACAATGATTACAGATCCTTGAAGATGATAGGTTGAGATCCCATAATTCTCAATATTATTGCTCTAGTTTCAACCACCAATTGAATGTCAGTCAGCTACCAATCGACCATCGAGTAGACCACCTTTTTATCTTCAGTCACCTAACCTGTCGACCATCAACTTAACATGAGCCTATATTTGTGCCTTATTATGCTCTCTATCTCTCACTCTTTGAGTGATCTCTTGGTAGATCAGAAAAGGCTTAAAATTTTTCTCCATCTACCTTCCAAATCATTTAAACAACACATAGAGATTAAACTAAAGTTGAAAGTAAGCCACCTAGATGGGCAGTTGCACATCTTTACTTTTTTTTTTTTTTCTTTCAAATTTTTCCAAGTTCAAACAATACGAATAACTAGGTGAAGTTGAAGAACCCATACATGTGCACTTTTTTTTTTCCAAACGCAACACGAGGGAGTTAAAACATTGTAAGGACCACAATTTTCCCCATCGTTGTACAACTTAGGCAAGCTTTCATTTTTCAAAAAACACTTAGGGAGTTAAATATTGTAAAGGACAAAAAATGTCCATATCTTGACAATCTAGGAATAGTTTCATTTTCAAGCAATTTCCAATTACACAAGGTTGTAAATCACATTTAAAGCTTTATCAAAAAAAGGTAACATACCCCACAATGTCCATATGTTGCAATTCCACTCTTAAAACTATTTTTGCACACTTCACCCTTGCACACATTTGCTCTCACACAACAAAGGCCTTCTCAAAGATCCATTTTGTTGAGTATGATATTATCCTTGCGCCCACAAGTGATCTAGGAGAATCAGAAAAACTCAAGAGATCTAGTGATCTAGGAGAATCTGAAAAACTCAAGAGATCTAAGGAAAGCTTCATCACACCCTTAAGAAAATGGATTGTCTAATGACTTCAATCCCAAACTTTTAAAACACAATTCTAAGAAATGATTAAAATCCTCCCTTGTGAGGTCACAAAACAAAATTTTAGTTTAGGTTAGGATTTTGGGGGTAGGAATCCAAATAACCCCTTGTTATCACTTTTCATAAGAAACATAGTAGTTGATTGTTTAGGGTACTTCAAATCCTTCATCTCAAGTGTACCTACACCATAAGGCAGGGGGATACTCGTGAAGGGGAAATGGATTAAGTCCAGTTTTTCCACACAAGCCTTCTTGAGCCACCCAACTCTTATGAAGTGTCTTATCCCATGACTTCTTTTTGACGCCAAGATTCCCTTGCCACACTTGAATGAGGTAACCTAGCGGCCAAAAAACTAGGATTTCTACAAAGGTGGCAATTGTGGGCTACAATTGGACCTAGAAATTTTTTGGAATGGCTATTTGGAAATTTTGCCAGTTCCTATGGGACATGCACCCTCTACCCCTCAGTATAAATTATCTTTTCATACCTTTACTAGCCTCTCTTCTAGTGAGTTCATTCCCCATTGTTGAGAGATATTGGAAGGCCCGGGTACTTTGAGCAGAAGGACACTAAAATGTTGTTCGACAACACAGGTATTCCAATAGAGGATGAACACCTTCAGTGACCACTCACATAACCAGATCAAAGATCAACACACCGATGTTTTCACGTGGTAAAACCCCTACAGGGAAACATCCACGACCCCATCCAATGCGACCACTTGGAGTAGTTTATTAATGCAAAGAAAAATATTACAGAGAGATTTTACAAGAGAGTTTCTCACAATCGATCATCAGCAAATGACCCTCCATGCTCTTTAAATAGAGATCATGGACCAATCGGATGTTAAGCCCCAGATCAATGACCATTAAGATTAAAGAGAGTATGAACCGTCGGATCACTCTATGTTGGAAACATATCATGACCGTCGGATTTCCTAACTACAAATGCATACTAATGCATACTAAAGAAACACACTAAGAAATATGCTTTTACGTAATGACATATTAGACCAAGTAGATCTTAACTAACTCCTAAGTGTCTAAATATCCTAACACCCCCCCTTAAGAACAACTTGGGATAGGATTCAAGGATTTACAATAGTGACACAATAGGAGAAGGAAGGAGGCATTAGAGCCTATCCCCCCTTAATGACAACTTCTTGAACTCTTAACATAGATCGAAGTTTGGAAAACTTCGCTTCTGTAAGAGACTTTGTGAAAATGTTTGCAACTTGATCTTTTGTAGGGAAAAATAGCACTTCAATAACTTGATCATGAATTAGCTTTCTGATGAAGTGCATGTGTAGCTCGATGTGTTTTCTACGCTGATGTTGAACTTGGTCTTTGGCGAGCTTGATGGCACTTTGATTGTCACACCAAAGGCTGGGTGGATGATGGTGTTGGAATCCAAAATCTGAAAGGATCTGTCAAGGCCACAGGGCTTCTTGACTTGCATTTACCGTTGCTCGGTACTCTGCTTCTACTGAAGAAAGTGCAATAGCCTATTGTTTCTTACAGGCCCAAGTGACAGGTCCCGAACAAAGGCTGAAAACATAACCTGTAGTAGACTTCCAATCATCAGGGTCGCTGACCTAATCTGAATCATTGAAACCAACTAATAAAGGATTCCCCCCTGAACTATAATGTATCTCGAACTGAACTGTACCACGAACATAGTGAAGTATCCTTTTATCTGCTTTCCAATGGCTTTCATGGGGTGTTTTCATATACCGGGAAACAAGACCAACAGCAAAGGAAAGATCAAGACGGGTATGAGTCAAGTATAAGAGGATACCAACTAACTGACGGTACAGGGTGGCATCAACTTCAGGAGAATTACAGGTGGCAGTAAGCTTGACTCCAGACTGGAAGGGAGAAGGGGTTTGTTTACAATCGTCCATGTGAAAGTGATGAAGAAGGTCACAAGCATACTTAGACTGGGAAAGAAAAATTCCTTCATTGGTTTGCAAAACTTTGAGGCCAAGGAAATAGTGCAAAAATCCTAAGTTTGTCATTTCAAATCTCTTCTTAAGGCTAGTTTTCACACGGTTTAAACGTTTTGAGTCACTACCAGTAAGGATAAGGTCATCAACATAAAGGACAAGGATTATGAAATGACTTCCTACTTTCTTGGTATAGACATTAGGATCAGAATGGCATCTAGAGAATCCAGTGGCAATAAGAAAGGTGTCCATTTTGGCATACCAAGCTCGAGGAGATTTCTTGAGACCATAAATATATTTCTTAAGGCGACAAACAAGGCTAGAGTAATTTTGGACATGGCCAGGAGGTTGTTCCATGCATATTTCTTCTTGCAAATCTCCATGCAGGAAGGTGGATTTAACATCCATCTGATAGACCTCTCATTTATGTGAGGCAGCAAAGGCAAGAAGAAGGCAGATGGAATTCATTTTGGCTACAGGGGAAAAGGTTTCATGATAGTCAATTCCTTCAACTTGGGAAAATTCTTTGGCAACTAAATGAGCCTTGTGTCTTTCAACACTTCCATCTGATGTATACTTAGTTCTGTAGACCCATTTACATCTGACAAGTTTTCTTCCTTTTGGAAGAGGTACAAAATCCCAAGTATCGTTTTCTATTAAAGAACGATACTCTTCATTCATTGTTGTATCCCAATATGGATGACCTGAAGCTTCTGCAAATGTTTTTGGATCATGAGTTTCTGAAACTTGATCCAAAAGAGAAGAGGCTTGCTGGAACTGTGAACGTGTCTAACATTGATATGAAGGATCACCGACAAGATCACCAGTTGATTCTCATGTTGAACGAACCCATCTAGGAAGTGGTGGAGTTGGTGCTGGTTCAGGTTCAAAGGACTCATCTAGAGGAGGGTGAGCAGGTGGAGGTGGATTTTCATCCTCACTATCATCATCTGAAGAAGAAACCAAATCAGAAGAAGGCACAAACACCAAATATGGCTCGCAGGCTGAAGAAGGCACAACCACTGAATTGGGCTCGCAGGCCAAAGAAGGCACAAATGTCGAATTAGGCTCCCAGGCCAAGAGATTTTCATCAAATTTAACATCTCTTCTAATAATAATTTCATTACAATGTGATTGAAGAAGTCTGTAACCTTTGACATCTTTAGAATAACCAACAAATATACACGGAAGTGAATTACATCTGGTTTAATTTTATTCCAAGCTTCTTCTGGTGTTATATTTTTAAGATCCTTTGTAGAAGTGCGATTTACTATGTAATTTGCGCAGTTGATGGCTTTCGCCCAATACTTTAGATTTAATCCCTTAGATTGAATCATACAATTAGCCATTTCTTTTAATGTGCAGTTCTTTCTCTCAGCAACACCATTTTGTTGTGGTGTATATGGAACAATGTGTTGCATTTGGATTCCCTGTGTAGTGCAATAATTTTTAAAATTATTGTTCACATATTCGCCTCCATTATCTGTTCTTAACCTTTGAATTTGATGGCCATATTTCTTTTCTACAAGGGCCTTATAGGCCAAAAAATTGTCAAAAACTTCGCTCTTAAGTTTTAAGAAGTAAACCCAAGTACGTCTGGAAAAGTCATCAATGAAAGTTAAAAAATACTTGCACCCATAAAAAGAAGGAAAAGAAAGTGGACCACACAAATCACTGTGAACAAGATGCAAAGGACCCGAGGCGTGCCAAGAGGCACGTTTTTCAAAACTATCCCGATGATGTTTTCCGAGAACACAACCAACACAAACACCATCTCTGCATGAAACAAGAAGAAGACCAGTCACCATCTGTTGATCACATAGTTTTTGCAATGAGCGATAGTTTAGATGACCAAACCGATCATGCCAAAGTTTGCTCAAGTCATCGCTATGAGCAACAAAAACTAATGAAAAATATGATGACCCAAAGTTGTCAAACTTGTACAACCTGATAATATCATCAACAATTCCATTTTCAAGAACATGATTAGGATCTTTTAGATCCTTGATTACAACTTGGTGAGGTGAAAAATCTACGGTTTTACCTTCACCTGAATGAGTGATTTGATATATTGATAGAAGGTTACAAGAAAGACTTGGAACACATAAGACATCATTGAAATGGCCATTTTCTACTTGTACTGTTCCATATCCTTCAACACTAAGAGATCTATCATCACCAACAAATATTTTCTTGGTGTTACATTCATTTAGAGTAGAAAATATGTCTCTATCCTTAGCCATATGATAAGATTCTCCAGAATCAATAAGCCACTTATCAGAAGTAGAAGTATAAGGTGTATTGAAGGAGAAACCAGAAGCAGAAAGTGCATGTCCATGAGAAGAAGAAGAAGAAGTAGAATCAATATTGATGTTGTGCTTCTTCATCACCGCTTCTAAAGCTACCATCTTCTTGAAACATTTGGACTCATCATTACCATCTTTATCACAAAAGTTGCAATGTATGCTAGTATTCTTATTTTTATATTTTTCTCATTTGTCACCATTAGGAGCTGAAGCCGTCTGAGTGGGTTTGGGACCCTTATATTTCTTGTTGTTGTAGCAAGGATGTTGCTTCTTGGGATACTTGGGTTTATCTTTCTGCTAGGAAACTAAGTCTTTGTTAGAGGTACCTGTAGTGATGATCACTCCAAGTTGTATAAGATTAACTTCCTCTCTAATCAAAGAAGCACAAAAGGACTCAAGAGTGGAGTTTTCATAATCTTTCCCTAGAGCCTCTCTCATGGCATAAAATGTAGATACAAACACAGAATATGCACTACCTAGCTTAGCAAGAATAAGATAGATGCAACTCTCTTCCTCCATTTTTATCTTACATTCTTCACATAAAATTCTGAGTGTTTTAAACTTAGATAAATAGTCTCCAATGCAAGAAAAATCACTTGGACTCAAGGTCAATATTTGATTTTCTACCTGTTGTGCTCGAATAATATTGAGTTTACCAAACACAAATTCAATCTTGTTCCAAGCTTCTTCGGGGTCATCAATTTCTTGAAGGTGGTACCTTAAATCAGGAGAGATGGACATTCTGATTAGTCCTCGTGCTTTGTCATTCCTATTATCCCACTTGGATTTCTTATCATCATCAGTGGGTGTTTTTTCCTTTCCTAAGGTAATTTGGTACAAACCTTTACTTCTTAATAAATCTTCCATATGAGATTTCCATTGGAAGTAGTTATTGTTGGTAAGCAAGACATTACTTGTAGAAGCCATATTAAATATGCAAATAATATGGACTTTAAAACTGAAACTGATGATCTGGATGGAAAGAGCTCGAAAAATTATGCGATTAAAAAAAAAAAACGTCACTGAAAACGAACTTCCGATGTGAGAGTTATGCCCTTTTAAAAAAAGGCATAAACAGTAACCAACTGACCATGTGACAGTGTAAGTTTCTTTATGAGGTGACCCACTTTTATAAAGAGAAGTGGGGATCACGTTTACAATGAAGTTACTTTATAACAGAAAAGTTGCATGCAAAATAAATAACTCTAAAATAAAATATTAAAGCTACTTATCATGATTCACTTTTATACTTGAAGTGAAATCTACGATCTCAATCTACAACAAGAGCGGGTCTTAAAACAGGCTCTAATACCATGTTCAACAACACAGGTATTCCAATAGAGGACGAACACCTTTAGTAACCACTCACATAACCAGATCAAATATCAACACACTGATGTTTTCACGTGGTAAAACCCCTACAGGAAAACATCCACGGCCCCAGCCAACGTGGCCACTTGGAGCAGTTTATTAATGCAAAGAAAAATATTACAAAGATATTTTACTAGAGAGTTTATCACAATCGATCATCGGAAAATGACCCTCCATGCTCTTTAAATAGAGATCATGGACCAATTAGGTGTTAAGCCACAGATCAATGGCCGTTAAGATCGAGGAGAGTATGAACCGTCAGATCACTCTATGTCGGGAACATATCATGACCGTCATATTTCCTAACTACAAATGCATACTAATGCATACTAAAGAAACAGACTAAGAAACATACTTTTACCTAACGACATATTAGACCAAGTAGATCTTAACTAACTCCTAAGTGTCTAAATATCCTAACAAATGTCCTACCCTACCCAAACATTTTAATTTAAGATGATAAATGTATGTTTGTTGTATCCATTCGATACTAACCACATTCAACTTTATTATTTTTTAAAGTAAGCCATCTTTATTTTTGAAAGAATCAATTAGCTACCTTCTCACTTAACAAAATCACACACACCATTCGCTAGTCTAGAACCATAGTTGACACACTACTTCCCCGACATTCTAGATGCCTAGTTGGCCTCCCACCAATGTTGGGAGGTATTCTTGGTTTTACCAATTCACTATTTCAACCTCCCTACTCACATTTAAGTGTAGTGGTGCTTAGTTCAACATTTCTTGGTCCCACCTTGCTAATCTAAACTGCCCCCAACAACCCATCCAATAGCCCTTCCTCCTTTGAAACTAGTTCTCGACCATCAACCATAATGGTAGGACCAAAAAAACTACCATCTATGGACTCGTTAAATATTCCCAATTTGATGAATCTCACCAATGACCCCATCTCACACAATGCAACTTGGTCGCCCATGCCAACCAAGATCCCCCCCAAACATTCCCAAATTTTACAGGAAATAGGGTGAAGACCCATCCAACCATGTCATAACATTTCACCTATGGTGCTCATCCAACAACATCATTGATGATTATATCCACCTATGGTTATTCAACAAACCTTAATTGGTTCCTTAGCAAGATGGTACATGGAAAAAAAGTGGGTTCCCATGCGACCTTCACATCTTTAGACAATGATTTATTAGCCATTTTTCAATTACCTTTACACCATGACATTGGTTTGGAAATCCTCTCAGATTTTCGTCAATCTACTTCTACCCATATCGTGGATCACATACACGAATGGCGTCGAAGAAGGAGCCTATGTAAAATTGAAGTCACCTCGAAACTACTCCTAGATTGGTTCCTCAAGTCTATTTTTCCCCTTATCAAAAAATATGTGGCCACCACCATGTTGCAAACCAAATAAGAGGCCATAACCAAATCCCAACACTTCGATTTAATCTATTCACAGTCTAGTTACCTTTATATGGTTCTCTTTGATGCTCCTTGACCCATAACATTTGGTCAGGAAAAACCTAAAGCATCTAAATCGGGTGACAAAATGATCGGGTCCATGACCCACCTCCACCCATATGGTATCCCTACACCTTCATATGGAACCAATCAATACAAAAACCCTATGGAGGAGCCCCATGTTACCCCCCTACCATGTGTGCATCTTATGTACATGTTGATCTAAAAGACTGTCTTACGATCTTTAATTCAACCTCATGAGGATAAATCCCCCTTTCGTTTTTTAAAGAGGTGGTATTCCTCTATATTTAAATAATATACAAGAATGTAAAAGAGGCTCGAGAGAGGCCAGACTTATTCTTGAAACAAATATTCACATGTAAAGAATACCTTAGAGAGGACCAAGTATCTCACATAGAGTAAATATTCACACTATAATACAAGATTATAAACCAAGAAAGTAAATAGTCTCACAAAACGACATTTCCATCATAGTATTCAACAAAGTAATGCACATTATTCATCATAAGGAAAGAAAATAAGAACTACATATGGAAGAGAACTTTAGATGATCATTCCATTAAGATCCAAAAAGGATTTTTATAGATACACATTTGAAGTCTCGTGCTTAGATCTTAAATTCTGAGAAATCATTAATGTTATGTCACGAATATTTCTATGGGAAACTAAAAAATAATATGTCTTTATAAAATTACATTTTCCTTTCAAAAAGGATTGGGATTGGGCTCTCGCGGACCATGAAATGAAAGAGAGACTAGGAAGAAAAAAATGAGACAGTCAAGGGTCATCCTTTGCTTTTCAAAAATTCTAAAAAAAAAAAGAAGAAGCAAAGTGACCATTGACTGAGGAAGAAGAAACAGTGAGAGAAAGAACACGGTGACTACTCGACTTACTATGATGGAAGTTTTGACCCTTTGAATTCCTTTTACATATTCTTTTATAGTTTTCTCTTAATATTCTTTTATAGTCTTCTCTTCATCTTCTTGAAACTTCTTTTTAGTTAGGGTTTTATGTGTCCTTTTGTAAAATTCAACTCTGATATTCGTGTCACCATCTAGAACCCACTTTAGAAGTTTATGAATTTATTTTAATAAATCGTTTTCCAAAAAATAATTTGTTTCCAAGCCCAAAAATAGTCTTGACTGTAATTTAATTTTTAGGGCCTGATAACTGATATTTCAACCCTTGAAACCACTTCCAATGTGTTCTTCATCTCTTTACCTTTCCAACTAGCTCTAATTTTCTCAAATCAGATGTCGAGATCGAAAGTTATGAGCTTCAAAAGATGAAGACTCAACGACCGTGGATATATCCTCGTGAAATCTGGGCTTTTGATTTGAAAATTCAACTTTCTTTGTCCCATATGCATTGTGGGAGGGTTCTCATGACATATTTATAAGGAACTTTCATCTCCATTTTAATTTTGAATGAAGTAGAGAGAGCCATAGAATTTTGCGTAGCTTGTGCACATAGTATCTTTTGACCGCTACATCATCACCTAGTCATCTGTGTTTCCAATAAATATCATCCAAGTGTCACCTGGGGGTAGGTAAATAAGACTTAGTGTAAAAAGAGAAAATAAATATAAATATGAAAATGAAAATGGAAATGGTTAAATGTGTAAATGTGTTGAACCTGCACAAAATAGATCTAGCTAGAAAATACTACACACATTTGCAGAGAGAAATTGAGAAAGAAGAAGAAGGAGAGAAAGAATGGAAGAAATCTCATTAATCATAATGAATAATGAATAATTTACACATGATATACTCTGTATAACTCAATGAATGCGCACTGGAGGAGAACCAATGCGCCATAATGGTGGTCTAGAGTGATCTGGACACACACCAACAGTTACGGGAGTGAGTTGCCACCTAGTCTAGTCTCTCAGGCAGTTACGGGAGTGAATTGTTACCTAGCTAAGTTAACTAGTCAACCAGTCTCCAGTTAACTGACTGATGAAAGTGTAGTGAGGAGTAGATCGGGGAATCAAGGGTAATGTGCTAGTCTGGTGATTATCCCAAGCCAAGTGTGCATTATCATGGTGATGATCCCAATGTTGCATGGTGACAAAACCAATGCAACATCTAAACTCAACTCAACTAGTCAAACTGAAGTGTCAACTGAAGATAATATTCTCCAGGTGGAATATTCTCCCCTAAAATATAGGAGACTAGATAATGACTAATTATGACTAATAAACAAGGAAAAACCTTAGGAAAAAGAAATACTAGGTGTGTTTAAAGTAACTCCAACAACCCCCTGAACATCACTATGGTGAAAATAAAGAATGGGTCCCAACAACGAGGCCATGTTAGGTACCCAAATACAAAATATACACTAAAAATAAAGTGAGGAAAGAGGGAAAACCTCATAGGAAACCCCCCCCCCCCCCCCCTCAAGGTACAATGTATGTAGAAAGAATAACTACATTTTCTAGGCAACTATGTCCTTCACTCCAAGACGACTTCACAGAGAATGGAATTTATGCTCAGTGAAGGTCTTGGTGAAGATGTTTGTCGTCTGTTCTACTGAAGGATAGAATTGTAGGTCGATGATACCCTCATGTACTAATTCCCAGATGTAGTGCATGTGGATCTTGATTTGCTTCATCTGCTTCCTCTGAAATGGATCTTTGCATAACTTCATAGTGCTCTAGTTGTCACACCAAATGACGATCAACCGATGAAATTGAATGCCCAACTCAGTGAGAAAATGTTGTAGCCACATATACTGAATGGTTATGTTAACTACCCCTTTGTACTCTTCCTCGGCTGAAGATAGAGCAATGGCAACTTGCTTCTTTCTCGACCAACAGTGATCTGGGATATTTTCATCGTGACTTATAAAGAATTGCATTAAATGAGCATAAATTAAAGTGCACCATTAAAGAAGGGAAAAATCAAAATGAAGAGACATAAGCATAAGATATGAACACAAAATATTGATAACGTAGTTTGTCCCTAGTGGACTACGTCTCTGGGTCCTACTCTCAAATGGGTAGGCTCTTTCATTAACTCAGCAAAAGAACTTGGCAAAATACATAAGTATACCTTATTCTGAAATCAAGTTGTAGAAATAATGCTCAGATAAGAAAACAGACAACACCAATGAATTTGTGGCGTCGAATTACCCAAAAATTACTATCTCCACGCTCCAATCAGACTCTAGCACTCCGAGGCCAAAGAAGAATTTTGTCTCGATTTTTGTGCCCTCTGCAACCTACAATAATTTTTGTACCGCCTCGAAATTTGTGCCTGCAAGTCGTACGATCCATGCCCCTTCTCCCCATAGCTGGGCGGATTGCACATTTTTAATATTAAATGCGGGAGGATGTACCAAGTGGTACCCACAACGTAGTAGTTATGGGCAAATTTATTAAGGCTTGGGCATAGGTGGAGGTTCTGGGGTTGAATCCCACAGACTCTGTTTTTGGTATGTTGGTTATATATATTTTCAATACATAAATATCTTCCGCTAAATTTAGCGGAGTCGCTAGAATCTCTTCCAAATTGCTGCTAAATTTGGCGTGGTCCACGAGATTTGGCGGACCTGCCAATTTTTGTTTTTCGAAATTCATTCACAGGTTGTCATTGGGCGTTTGTCGCCTACCACGTGGAAGCCCCTGATTGGGCCACATGGAGGCCCCTCATTGGGCCACACTACCCCCTGCTAATTCATCACTCCACATCAACATGACACGTCAATCATACGGATTGCCACGTGGCACGATCCGACTAGTCCATGGATCGGTCCAAAAAGCCAATAACCGGGTGACATGTGGTAGCCTCTGGTGCTTCCACATCATCATGATGATGTCAGCATGCCACTTGTCATGTCCCTTCTCTTCCACGTGCATTGTACAGATGATGATTTCATTTGTATGAATGTTTATGTCAGCAGTACGGATTCTAACTCATCCCCTGTTGACTGGGCTAGGTTGACCAAACATTGACCGCGGATATATTTCAATCCGTAACTCTATTTTATGATTTGTTTGCATCGTTAGAAATCTTGCGACACGCTCTTTGCGATCATTCCATTTTCATTGAGTTTTGGGAACTTTGATTTTTTTCCCTTTCTCTATTTGTTGGATCCATTATGAGTGTTCTGAGTTGCCTCTGTGAGTTCTGAGTTATTCTTAGCCTTCTCTAGATCCTTTTTGGATCAAACATATAGGCCCGAAACCAATACTTAGTGAGTAACCATATTTGGACTTGCGATCAATGTTATCTCCATCCCAGTTAGAATCAGTAAACCCAATGAGATCTAATGTAGAGTATGCTGCATAATGAATCCCAAAGGTGATGGTGCCCTATACGTATTGAAGGATACACTTTGCAGCCTTCCAATGTAGCTCATGCGACTCTTGCATGAACCTGAAAACTGTGCCAACTACATAGGAGAGATCTAGTCTAGAGTGTGTGAGATACAACAAGCTCCCCACTAGCTATCTGTACAGTGTGCTATCAACCAATGGAGTCTCTCTGCCATCCTCAAGTTTGAATCCTTATACGAAAGGATTCGAAGCATACTTGCAGTCTGTCATGTGAAATCTCTCAAGGAGATCTCGTGCATACTTGGACTGAGATAGTTTGATCCCTGATGCATCCTGACTGATCTTGAGTCCAAGGAAGAAGTGTAGCGGACCCATGTCCATCATCAAAAACCTGTCATGTAGAATCCTCTTGACTTCAACAATCTTTGAGTTCAAGCAACCAGTGATCATCAAATCATCAACATGCAAAACTAAGAGTAGAAGTGAATCAACCTTCCTGAGCATGTAGACATTCAGGTATGATTTACAACATATAAAGTTATGTGACAACGGGTAGGAGTCCATCTTGGCATACCATGCCCTCGAAGCCTGTTTGAGGCTATAAAGGGACTTCTTCAGTCGACAAACCAAAGATGAGTCCTGCATAAATCTCTGGGGCTGCCCCATATAGATCTACTCAGAGAGATCACCATGAATAAATGAATTATTCACATCCATTTGATGGACTTCCCATCCCTTGGATGCCGCAATGGAAAGTGCCAATTGTATGGAATCCATCTTCGCTACTCGAGCGAAGATCTCATCATAGTCAATACCATGTACCTGCTAAAATCCTTTGGAAACAAGCTTGGATTTGTATCTATTAATCTATCCATATGTTGTGCTCTTGGTCTTGTAGACCCATCTGCATCTGACAATTTTCCTCCTAGAAGGAAGGGGAACCAGATCCCAAGTCTGGTTCTCGAGGAGGGAGTTGTACTCCTCTTGCATGGCGGATTCCCATGAGGGATTTCCAGCAGCCTCGCCATAAGACTGTGGATCTGAAGACTGAACCAAGAAAATATGCCTGGAGGGAAATGGTTTAGTGGCAGTGAGTGCAATAGGAGGCTCCTCGAAATCAGATCGAGTCCTCCTAGTATCGGCTAGATCACCAATGATATCCCCTGCATCTTGAAGAGTAGTTTGTGCCCACTTGGGCCTCTGCTCTAGCTCTGCAAGTGCATCTGGATGCTATGAATCTACATCTGACTGTACTAACTCTGAATCTGAATCATCTGAGTCCTATGAATCAAAACTCTCATCTGAAGAAGTGTCGTCATGTGCATGCTCATCATCTTGGGTAGGTGGAAGAATGAAGGTGTATGCATGCGGTTGTTGAGGTACATGAGAGACACTTTCCTCAAATTGGACACTACACTCAATGATGATCCGGTCCGAGGAAAGATCAATAAGACCATATCCCTTCACACCATCAGGGTATCCAAAAAAAATGCACTCAGTGCTCGGTGGATCAAGTGCCTTCACCTTTTCAGAGGGAATCTAGGCCCATGCACGAAAACCAAAAATGCAAAAGTGGGTCACTTCCGGTTTGAGGCTGCTCCAAGCCTCATAAGGGGGTCTTATCCTTGAAATATCTATGGGGAGATCTGTTTTGGATTTATGTTGCACAATTAAGTGCTTCGGCCCATAGTCTCTATGGTAGTGACTTTGAATGCAGCATGCAAGATTCCATCTCTTTTAGAGATCTTTTTTTCCGCTCAGAAACTTCATTTTGCTGCGGAGTATAGGGAACTATGTGTTACAAATGAATCCCTGCCTCATCGAAAAGATTATGGATCTCATGATTGACATACTCTCCCCTGTTATCAGTTTGGAGGACTTTGATCTTCTTTCCGGACTGTGGCTCAACTAGGGCTTTGAAATCTTTGAGGTGTTGAAAGACCTTGGATTTTGGCCTCAGAAAGTAGATCCATGTAAAACGTGAGAAAACATCAACAAAAATTAGAACAAACCTTGCTTTGTTGATAGATGGATGTGAAAAAGGACCCATAAGGTCATTGTGGATTAAATCTAAAGGCGTGGAAGCTCTCCGAGACTTTCCTTTGTCAAATTTATCTTGAGGTTTTTTTTCGAGAACACATCCCTCACATACTCCATTGGATAAATGGATGTCTGGTAGACCATAAACCAATCTTTTCTTGCTAAGTTGTTGCATGTATATGAAATTAAAATGTCCAAACCTTCTGTTAGAACCCTATATAATAGGGAATCAGTTTTCTGAATAATATCTATCTATTTCAGGCATTATGTTTTTGCTCATGACGCATGGTGAAGGCGGCAGAAAGTGCTCGACACTGACCAAGCATAAGATGAGTACTTGCACGCGAGCATCAAGGTGAATTCTGGTGCATTTTTAGCAAAACTTATGAATTGGTTTGAATGGAAAATTTTTATTCTTGTGGTTTATTAGCCAAATTTGGTTTTTATAATCAATTTTTGGTCTTTTAAGCCAAAATTGGCCCCTCGGCCTTTATGCAGAGTGTTCTGTTATGTTTCTCAAAATATAAATTGTTAAAAAAAAAATTATTTTCCAAAAAAGTTATATTGGCCGAGGGCCAATCCCCAAGCACTCGACACCGAGGATAAGCACCGTTTCATACACCAACAGCAAACACACAAGCCAGTGCCAGCGCCAATGCCAAACTCCAAAGCACAGCCTCGGGCTCACTTCATCGAAAGACCATATCACAGTTGGCACATATAAAGGCCCAAAGCTCTGTTTACCACATGAATGTGGGATATTGCCCACAGAAGCCAAAAAATATATTAAATGCAGCTTCTAAACCATATGCCAGGTGTTGAACCAGATTCAAGGTGTCAAATGTAGGGAAGCACGCATGCGAAAGGGGAGTAATCATGATGCCATGGTTGTTTGGGAGGAATTTGGGTCGAACAAGGACACTGTTTTCTGCGGAGTATTCGATGGGCATGGGCCTTTTGGTCACTTGGTTGCGAAAAGGGTCAGGGACTCGCTGCCTTCGAAGCTGTTTTCCCATTGGGAAGCCATAACAAGAGGCGATGAAGGAAACAACAATATTCGGATGAAACGGCTTCCATAACCATGGACGAGGAATGGAAAGAAGCCGAAGGAGAAAACACAGAGGGAATTCCTTATACACACGTCTCTAGCAATAGTTTTGCAGGGTATTTCCTTGCTAGCCAGAAGGATATCAAGTTTATGAGTATTTTTCGTTTTAAAGTATGGTGGGCTACCATGTTGTCGGGTCGAAATGGCTCAGACCTGCAAATAGAGACCCAGTTGATTCTTCTGCATATTGAAGACATAAGTTCATATGTGTTGATCCTGCCTATTATTATTGAAGGAAAATTCAGAGCAGCTCTCCATCCTGGAGTAGATGACAACATAGTTGTGGGTGTTGAGAGTGGGTCAAGCCTCATCCAGGGCTCCAACTTCCCAAAAACAGGACCTATGTTTATGTTCATATGAATGGTAATCCTTTCGCCTTGATGAGAGAAGCATATACCACCATGAGAGTCCATCTTGGCACCTTCAGATTGCTGGAAGAGAAGAGGGTCCATGATATAGTTGACAGATTTGGATGGTGTACTTGGGATGCATTTTA
Organism: Picea engelmannii; assembly: GCA_009831015.1. Classification (NCBI taxonomy): domain Eukaryota; kingdom Viridiplantae; phylum Streptophyta; class Pinopsida; order Pinales; family Pinaceae; genus Picea; species Picea engelmannii. The sequence continues at coordinate 3,204 of ML788144.1, read as the reverse complement.
TTTGAATTATGATCCTGTCGGTGTTTGGCAGGGAGTGAAGGAGTTTGTATATGGTGGGTGCCCTCCCAGGTTTCTCATAGTTGATAATGGATGGCAGAGTATCAATTTCGATAGCCAGAAGAAGCCTCTGGAAGGTGCCAAAGATATTGTCCTTGGAGGATCTCAAATGATAGGCAGGATATACAGATTTGAGGAGTGTGATAAGTTTAAAACATACAGAGCAGGCACTATGAGGAGGCCTGATGCTCCCAAATATGATCAGGAGAAAGATTCAACTGCCAGTCTTAAAGGAGATGTACATTCGCCAATATCTGTTTTAGAAGATGAGGGAATGTTTGGAAGTGAAGTGCCAGTTGTTGATGTGGAGGATAATGATTTATCAATTCATGGTGAAGCATTGGAAATTCCAGAGGATATGGCCATGGAAAAGAAAGAAATGGAAAAGCAACTGAGCAATGGGACTTCACAGATGGATCATTTGTTATTTAACAAATTGGATGAGCTTCTTAGCCAGACTCAACTTTATTCAGAGTTCCTTCTTGAGAAGATGGATGACATCACATTTATTCCAAGTGAGAATGGCAATGCAAAAGCAAGTGCAGTAAAGAAAAGTGGTAGGGGTCGAATGCGTAAGATGGTGGCTACCAATGCAGACTCTTATCAGACAAAGAAAAAGTCAAAAAATGCTATCGTTGCCATGACTAAGAATTTCATAGGAAACACCCCAGTTCACACTTCTAATAATTTAACAGAGGAGGAGAAGAACTTGAAAGAACAGATGGAACTTGTTCCTCTATTGATTGGGGGAAGGTTAAAGTCCTATCAAATTAAGGGTGTAAAGTGGTTGATTTCTCTGTGGCAAAATGAGCTCAACGGAATCCTGGCAGATCAAATGGGTCTAGGAAAGACAGTTCAAACTATTGGTCTTCTTGCTCATCTGAAAGGGATGGGCATGCATGGGCCCTTTTTAGTAGTTGCTCCTCTTTCTACTCTATCCAATTGGGTGAATGAAATCAATAGGTTTGTCCCAAGCATGACTGCTCTAATCTATCATGGATCCAAAATCGAACGGCAAGAGCTAAGGAATATCCACATGCCTCAAACAGTGGGTCCAACATTCCCTGTTATTGTCACTTCTTATGAGGTTGTTATGAATGATAGCAAGGCTTTGGCTCGCTATGATTGGAAATATTTAGTTATTGATGAGGGACACCGATTAAAAAATTCCAACTACAAATTGCTGAGGGAATTGAAAACCTTGCCTGTTGAAAATAAGTTTCTTTTGTCTGGAACGCCCCTACAAAATAATTTGGTAGAGCTTTGGGATTAGAGGCAAGGGTGTTGGATACGCTATGAAGAGAAATTTGTATATGGATTCTCCATTTGGACCCATGCAATTTCCCTTCAACAAGGAAGGTGGCAGCACCCGCCTCAAGAAGAAGAACAAAGTGGAAGGAACCGTCATCCATGAGCCAAATGGGCCTACTCCACATTCGCACTTTGAACATTCATCTGTGCCTGCGACAGTAAAGAAAGTTTTCAATCTTAAAGCAAAATTTTTAAATAGATGCAATGCCATTGGAGCAGATGGCAGCTTGACCAGTGGCAATTTAATTTCATGCATGACAAATGGAAAAATATCCCAGCATTGAGGCATTGACTGAAACATATGGCAGACAGGGAATTCAGTTACAGGGAACACATGGCAGAAGGTTAGAGCACCGATCCTCCAACTGGCAGCAAATCTCCAACAACCTCAAGCATTCAACGACTTCTGCATTCATTGGTTTTTGATTCTGTTAGAGTCTATTCACCAGCAAATCTTAAACAACCTCCATTATGCCAGATGTCGAGGCAGCAGTTACCAATTTTAACTTTCCCTCTAATTTACTGTTTGGTTTGTTTTAGGAGACCATTGACATGTGTCAATCTTTGTAACTATTTTCTATTTTCAGAAAACAGAGGTAGAGCACGAGTCTTGGCAAGGCTGAGGGGATTTTTATTATTTATGCAGATGTAAAAGACAAACAGGGGGTTCGACCTGTGAGGGTGTAATTTTCTTTGCTGGAGCATGGGTTGTGTTTGGCCAGAGAACTCTTTCTGTAATCTTTAGATGATTGATCAGTAATTGGGCATGTTGTTTACAGGATTCTTGTGCGGAGGTGTTGGTGGTGTTTCCCTTCTTTGTTAAGTGTTTTCCTGTTATCATTTTGCTTGTTTTCAATTTCTCATTGTCAGAAGATAGTAACACAGAAGAATTTATTAGCAAATACTCTGCATATGATCTTGTGATAATCTTTATGTTTTCTTCTGAAGCCCAGTTTAGGAATTCTTAGTTGCTCCTTTGATTGGCTTCTTCCTCCCCTAGTTCTTCCTCAAATCGACACCATCAAAACTTATTTCGATCCAACATTTCTGCTACCTTGCCCTATGTTAGAACTTTGTCCAGATCTGAGAATGAATCACATTTTTAAGTGCAGACCCCATTTTCCCAATGGCCCTCCTTGCTGTCCCAAAACAACTATTTAAAAACCAAAACCCCAACCCCATACTTTCATCACTTTCATAGCTAGCCTAATATCCATCCCATACAAACCAAGTTTAAATCGAAAAGAGAGATCCCTCTCTGAGTCTTGGAGGGCTAGATCCAAGACTCCAAGCGGTTCAAGGTTACCTCTGTGATTGCCTCCGCAGCCTTAGGCAAATTACAGAGCGCTAACATTTTGGCGACTCCACTGGGGAGCGAGTTTTCAAGTTCAGATTTGACTTCTGATGGTGAACAGAAGCCAAACACAGGAAGGTTGTACCATTCACCTGGCGACTCCATTTTTCAAGATCTCGAGCTTCAAAGATCACAAGCGACTTCACTGCTGAAGAATCCAGATTTCAAAGCCTTGATGATGCTTCAAGATGACAGGGTATGTGGTAAATCCTATATCTTGTGAAGCCATAGAAGAATTCAGAAATGAGTTAGCAAAATTTCACATTGACGAAGACTTTTTAACGACTGTGTTTCGTATTTTGGAATCGAGCAAATTTTCCCCTAAAACTAAAATTTGTGTTCTTGAGCTAGTTGTTGAAAAGTTCGAAAATGATATTGAACTTTTGGATTCTCAAATTCAGTCATATAATTTCCTAGATCTCAAAGAATTCTTGGAAAATCTTCCTTCTCCAAAGCAAGAGGAAATCGTACTACCTGTTGAT
>ML788143.1:1071082-1082117 GCA_009831015.1 Picea engelmannii | reverse complement strand
TTTATGGTACAGGTTGATTGCAAGTTGGTGAATGGTTGATGCATTTGTTTATGGTACAGGTTGATTACAGGTTGAGGTATAGGTTGATGCATGGTTGACGCACTTGTTTATGGTACAGGTTGATTGCAGGTTGAGGTACAGGTTGATGCATGGTTGATGCATGGTTCATATTTATTGGTACAGGTTTACAATGGTATATCTTACAGTGATAGTGTGACAGTGGTTCCATCATTCTACTTCTACTTCAGGGTGGCAGGACGGGGCAAGGACAGGTGGTTGTAGACACCTTCCTGTTGTAGCCGGAGAACATTGGGGTTTGTAGCCTCCTTCTAGTTGTAGCCAGAGATTTGAGGAGTTGGAGCTTCCCTCAGGTTGTAGCCTGAGAAACTATGGGGTTGGAGCCTCCTTCCAGTTGCAGCTGGAAAACAAAGGAAGTTGGTGCTTCCAATGAATGTAATTCTTTAAGACATATAAGAAAAAGCATTCCATGGTTTTCTCCCGATTTGGGTTTCCACGTAAAACACTGGTGTAATGTGTATGCGTGTGATTGTTTATTTATTACTACTCATTATTGGATAATAATTCTACATTGATATAACATTTGAAGAAAAAGGATTAATATTACGTTATTATTGATTCACCCCCCCTCTCAGTAATACAACAATACTTGTATTTCACAATTATCACATTATATAACAATAGTATTGTAGTGGTAGAAAAACCATTCATTATCATTTTTAGTATTAAATAACTTCAAGTTTTGTAGTGGTCAAAAATCTACTCATTGTTGTTTTCAATATTAAATAAATTCTTGATTTGAGACCTTGTTTTATTTGAAGTTGAAAATCCACTCATTACCGTTTTTAATATTAAATAAATTTGACATTTATATTTCACTAGCATTACATTATATAACAACAATGGTCATTGTTTTCTTTATTTCTTGTATTCTATTCCATTTCTGCACTGTTATGCAAACACATGTGCTTTATATTCTTGCACTATGTTGGGAATGTTGCATACCTTTAAATCTCTTGCTTTTAATTATTCATACTGTATAGTTTTATTTTATTTCAAGCTAGAAAACACATTTCAACGTACAACATGTTTAATGGTTTATTTCAATATGAAGCTCGCAGACACATTTCAATTCTCCATATTGATATTTATCAACAATCTATGTATTTATTGTGTAGAATTTGATGAAGTGGCGTGGAACTTCAGCTATTGACATCGAATTTCCATTACAATGACTACCTTTTTATATCTAATATTTTTCAACAAGAAATTCAGATTCGAAATAGTTGGGTAGCTTATATAGAAATACTATAGTAGGGAAAATCCGGATGCTAAAAATGATAAAAAAAAATGTAACCCTAGTTAAATGATTGCTTAAGATTTATCAAGTATAATTAATTAAATAATTAACTGTCCTAATGTGTATTAGTTAAATAATGATTATTTATTAATAATATTAATTAATTATTTAATTATTGTTTAATATATGTTTAATTAAGTAATTAAGTAATTAACTCATTTAATGTTTGGGTAATGAATTAAACGCTTAATAATTTTTAATTTATTTATTAGAAAACTTAACGTATGAGGGGATACAGTATTGAATGGAGGGATAAGGTATTAAATGGAGGGATAAGGTGGGTGGCATTGAATGAAGGTAGGAGGCGATGAATGGGAAGGAGGATATGAGGGGAAAGAGGCAGTCGGGGAGAGGACTTTTGGAAATTTTGGGGAAGGAAGCATTTTGAGATTAGGGACTGTATTTTCTGGTAAGTATTTTTCTGGTTTGGAGTTTGGGTGGACTGTTACAAGGGTGGATCGGTTGTTGGGATTTTTGGGCTCGGGGGCCAGGAATCCTCACGGAATCCTGGAGCTGGGGAGCCGGATAGGCTCTGTTCCTAGCTGGGAGGGAGGAAAGATTCAGTTTTGGGCAGAGTTTGGGCAGAGAAGCGAGGATAGATGGAGATTGGAGGAATAAAATCAGTCAAAGGTATGTATTTTCATGATTATGTTGTGTTAGGTGGTTGTCATCATGCTACTAAATTTGCTTATATGATAAAAAATGAAATTGCTTATGCGTAGAAAGAAATTTTATGGTTGAACTTATGAATCTTATTAGGCTTTGTTAAATTAGGATCTTACACTTGGTATCAGAGCCCTGGTTTAAAAACTTGGACCAGGGCCTACCCACCTACCCAATTTAGGAATGGAATTGTACCCACCCAGAAATTTAAACAACCCTAAATAATCTGTATAGGGTAAATATATATATATATATATATATATATATATATATATATATATATATATATATATATATATATATATATATATACATATTAACAATATGCACAGTAAAAATGAAACGGTATAATATCAATTTTGTCGAGGATTTTCTAAACAGATAACTATATATGAATAAACAAATATATATATATATAAGTATGTTAAAGGTATGCATAAATAAGAGTAAAAAAAATATATATAAAAGTATAGTAAAATATAAAGAAAAATAAAAAAAGTAAGAAAATATATTACATATTAAAATGACGAAAAACAAAAAAAAATGTTACATATTGAATATATATATATATATATAATAAAGGGTGGTGTCTGTGCACAAGTGTTAATCACTAACACTAATCCATATCACATATCAAACTCCTATTCCACATGTCAACACATAAACCAACTCAAGCCCAGCGCAGCGCCAAACCCTTTCTTTTAAACATTTCTATATAAATATATATAAAAAAAAATATGTATAAATAAATAAAAATTGCTCGATATTCAACAAGTTTGCAAGAGTTCCCAACACTTTAATTGAGGCTAATGCACTTAGAGAAATATTTTATGATGCTAGCCCCATACCATCTGATATCTCCCTGAACCTTGCAGCTTGAATAAGGTATTCTGTCGCTTTCTCCCACAAGTCACTTGCTATTCCTTTTGCCTGCGTGCAAGCCTTAAGATCCTGGAAGTAACTTCAGGGAAATTAGTTGTTGGATCTGTGAGTAGAGGGAAGACAAACAAACAGAAATAATTGAAATCGAATTAAAAGTGAAGAAGAAAACAAAACTAGACATCCTTGGGACGTAATTCACCCTGTTCTGGAGGTCTCTTTTGACAGACTCATATGTTTTATCATCCCCTTTGATCAACATTTCTTTTGAATCTGAGATGCCCTGCGCATAAAATAAAATTTGAATTTATGGTAAATCAGGGCTAAATATTCGGTAAAAAAAAGCATGAAGAGAACTGAAAAAATAAAAAATAAAAAAAAATAAATAAATAAATAAATAAAAACATCGAGAGTTAAGAGCCAAGCAGACACAACAAGTTACATAAGTCGTGAAGGGAGAATCCCAGGAGGGATTCCTTGGTAAATTAAGTAAGGAATTTTTTTTTTATCCCGCATACCTAGCTCCGAGCCCAGAGCTTGTGTGCTTGTTTAGCATGCAACATCATACAAAACACAAGTCAAGCAAAGCCAACGTTCAAGACCAAGACACGAAGGAGGGATCCCACATACATCATACGACACACAAGTCAAGCAAATCCATCATTCAAGACCAAGCCAAGAAGGAGGGAGCCCACAGACATCATACAAAACACAAGTCAAGAAAATCCTGCATTCAAGACCCATCCACGAAGGAGGGAGCCCACAGACATCATGTGAAACACAAGTCAAGCAAATCTAGCGTTCAAGACCAAGCCATAAAGGAGGGAGCCCACAGACATCATATGACCACAAGTCAAGAAACAATACATAATCCCAATGCACAAGCGCTAAGCTCCAATGCTCGAAGGCCACTCTGCAATCCTCCACACTCGCACCTGCAGCCACACAACAACATGATTCAAGCATAGAACCCCAACGCAGGTTAGTCATCAATTATTACCCAATGCAACACTGAATAGAAAATCCATGGTGAAATCCCACAGGTCATCATAGTGCGCAACGCATCATAATTCAAAGTCACGGGATAGCATGAAGAAACAAGCGCATATGTCGGCACAAGGCAGCACACACACGGCCACAAGGAGGAAGCCCTCAAAAGGACCTTTCTTCAACAAACAAAGCACTAGGCACAATGTATTACACATAGGCCCAGCTTCAAAAATAAAATAATGAGTGCGGGCTCATGGGTTTTGAACCCACGACCGGTAGCCAAGTCGGCGCCCAAACCAAGCCAAGAACCTACAAAACAACGCCAAAATGGTCGGCCACACAAATCTGAGAGATAATCTAAGAATATGCAGAGAAAAAAAAATGTGGTATCAAAGACTTGGCTAGCGTGCTCACACTTGAAGACCTCCAGCCATGGTGCCTTTCAAAACAGAGAAAAACAAAAAAAATCCCTCGACCTCCAGCTCCAGAGGCAGAGGCGGTCTGGAAGGATGGAGAAATGACTAGGAGTAAGGGAAGATTAGGGTTTTAGGGGGAAATAAGAGCTTGGGAGGACACGTGGGCCTTATGCGAGGACCCACTGCCCACGATAAAATTCTTTGTACTTTTTTTCTTCTTTATTTATTTTTATTATTATATTTTTATTATTTTATTTCATATTTTTTATTTTATATATATTTTTTTGTTATTACCAATTATTTTATTTTATTTTTATTTTTATCTTTTTTAGGGTTAAATTTTAAAGTATTATGTTTTAAATAGTAGTTTGAATTAAATTTAAATTTAAATTTAAATAAATTTTAAAAACATTTTTAAAACATTATAAAAATAATTAACATGATTAACATGGTATTAACATTATTTAACATGATTAAATGAATTTTAAAAACATTTTAAAAGAATTATTAAAATAATTAACATGATTAACATTATATGATTAACATGGTACATTTAATTAATAATACATTATTATTATTATTATTATGTTTTAAAATATAATAGTTTAAATTATATTTAATTTTATGATTCATGTTTAAATTTAAACTAGTTAAAGTGACTAATTAATTTGTTTTTAGTGAAAGGTCAAGGATTTAGACAAAGATAAGCAGAAGAGGCGGGCTTCATGTGCACTAGGTAGGTAAGTTAGAGAAATTAGCTAGTATGGTGCAATACTAGCGTAGCTACCAGGCGAGGGGGTCAGTAGTTTCCTTAGGCAAAGACATCAAGCTTAGACACTTAAACCATAACCTAGCCACTTCCCCTAAAGAGAGTAATGTTTGTTTACAGACAAGTAAAAAAAATTACGCCTAACCCGATTTTCTAGTTTAAGTTGCGCAAATGTGAAATGTACTTGAACTCACCCTGACAACTTTGGTTGATGTAGATTAAATTATACAGGATGGTTAGGACTTGAGGAAATTGAGGCAGAGGCACATCGTCGCAGGGACCACCATCGTCGCCACCACCATCACCTGAACTAGCTCTCATACTGCACTCTTTGGAGGCCATAAATGAGACTTTAAATGGGCATCAACCAGCAGGGATTGAAGTGGAGCCCCCACCATATGAAACGGGTAATCCAGAAGCGTCAAGGGATTCGGGGGGAGGACCTCCACCCGAAGACATCACTAGAGAACTAAAGAAGATCAAACTTCTTGAGTTTGTCGGGGGTCGTGCCAGTGAACGTGTAGAAGCATGGCTGGAAGGCATGACAAGGTGTTTCACCTTAAGAGACTATGCGTCCACTTCAAAGGCGAAGATAGTGATTTTCCAGTTGAGAGACAGTGCCTTGAACTGGTGGGGCAACCTGGAAAGGCAACTGCAACTTACCCTAGACACTGTGTCTTGGGAACTTTTCGAGGAGAGGTTCCGAAGGAAATATCTTCTAGCTTACTATGAGGAACAATAGGTGGGAGAATTTCATGCTCTAGTACAGGGAAACAGAACCATAGAAGAATATGAGATCGGGTTTATGGAATTGGTCAAATATGTTTCATACATGGATAAGGACCAACAACAAGCAAAACGCTTTGTCTATGGGTTAAACCATAAAATAAGGGTTATGGTGCGGATGTGGAAACTGTCCTCAGTAGCAGAAGATGTGGAAAATGTGCGTTATGTGGAGGAACACATGAACTTAACCAGAGGTATGAGATCGACCTTTTCGCATCGTCCTGGATTCGTGGGGAAGGCTCCTAGGACATTTCCCAGGGGATGGGGCTCAAGACCACCTCCATATGGTAATAGAGTCACACCAAGGACAGTAGCCGCAGGGATTTCAATGGCAACGAGTGCAGCATCTCGTTCATCACCAATGACACAGGTAGGTCCATGACCATCTCAGGGGACAACTAGTAGGGGCAAGGGTTCTAGGGGAAGGAACTCATTTAAGAGACAGTCCCATAACAGTGCGTAGGTTCAATATTGTGTTACCTGTTGGGGATGTGGAGGACCCCATTACCAGTGTGACTGCCTAGAGTTACAATCAATATTTGTACATAGAGAAGGAAAGGCCCTGATGGGAAGAGCAAGTGGCAGCCACCATATTTACGCAGCAGTTAATAATCATCAGGAAGAACATCAATCCACAATGGTGGAGTCATCAGGTACGCTAAAATCATATCAATGTTAAGATTTTATTTGATTCTGGTGGTACAGATAGTTTCATTTCACCATCTGCATTAGAAAAGAGTGGGTTGGAAGCCTATGAGAACGATGACTTTAAACAAGTCGAGATGGCTTCGGGGGAAAAACAAGCGGTAGGACCTAGTGTTGATAATTGTATAGTAGACCTGGGAGTGTGTACTACTAGGTTGAAGATTTACGTTACTACTCTCGAGGTGTATGACCTAATCATTAGAATGGATTGGTTAGAATCCCATCGAGATATGGTAGATTGTTTTGCAAAAATGGTGTTTTGTGTTGACGACGAAGGAAGGCTAGTAGAGATCGAGGGTGTACGGAGAAAGGTGTCTCTACGCTTTATCTCAAATATGAAGGTTAAGCAGTGCATGAGGCAAGGGTGTCGACTGTATGTAGTGGAAGTAGTGACTGAAAGGAAATGACACTTCTTACATCAGTACCCAGTATTGTCAGAGTTTAAAGATGTTTTTCTGAACGAGTTACCAAGGTTACCTCCTGAGAGGGAGATCGATTTTACTATTGAGCTAAAACCTAGTGCAAAACCAATTTCCAAGACTTCGTATTGGATGATAGTGACAGAACTTTTTGAGTTGAAAATGCAGTTGAAAGATTTATTGGACTTAGGGATAATAAGGTCTAGTGTCTCACCTTGGGGTGCACCAATAATTTTTGTAAAGAAGAAAGATGGTTCCTTACAACTATGTATAGATTATAGGGACTTGAACCATGCTATAGTGAAAAATAGGTACCCAATGTCACGAATAGATGACCTCTTCGATCAAATGAAAGGAGTAGCGGTATTCTCAAAGATTGATTTGCAATCGAGGTATCACCAGTTAAGAATTAAGGAAGGTGATATTCCTAAAACTTCCTTTCGAACTCATATTGGGCATTATGAGTTTGTCATAGTACCTTTCAGATTGACCAATGCACAAGTAGTATTCATGAGCCTCATGAATGGAGTATTCCAGAAGTACTTAGACCGTTTTGTACAAGTCTTTCTAGATGACATCCTCATCTATTCCAAGAATGAAAGAGAACATGAGGAACACTTGCGAGTGGTGTTGTCCTGCCTTAAAGAGAACAAATTGTATGGGAAGTTGTTGAAGTGTTCCTTCTTCCAGAAAGAGATCCACTATTTAGGTCATATCATTTCCGGTAAAGGAATCTCTGTGGACCCAGAAAAGGTAAAGGCCATTATGGAGTGGTCAGTGCCGAAAAATGCCCATGAGGTGAGAAGCTTCATGGGGCTAGCAGGTTATTATCGGAGATTTGTGGAAGGGTTCTCTAAAATAGCGAAATCCATCACCACTTTGCAGTGCAAGGGGGTCAGGTATGAATGGACAGAATAATGTGATAGTGCATTCATCAAGATTAAGAGGTTACTAACTAGTGCGCCAATTCTACGAGTGTCGGATATGGAAAAGAACTTCACAGTATGCACGGATGCCTCGAAGCAAGGGTTGGAGGCCATGCTAATGCAGGATGGAGGAGTGATAGCTTATGCATCAAGGAAGTTGAAGAAACATGAAGAGATTTATGCTATGCATGATTTAGAGTTGACAGTTGTAATGCTAGCTCTGAAACTTTGGAGGCACTATCTTGTGGGGCAAAACTTTGAGCTCAAAACAGACCATCAAAGTTTAAAACATCTCTTCACTCAAAGGGATCTGAATGCCAGACAAAGGCAATGGAGTGAGTTTATGAGTGAGTACGATTTTGGTATTTCATACATCAAGGGAAAGGAAAATGTGGTCGCAGATGCCTTGAGTAGGAGACCATGTGTCTTCTCCTTGGTACCCTTAAAGGTCAATATGAGGGAACGTGTGTTGAAGCAACTCCAAGGAGACAAATGGTATTTAAAGGTTACTTGAAACCTCCAGAGTGGGAGGCAATTAAATCCAAAGTATGAAGGATATAGTCTGGAAGCAGACAGACTATTGAGATATCAGGGAAGGATGTACATCCCTGAAGAGGGGGATATTCAAAGCATCATATTGAAGGAAGCCCATAAAGCACTTTATTGTGCACATCCAGGTGTGAAGAAAATGTATGCAGACATGAGGAAGCCCTTCTTCTGGGTAGGCATGAAGCACGATGTAGTCCATTTTGTCACCAAGTGCCTAGAGTGTCAACATGTGAAAGTCAACCACCACCACTTGGCAGGCCTCCTACAACCACATGATGTTCCTATGTCCAAGTGGGAAGTCATCTCTATGGATTTTGTTGTAGGGTTGCCGCTCACATCTCATAGACACAATGTCATTCTCGTGATAGTTGATAAGTTAACCAAGAGTGCTTATTTTATTCTGGTAAGAGACACTTACGATGTCACTGATGTGGCACGTGTGTTTGTAAGTGAGGTCATCCATTTGCATGGGATACCTAAGAAGATCGTTTCAAATAGGGACTCCCGATTCACTTCTAGGTTTTGGACAAATTTGCAGTCAGCATTGGGGACTCAGTTGAACTTAAGCATAACTTATCATCCTGAAACATATGGGAAAATTGAGAGAGTAAATCAAGTCATGGAAGACATGCTTAGGATGTATGTCATGGATAATCAAGCCCATTGGGAGAAGTACCTACCTTTGGTAGAGTTCGCCTACAGTAACAGTTTTCATAGCTCCATCGGAATGCCACCCTACGAAGCTCTGTATGGAAGGCCATGCAGAACGTCGTTGAGTTGGGATAGATTAGAATACTAAATAATAGTTGGGCCAGAATTGATTCAAGAGATGGAGTAACAGGTGATTCAGATTAGGCAGAGACTAAAGGAAGCACATGATAGACAGAAAAGTTATGCGGATGCACACAGGACTAATCGAAGTTATAAAGTGAGAGATCAGGTTTTCATTCGTATCAGGCCTAATAAGAGTACCATATGGTTCTGGAAGGGGAGAAAGTTGTCACCACGATTTATAGGACTGTTCAGAATCCAAGAGAAAATTGGACCCGTTGCCTATCGTCTCGTACTGCCACCCCACTTGCATAAAACTCATAATGTTTTTCATGTATCTGTTCTAAGTCATTATGTTGCTGACGAATCACATAAACTAAATTGGAAGGAATTGCAGGCATCGGACGCGAGAACCCTCATGATAGAACCATTATGCATATTGGATCGTAGAGTCCTACAACTCAGGAACCGTCTGGTAGACCAATTTAAGGTCCAGTGGGACAAGTATAGTCCAAGATCTGCTTCTTGGGAGGATGCCGAGACACTACGACGAGATTATCCCTCACTTTTTTGACCACCTCGAGAATATGTTTCTTGAAGGTTGGGTGTATGTAACACCACCTTTTGACTTAGACAACCAGGATTACCTGAGGTCTACACACCTTTATCTTCTATTCACAAGTGAAACTATTAAATAATACACTTGAACTTTTAAGACATATGAACCTCTATGAATGTTTAAATGTTATTGATGATTATGGTTATGATGCGATCTACTATGCGAATGTAAATTCTATGAATGTTTAAATGTTATAAATGATGATGGATATGATGCGATCTACTATGCGAATGTAAATTCTATGAATGTTTAAATGTTATTGATGATGATGGATATGATGCAATATATTCTGTGAATGAGAATCCGATGAGGGTTTAAATGCTATTTGAATGATGTTGGATATGATGCAATCTATTATGTAAATGATAATTTTATGAATGGGTATCATTAATTGAATTATGTGATATTATGAGATCTATTTCTAACTTGAAAACTTTGATGTTAAAGTTGTTGGTACACTGATACCGAATTGAAATTATGGTTGTATGCAATTACATGATGATAATGCATAAAATGTATGAGTTTTTGTTACAGACTAATCTGCAGGTTATGGGCTATGAAATAGCCAAGGGATAATGATGATGAAAGAGGATGTCATGACCATTGGCCGAGAAACAATATGGTATGAATCTTTGTATGTGAAATTATATTGGTTTGGATGCATTTCTATGATATGTGGACCAGTGCAGGATTTCAGGTGGTGAGACTGCCCAAAACTGAATAGACGATGAAAAAATTCCCAGCAACACGATACCACTATACATTCCATTGTAGGGTGTGGACCCTAGTCATGATTAGGAGGGGTGGGGGCATTTCCCACCATGTATCCTCCGAAACTTGAAGTCATGGAAGGATGGTGTTAGCTCACGCTCCCCTAGACATGTGATGATGATTGTTAGTTGCCTGCTGGGGAAACTTGGTCAAGATAGTGACACTTCCTCTTACAGGTTCTATTTGGAGTTAGGTCAATATAGTTGATGCTCCAAGATAGTCCATCAGAGGAAGGATAGGAATGGAAGATGGAAGTAAGTTAGGTAGGAAGGATGAGTAGAAATAGTTAAGAGTGTATGGAGATTTGTCTTATGGTGGAATTTATTGTTTTTCCTTCCAAAAATAAAATGGATATATATGAATATTCATAATTATGTAACTAAACTACAATTGT
>ML788143.1:1013747-1066230 GCA_009831015.1 Picea engelmannii | reverse complement strand
GTGTTGATGTTGGTTTGATTACAAAACAGATGATGAGATAGATTCCATGTCCATAGAATATATATAGGAGTATGAAAAATGTTGTTGCAATGATTTGAATGAGTTGTTTCAAAATGATGAACCGAACACCACATTGGTATGCGTTACAGTTAGTAATTTTTTCATGCATTTGAGGATAGTTTTATTGTATTTCTATATATAGATACATATAATTGTATCTTTTAAAATAATTGGGTTGTTATCGTCATTCATTTCAGTTTGGTCATTTGTTAAATGAATCTCCAATAAATAAGGGACTTGATTCATCGATTTTAAATTTGGAAAGGTTGAATCAGGTATGTGCTTAAAAATATTCACTTTAGTTGTCCAATCTTCAAAACTTGTTGAATAATCAACATACATGAAATTTATGGTTTTGTATTAATGTGAACACATTGAACTCTAAAACGTTTAGTTGTCATTCAGAGATTCTTATTCAGTCTCCCACTACTTAGGAAAGCTTGTCCCAATTCTGATTGGGAGAGTTTGAAGAGGGTGGGAGTTCACAGATATCATTGCATGTTGAAAAAAAAAATAGTTATATATGAAAATGGAAATGTCATTTAAATTATTAATTTAAAAGAAATGTCTTAAACAATATATAATTTATCGAATCTTAGAGTATGGTAGGTAATACCGTGACTCAACCAGCCATGGGAATGGCATCCTCTTGTGTGATTGATGATATTCAAGTTGGCACATCACATGTATTACATGTTTCAAAATTTAAAACTACAATTTAATGTGTTAATATCATTTAAATTTAATTTTCAAATGTACAAATTTGAAATATGTTATAGGGCAATGTGGAGAAGAGAGTGCATGAGACTGTGCTTGAAGAGAATGTGGAGAAGAGAGTGTGGGAGATTGTGATTGAGGAGGATGGATCCATACCTGAGAAGGATGTGTCTATTCATGATGATGCTTAATTAAATGTATGTACATTGCACATTAGTGAGTTTTAGTTTGTTTTTATTCTGGGTATTTTATATATAAGTGTTCAATCTTATTTGTGTTGAATATGCATATTTTTTTACTTTTTTCAAATTTATGTTTGATAAAAAATTTAATTAAGCATTTCCTATTCAAAAAAGGGTTACTCAATTAGTGTCGATATAACTTTTCAACGCTTAGATCAATCATTTTGAAATATACAGAACTCCTATATAAAATTATCGTCATCTAAAATGGTACATCCAATCTTATTTATGTTCAGATCATGATGCAGACCTAATTCTAAAATCTAGCATTTGATTATATGAGAACATAATATAGATCTCCCACATCAAAAAGAGGGAAGATCCTGAATTCACTTGGATACCAATCTTATTTAAGATTAGATCATGATTCAACCTGAACTATTCTAGATTTAAAAAAATGATTACATGATATTATTCATGATATTATTTATATGTTTAAACTTTAGATCATGATGCAGGCAATTTTCAACTTGAGCATTTGATTATTTGAGAACATACTCTATCTGACATCAGAAAAGGGGAAGATTCCAAAAAAAAATTCACTGAATTCTTTGCCTTCTTGTCCAAGAATAGCGTAATATGGATATTTGTTTTTTCTACATACAATGAAGTGAATTCCTTCTTGTGGTATTGTCAAACTCTTAACTAATTTCTTACTAACCACAAACCGACATTTGTAGATTTACAAATAAACTATGTATGTGCATGATCTCACTTATGTTTATATCATGTTGAAGGCATATTTCAAACAACATTTTATTATATGTAAATGAATACATTTCATGTAGAAAGATAAAATATTTAAATGGTTTTTGAATAATAACTTAATATATGTGCATATTTGTGTTTTCTACATGTACATGAAATATTATATGAGAAAATTTATTCCACTACAGAATGAGGAGATAAGTATTTTTTTGGAAGAATGGATTTTAATATGGATATTTGTGAACTTTCATAGATATAAGTATTTTTTTGGAAGAATGGCTTAATATGGATATTTGTAACTTTCATAGATATAAGTATTTTTTTGGAAGAATGGCTTAATATGGATATTTGTGAGTCATTTAATTTGAAAGGGAATTTGATTATATGAGAACATATATTACATTGTAGAAGAGGAGATAAGTATTTTCCTGGAAGAATGAGTTAATATGCAGATTTATAAACTTTCTGCATACACAAGTGAATTTATTTTCAGGGTATTATCTAACTCTGAACACTAAAATTGGTTACCAAGCACACAATTTGTGTCTTTAAAAGATTGCTAGATATGATCTTACTTTGTTTAGGTCATGTTGGAAATGTTGAAAGAGAATTTGGTTATAAAAGAAAATTAAATATTTATGCAAACAATGGCTTAATATGGAGAGTAACTATTTTGGAAGTGATGCAAATTTGGTTTAAACAAAAATGCAAAAAAGTATAAAAAAGAGAGGAATAATCTTAGATCTCTGGAACTCTGGTTGGGTATGTTATTCTTGCTCACATGGTTATGCTAATCTTGATGATTTGCTTAGGTATGTTGTTCTTTCTCATTTTTATTTAATAAAGTTAAATATCTTTAAAATATTTTTTAATAAAGTATATGCTAATATGTGTTATTGGTTTTTATTTTTATTGTTATAGTGATGTTTACATTATTGTTAAAAAATGAGCACATGGATATTGGAAGATGAAACTTCAATAGTTTTGGTACATCAATTTTGCTTTAATCACAATTTATTTTATTTATCTAAAATGGTATGTGTACATTTTATTTGAAATTTGTAGATATATTTTATTTGAAATTTACAAAATTTTAAATTTGAGATTTTTTTTTCCAGGTATAAAGAGATTTATCTCACCGCCGGCTTAGAGTTGAAGTTTGGAGTTAAATTTTAATTGACTCTTATTTTTTATTAGTTTTTGTTAACTTTGAGACCAACACCACTTAATGGTGATATCATATTTAGATATTGACATGAAGATTGATCATACTTAGATCTTATGTTGGGGTTTCAAAATGCTACTTGATATGATTATATTCCTTTTTTAGAAAAGTTTCTTTTGGGGGGCTCATCATTTTCTATAGCTATTGAGAACCTCAACTCATTATATTTTTTAGTAAACAATGGCTATGATAATTAGTAAAAATGGTAAATACTTGATATGATTATCTTCTTGTTTTAGAAAAGTTTCTTTTGGGGGGTTCATCATTTTCTCTAGCTACTGAGAATATCAATTCATTATATTTTTTGGTAAACAATGCCTATGATAATTAGTAAAAATGGTAAACACCAGATTGATAAGGTGACAATGTCGAACAAATCCTAAAACTCATGTTTTTTTTTTCCCATTATTGATAGGAAATAAACTAAATCATGAAATTTTTTAAAGTTTACATTGTTGATAAATGATAAGTATAGTGCTTCATTTTATGGCTACTGTGCATGCCAAATTTGGCATGCACAACATCTATGTGGCTTCTGTGCATGCCAATTTGGCATGCACAACAACCACAGGGTTGATGTGCATGCCAAATTGGCATGCACAACAACCATGTGGCTTTTGTGCATGCCAATTTGGTATGCACAACAACCCTGTGGCTTTTGTGCATGCCAATTTGGCATGCACAACAACCATAGGGTTGTTGTGCACGCTAAATTGGCATGCACAACAACCCTTGGTATCTCATTTTTATAGTAGGTCGTACTCCAAGACAAAAAAAAATTAAATATGGTAGTTGTGTTTGAGGTGCAAGTCCCTAATTCGATGCAATGCCATCTTGTTGTTTTTGGATTTCATTGTCATGTATGTTCCCTTCTATGACTTGTGATTTTTGAAATTTGATCCTTATTTTTTCCTAAAACTCATTTTTTTTTCCCATTATTGATAGGAAATAAACTAAATCATGAACTTTTCTAAAGTTTACATTGCTAATAGATGATAAGTATAGTGCTTAATTCTATGGCTTCTATGCATGCCAAATTTGGCATGCACAGCACCCCTTGGTATGTCATTTTTATACTAGGTCGTACTCCAAGCCAAAAACATTGTAAAATATGGAAGTTGTGTTTGAGGTGCAAGTCCCTAATTCGATGCAATGTTATATTGTTGTTTTTGGATTTCACTGTCATTCTTGTTCCTTCTATGACTCGTGATTTTTGAAATTTGATCCTTATTTTTCCCTAAAACTCATGTTTTTTTTTATCCTAAAACTCATTTTTTATTTTTCCCATTATTGATGGGAAATCAATCAAATCATGAATTTTTTTAAAGTTTACATTGTTGATAGATGATAAGTATAGTTCTTCATTCTATGGTTGTTTTGCATACCAAATTTGGCATGCACAACAACCCTATGGATTTTGTGCATCCCAAATTGGCATGCACAACAATCCTTGGTATGCCATTTTCATACTAGGTCGTACTCCAAGCCAAATACATTGTAAAATATTGCAGTTGTGTTTGAGATGAAAGTCCCTAATTCGATGCAATGCCATCTTGTTGTTTTTGGATTTCAGTATCATGCATGTTCCCTTCTATGACTCATGATTTTTGAAATTTGATCCTTATTTTGATATTTCGTTCACTTCTACCCCTTCATGTAATTGTTGAAATTTCACATCCACTAGAAAGATGTTGCTTGCCTCTCCCCCTTGATTTTGTATGATTGCTCAAAACCTTCATTTAAATCGAATCATGAATGAATACAGTTATGGGGGAAGTTCTATCTTCCCCCAAGACCAAATCATTTGCAACACATGAATATATTATAATTTTATATTAGTAGTAGCTTCTGTCCCGTAATATATTTTTCGGTTTTCTTTAGGCCACCCAATAAATGCATTCTTCTTATTGACATACATTTTTCTTTATGATAGTTGAGTCTCTATATCACTCATTCTCAAGACATGTTTTCATTTGTCCTCGTGATGAATCCAAATTTTAAGAAGAAATTACAAACCAATATTAAAAATTTGAATATAAAAGGTAGGTCATTCAAATAATCACATTGAAAATGTAACATCTCACTCTTTCTCACACCTAATTGGAATTATTATTTGAGGACACTTGTGTGCGAGTGATCCGGTTCATTATATGATTGATTGTTTCGCTTATAGATTTTGATGATGTTGTGATGTGATGATATGTATTTTATTATATTTGTATCAACATGTGCTATTGACTGTTTTTTCCTGAGTGTGCAGGACTCTGAACCGACTGAGGATGCCTATGGCATCGATGGACCTCCTTGGAATCTGAATCGAGTCAGGGGGTGGACTGTTATGGTTTGATTATTTTTTATATTGCATATGTGACATATGACTGGTATATTATGATGTTGATTTTGGATCGCTGACATGTTTCGTTGATGGATGCAAGATGAGAATATCTTGCTAACCAGACTCACATTTGGAGTAAAGGGGTCATGCACGACAACCACAGATATTGAGGGAGAGGTGTGGAAACATCCCTGCCATAGCCTACTAGCACTCCTGTCGTGGCTCGGACTATAGGTTAACGATTACCTAGTTCGAGAGGTCCACAATGTCGTGGGTGCAGACTGTGACAGTCGATCACGATGATTCTAAGGAGTGCACAATAAGGCAAGGTCTTTATTCCTTAGAGGACCTTAGTCTCCCAAAAGGTCTCCCAACAGAGTATTGACTCCAAGGGAGGACATCTAGCAAAATCAGTCAAAAGGCGAGTGACACCCTTGGGGCACGTCGCATAAATGAAACATGAATCAAGGTGAGTGGCACCCTTGGAGCACGTAGTGTGTCTTGAAGGGAACGTAGCAGTTTTAAAACTGGTGAGTCAAGGAACCTAGATACCTAGAAAACAACATCTCATTTGACATGGTCAGCCATAAAATAATTGTTGCATGAGTAAAGTTAAAAAAAAATTATAAAATTATAAAATTTTCCTTAAAAACACTTTTGTCGAGCCTAGTGAATTTAAATCTTAGGTCTAAGTAGGACATGACAAAAAAAAATTAATTAAGAAAGTAAAAGGGGGATGAAGAAAATGGGGTAAAAATTTAATTTGAAATTTTAATGGATGATTAAATTATTTCAAAGATTAATTGTTGTTTATGTGAAAACTTGCTAATTTCGAACTTAGAGAAAAAGGGGAAACTTAATTACAAAAGGAATGTGGAAGATAGGAGGGAATATAGTCTAGAAAACTTTGCATTGTCGAACTCAACAAAGATTTTAAAAAGGCATCAGTATTTAAGGGAATGTGAGGGAATAAAGGGACATCGAGGAGCGTTTTTATGAACACTTTTAGGTGGGTGAGGAAATTTGGCATTTTTAATTAATTAATTAAATGAATTTTCCGGTGCAACTAAGCAATCAAGTGACAAGTGTATGGGGAAGAATTTTCCTATTTGATTATTAATAAAAACAATTTAATGTGCGTTTTGGAAACAAGTCACTAAGAAAACTCTATAAAAAAAATGGTGAAGGAGGAGAATGGATCACGTCTGGTATGCGTAAGGTTATGCTGTCATATTTTACTCTTGCCTGATTTTTCTTGTGGGAGTTGGGACACCTAGCTCGGATAACAAGTGGTAGCTCGACCTTGCAAGGCAATTTGGGAGATAGCCTTCTTTGGTTTGTGTGTGTAGCTCATTTGCGGCTCGAGCGGATCAGGGGGGAGAAGAGTACCCCTAGCATTGGATGGGAGGTACCAGTGAGGTCTCAATGGTTAGCAGGCAAGAGATGGACAGAGTGCAAGCACAGGGCACCGACTTTAGTTTCTTCTACTTCGGTTACGGTATGCATGTGTGAAATTGCATTGTAAATTAGTTAAAATTTTCCTGTATATGAATATCGATATTGATGAATATTTTAATGTATTTATGGCACAATAGTTGGGAATCCAATTGAGATTGTTTGTTACATTTAATTAAAAAGAATTTGTTCATTTATTAAGAAGGATTTATGGTTTTGATTGTTGGTTTACACTTGCTGCCTCACGAGAGTTCCTTCCGTTTCCATCTTGATACGCATCCTCTATCTATTAAATTTTTTGTTTGTGTGGATTTTTGTTTCTTGCGTTTTAATTCAAATTCCCACAAGACCTTGAAACTGTTAATTAATCCATTGCAATGTCATTATCCTTGGTGTTTTCCTTGTGGTGTGCAGAGCTTAATGTTCACGATCAGTTTAAGCGTGTATTCATTGTTGTATTTTGGCGTAATCCTTGTTGTTTTCATATATTAATGCTCACACTAAGTTAATGGCATATTCATTGTTGTATTATGGCATTTTCCTTGTTGTATGTCGAGCTTAATGCTCACGATCAGTTTAATGGCGTAATACTTGTTGTATCATGGCATATTGCTTACTGGATGCATAGCTTAATGCTCGTGCTTAGTTAAGGGCGTATTCCTTGTTGTATTATGGCGTATCCCTTGTTGTTTTCATTGCTTAATGCTCATGCTCAGCTTTAAGGGCGTATTATTTGTTGTATGTAGATCTTATTGCTCACACTCGGTTTAATGGCGTACTCCATGTTTGTTCAAATCTTTAATGCCAATGAAATTTCATCCATGTAGAAACGATATTTTAATTAATGCAACACCTACATTGTGGCCACGATACCAATGGACTGCCATGAAACTTCATTCCTGTAGCAATGATATTTTAATTAATGCATCACTTTCCTTGTTGCCATGACTCAAGTGGGACTGCCCACGATTTTATTTCTGTAGCAAGTGATTTCATCATTTTAATACCAACACTTTCCTTACTTCCACGATTCCAGTGGGACTGCCCATGATTTTATTTCTGTAGCAAGAGATCTCATAATTTTGATACCAATGGTTTCGTTGCTGCCCCTACTTCAATGATAAACTTTATTGTACAATGTTTGTGTTTTAATGATGTAAAGTTATAAAGATTGTAAAAGTTTGCAATGATGTATAAACTTTAAAGAATGTAAAGTTATAATGATGTAAAGTTATAAAGATTGTAAAGGTTTACAATGATGTATAAACTTTAAAGAATGTAAAGTTATGATGATGTATAAAAAGATTGTAGTATTACATTAATCAATATTTTTACTTTAAGGATTGTAAAGTTGATAATGTTGTATAGACTTTAATTATATAAAGTTTATCATGAATGTATAAAGTTTAAATGATGTATGATGTAAAGTTTATAATAATTGTAGTTTTGTTTTTCTATCATGATGTATGCGTTGACTATAAGGGAGACTCCTGGAATTATAATGATGAACGTATTCTTGACTATGATGGAGACCCCTTGCACAACGGATTGTATATCACATCGTGTGCCATGGAATTTATTTTAATTGATGATTGATTAAATCGTGCGCCTGGAATTAAGTAGAATTGCACCTCAACTTTTTTCATTGCTAGATAGATTTAATATTCAGTTCTCTTGTGCCATGAAATTTGTGTTACATATGTTGTTTTTTAGATGTTATTGTATCTTGATGATCATTGTTGATGTCTTTAACTTAGTCATTCTATCTTATGTATTTGATGAGGCTGAATTAAGTAGCTCAATGGTTAATTGATGTTAGAATTGATGGAATGAAGATTTAGATGATCATTGATGTTGTTGTTTAGCTTAGTCGGCTTGGATTGTTTGTGTCAGGCGGGATGTAGACACCTCCTTGTTCCTCATAACAATCGCCAGTTCTGAGTCCTTAAATGGTCAAAATCCATGGGAACCTGGGCTTGAGTGTTGTTTATGTGTCCTGGAGGTCCTAACCCTTGCAGGGTAGGATGAGTGGGTAGTAATTTATATTCTTTGTCTGAGTAATTATTTGTAAGTTGCTTCAAGTTGCATGATGTGCTAATATGCTAGGCTTGTTATGTTTATGTGCTGCATGGAAATTCTTTCATTGTGATTTAATCGAGTTGTGCCACTATGAATTATTGTTGATGTTATTGTCATCTTGTTAAAAAAAAAAAAAATTTACTTGTTGTACATCAATTGGTGTCCTAACGGTCGGGGCTATTACACATGGTATCAGAGTCAGGTTCGACCCACAACTTATGATCATTACGTCTTCCACCGAATAGACACATGTTTATAATTTATCACTAATTAATTTTATTTGTATTCATGCAGGTAATCACGGTTATAAGATGTCACAAAGGCAGACGACAAAGTGTTAGGGGAGGAGGCACGATGCCTCCAGTAGCATCCAGGCTCGAAGGGTCTAACCCCCAAGCAGAAGAACACGTTATGGGACTGAAATAGATAGTTGTGAGATGTGGTTGGGTTGATGAGGTACCTTCAAAGGATGTCAGAGGCCTTGATCTACCATTTGGATAGAGATGAGGCTAGGGTGTCGACACCTCCTGAGGGTCCACCGAGTGCCCCATTCAGTATTAGTAGCGTTCACTGAGAAGTCGAGAAGGTCAAGTTTCCCACGTTCTTTGGTGCCACGAACGACGTAGCCACCGAGGGATGGTTGGAGAATATGGTGATGTGATTTTCACTTCACAACTATACCTGCAACATGAAGGTCCACATGGCGATCTTCCAGCTGAATGGGAGTGCTCTTCTATGGTGGAAAACGCTCCTACCACAACTGAACATGGTCGTCGAAGATATGTCATGGGAACTGTTCGAGGAGTGATTCTGAGAGAGGTATATGTCAGAGGAATTCATTGAGGGTCAACTCAATGAGTTCAACACCTTGCAACAGGGTGACCGTACGGTTCTCGAGTATGAGGCCCATATCATGGAGTTTCTTCGGTATGCTATGTACGTGAATACCGAGAAGCTTAAGGTCAACAAGTTCACGTTTGGCCTTAATGTTAGCATTTGTGTGAAAGTGAAGATTTTGATGCCTCAAACATTGCATGATGTTATCCAGAAGGCCCTCATAGTTGAGGAGGATCTCATCAGTGAGGTTCAGAGAAGGACTCTGGCGAGACCGATGGGATGAGCGACATCTGGTGTGCAGCATCAGACACCAACTAGACATCCACCAGGGTATTGAGGTACTCCAAGATGATCCACATTCACTACACCATGACGATCGGTGCCTCAACAATGGACTCCCTTAGAGGACCACAACATCAGGAACAGCGTCGACCGTAGCAGTAGTAGTTCAGGCATGTTCAACAAAACATACCATGGTTTTAGGCCGGTGGGCCATCAGCCTCTACTTCAGGGACTAGGAGTACTAGATTGAAGGCAGGGTGCTAGACATGTGGAGAGCCACATTACTAGCGTGACTTCCCAGTTGAGAGGGCCAAAGAAGTCGAATCAGTTGGACCCACTACCATAGGAGATTTGGGCAAGGCCAATCAGATTCATGTAGTGGTGAATAAATGCCAGGACGAGCACCAATCTATTGTGCTCGAGATGTCAGGTACCATCATTGACGACACCATTAGTATTTTGATAGATCCAGGTTCTACAGAGAGATTTATTTCTAGTGTAGTGCTAAAAATAATTAAGGTAAAGGCAGTCAAACTGGATGAGTTTAGCTACATGGAAATGGCTTTGAGAGCCAAACAAAAGGTTGGAGGAAGGGTCACAGTTTTTATCCTTAACCTGGAATATTTTTTCATGAATGTCAAACTGTACGTCATGATCTTAGGATCTTATGACGTCGTGATCGGTATGGACTAGTTGGAATCGCATGAGGCGATATTCAACTGTAAGAAGAAACAATTGAGTTTGGTCGATGATGAGGGACATAGATATGTGATTGTAGGTAGGAACCAAGGAGTTTCCCTAAGGTTCATTTCTTTCCTACAACTATGGAAGAGAATGCGCAAGGGATGCAAGCTATATATAATCCTTGCGTTAAACGAAAAGGGCGTGGCGAAAGGAATAGAAAACCTTCCAGTATTATGAGAGTTTGTGAATGTCTTCCTAGAGGAGTTACTAGGGTTTCCGCCGGAGAGGGAATTGGAATTTACCATCAACCTAAAACCGGAAACTGAACCGAAAGAGAGAGCGCCTTATCGGATGTTGACCCCTGAGTTACAAGAGTTGAAAATGCAACTGAAGGAGTTGTTGGATATAGGACTTATACGTTTGAGTGTGTCACCATGGGGTGTGCCTGTTATTTTTATATGGAAGAAGGATGGGTCGTGGAGACTCTGCATTGACTACCATCAATTGAACAAGGAAAGAATCAAGAACCAATATCTGTTGCCAAGGATAGATGATCTGTTTGATCAGATGAAAGGTGCGATGATGTTTTCGAAGATCGACTTGAGATCAGGGTATCGCCAGTTATGGATCAAGGAAGAAGACATCCATAAGACCGCATTTAAGACAAGGTTTTGACATTATGAGTTTATTGTTTTACCGTTTGGACTGACAAAATCCCCAGGGGTATTTATGAGCTTGATGAACAGGTGTTTTGTGAATACTTGGGCAAGTTTGTTCAAGTATTCATTGGCGATATTTTGATATATTCTCGGATGATGGAAGAACATTATGAACACTTGTGCTTGGTACTACAGTGTCTACGAGAGAACAAATTGTTTGGGAAACTGTCGAAATGCTCATTTTATCAATCGAAGATTCATTTCTTAGGGAATGTAATCTCCAACGAAGGTATCGATGTGGATCCAATGAAGGTTGAGGCTATTATGGAATGGACTGTGCCGACGAATGTCCCAGAAGTGTGCAACTTCATGGGTTTAGCGGGATACTATCAACGGTTCGTCGAGGGTTTCTCGAACATAGTCAATCCGATTATAGAATTGCAGAAGAAGAACATAAAGTTTGTTTGGATAGAGAAATGTGTGGAAGCATTTTGGGCTCAAGGAGATGTTGATGAAAACGTCG
Source organism: Picea engelmannii (assembly GCA_009831015.1). Classification (NCBI taxonomy): domain Eukaryota; kingdom Viridiplantae; phylum Streptophyta; class Pinopsida; order Pinales; family Pinaceae; genus Picea; species Picea engelmannii. Next base: position 1,054,424 of record ML788143.1, on the reverse strand, counting down.
ATACTAAAGGTCCCTCACATGGTTGAGTGATCACTTACATCTCGAGAAAGTTAAGAAGCCAGGAGGAGAACTATGCGACGCACGACTTGGAGTTGTTAGCCATTGTGTATGCCCTGAGAGTGTGGAGACACTACCTTATTGGATGAAAATTCAAACTAAAAATGAACCATTATGGTTTACAACACATTTTTACGCAAAGGGACTTGAGCGCACGACAAAAGCGTTGGTCGAAACTACTTAGCGAGTACGATTTCGAGATTACCTACATAAAAGGAATAGTGAACAAAATGGTTGATGCGTTGATTTGGAGACCATGCATATTATCGGCGATACCTCTTCAGATGAATCTACGTGAAAATATTCTAACTTTACAACGCGACGATGACTGGTATAAGGACGTTAAGGAATTTATCGGACAAAACACCATGATGGTACCAAAATTTGAGGGATTTACTATGGACAACGACAGATTAATGAGAGATAATAACCCGATTTACGTACCTCCCAATGATGAGTTGAAGAGTTTGATATTAAATGAAGCTCATAGAGTTGTGTACATGGCTCATCCAGGAATCACGGAGATGAGGGAATAACTTAAACCCTTATTCTTGTCAAAATGAATGAAGGCAGACATAGTCAACTACGTGGCGAGATGTCTAGAATGTCAGCAAGTGAAGGATGAACATAGAAATCTTGTAGGATTACTACAGTCAAACGTTATTCTGGAAATGAAATGGGAGGTCATTTCGATGGACTTCATTGTTGGTTTGCCGCTGACGGCAAGGAGACATGACCTGACTTTTGTGGTAGTTGACACATTGATGATGTGTGCTCATTTTATCCCTATGCCTACGACATATCAGGCACTTGACATAGCTAGAGTTTTCATTAGTGAGATTATGAGGCTGCATGGCGTGCCTAAGAAGATCATATCTGATCGAGGATCGATTTTTATAGGACAATTTTGGACTAGTTTCCAAGAGGCCTTGGGAACCCAACTTAATTTTAGTACTACGTATTACCCAGAAATGGACGGGAAGATCAAACAAACGAACCAAATCTTGGAGGAGTATGTACGTTATGGACCAATAGAAGCATTGGGAAGAGTTCTTTCCACTGGTAGAGTTTCCATACAACAAAAATTATCAAAGCATCATTAAGATGGCGCCATTCGATTTTCTTTACGGGTGACCATGTCGGATGCCTTTGAGTTGGCATTAGCCTGAGGATAGGGTTCTGGTAGGACTAGAATCGATCCAGGAAATGGAAGATAAAATGAAAACAATAAGACAAAGGATCAAGGAAGCGCAGGATTGACAGAAGAGTTATGTCGACGTGCATCATGTCGACCATAGTTATGAAGTTGGTGATCGAGTCTTCTTGCAGGTGAAACCGCACAAGAGTTCAATCAAGTTTGGAAATGGTGATAAACTCTCTCCTAGGTTCATGGGACCTTTCGAGGTTGTGGAAGGGAAGGGGCCCACGGCCTATCAACTAGCCTTTCCTGATTCTTTGAGGCATATGCACGATGTTTTTCACGTATCTGTTTTGAGACATTATGTTAGTGATCTTATGCATGTGATTGCCATGATTTCTTTGCAGGTATCAGATGAAGGTGCGCTCATGGCAGAGCCAATCCACATTCTGGATCATCACATTCGACAGATACGATGTCGAACAATCGATTAGGTCAATGTCCAGTGGGAAAATTATAGTCCACACTCGGTTACCTGGGAGGACACATATGATATGCGTCAATAGTTTTGCATTTTTGTTTAATAGCTAGACATATAGATATTGTGATATACTTTATTTCTGCACTTATATACTGTGAAACTTTTGGACGAAGTTTAAACCAAGAGGGGGTGTATGTAACTTCCCTCTCTTGTGCACACCTGATTGGACTTATTCTTTGAGGACACTTTCATGTGAGTGATCCAGTTCATTATATGATTGATTATTTCTCTTATGGATTTTGATGATGTTGTGATGTAATGATATGTATTTTATTATATTTGTATCGACGGGTGCTATTCACTGGTTTTTCCTGAGTGTGCAGGACTCTGGATCGATTGAGGATGTCGATGGCATCAATGGACCTCCATGGAATCTGGATCGAGTCTGGGGGTGGACTGTTATGGTTTGAGTGGTTTCTATATTGCATCTGTGACATATGACTGGTATATTATGATGTTGATTTTGGATCGTTGACAGATGCAGGTTGACGATACCTTGCTAACATGATTCACATTTGGAGTAAAGGGGTCATGCACGACAACTAGAGATATTGAGGGAGAGGCTTGGAAACAACCCTGCCACAACCTACTAGCACTCATGTCGTGGCTCGAACTGTAGGTTAATGATTAGCTAATTCGATAGGTCCACGATGTCATGTGGGCATACTCTGACAGTCGCTCACGATGATTCTAAGGGGCTCACAATAATGCAGGGTACTTATTCCTTAGAGGCCCTTAGTCTCTCACAAGGTATCCCAACAGAGTATTGACTCCAAGGGCGGACGTCTACCAAAATCAATCAAAAGGCGAGTGGCGCACTTGGAGCATGTAGTGCATCTTGAAGGGAACGTCACATAAATGAAACATGAATGAAGGCGAGTGGCACCCTTGGAGCACGCAGTGCGTCTTGAAGGAAACATCGTTGTTTTAACACTGGTGAGTCAAGGAACCTAGGTACCTAGAAAACAATATCTCATTTTGACCTAGTCAGCCTTGAAATAATTGTTGCATGAGTAAAGTTAAAATAAAATAAAAAATGTAATTTAAGTAGGTAAAAGGGGGATGAAGAAAATGGGGTAAAAATGTAATTTTAATGGAGGATTAAATTATTTCAAATATTAATTGTTGTTTATGTGCAAACTTGATAATTTCAAACTTAGACAAAAAGGAGAAACTTAATTACAAAATGAGTGTGGAAGATAGGAGGGAATCTAGTCTAGAAAACTTTGCATTTTCCAACTCAACTAAGCTTTAAGAAAGACATCAGTCTTTAAGGGAATGTGAGGGAATAAAGGGACATCGAGGAGAATTTTTAGGAACGCTTTTAGGTGGGTGAGGATATTTGACATTTTTAATTAATTAATTAAATGAATTTTGTGGTGAAACTAAGGGATCGAATGACAAGTGTATGGGGGAGAATTTTCCTATTTGATTATTAATAAAAATAATTTGATGAGCGTTTTGGCAACAAGTCACTAAGAAAAATCTATAAAAGAAATGGTTGAGGAAGAGAATGGATCACGTCTCGTATGTGTGAGGTTATGTTGCCAGATTTTACTCTGGACTGGTTTTTCTTGTGGGAGTTGGGACACCTAGCTCGGATAACGAGTGGTAGCTCAACTTTGCGAGAAAATTTGGGAGTTAGCCTTCTCTGGTTTGTGTGTGTGGCCCCTTTGCTTATTGGGGGGCTCAGGGGGAAGAAGAGTATCCTTAGCATTGGTTGGAAGGTACCAATGAGATCTCAACGGTTAGCAGGCAGGACTTGGATGGAACACAAGTGCGGGGCAACGACTTCAGGTTCTTCGCCTTCGGTTACGGTACGCATGTGTGAAATTTCATTGTAAATCAAATAAAATTTTCATATATATCAATATCGATATTGATGAATATTGGCACAATAGTTGGGAATCCAATTGAGAATGTTTGTTCCATTGAATTAAAAAGAATTTGTTCAGTTATTAATAAGGATTTATGGTTTTGATTGTTGGTTTACACTTGCTTCCTCACGAGAGTTCCTTCGATTTCCATCCTGATACCCATCCTCTATATATTAAATTTTTGGTCTGTGTGGATTATTGTTGCTTGCGTTTTAATTCAAATCCCCCCAAGACCTTGAAACTGTTGATTAATCCATTGCAATGCCATTATCCTTGGTTTTTTCCTTGCAGTATGCAGAGCTTAATGCTCACGATCAGTTTAAGGGCATATTCCTTGTTGTATTTTGGCATAATCATTGTTGTTTTCAGAGCTTAATGCTCACGCTCAGTTAATGGCATATTCTTTGTTGTATGTCGAGCTTAATGCTCATGATCAGTTTAATGGCATAATCCATGTTGTATCATGGTGTATTCCTTGATGGCTGCATAGCTTAATGCTCGCGCTCAGTTAAGGGTGTATTATGGTGTATACCTTGTTGTTTTCATATCTTAATGCTCGCGCTCAAATTAAGGGCGTATTCCTTGTTGTATGCTGAGCTTATTGCTCACGGTTGGTTTAATGGCAAACTTCATGTTTTTTTAGAGCTTTAATGCCCATGAAATTTCATTCATGTACCAACGATCTTTTAATTATTGCAACGCCTACATTGCGGCCACACTTCCAGTGGACCGCCACGCAATTTCACTCTTGTTGCAATGATCTTTTAATTAATGCAACGCTTTCCTTGCTGCCACGATTCCAGTGGGAATGCCCACGATTTTATTTCTGTAGCAAGGGATCTCATCATTTTAATACCAACGCTTTCCTTGCTGCCACGATTCCAATGGGACTACCCATGATTTTATTTTTGTAGCAAGTGATCTCATAATTTTAGTACCAACGGTTTCCTTGTTGCCCCTACTTCAATGATAAACTGTACTGTACATTGTTTGTATTTTAATGTTGTAAAGTTATAATGATGTCTGCCCCTACTTCAATGATAAACTTTATTGTACATTTTTTGTATTTTAATTATGTAAAGTTATAAAGATTGTAAAAGTTTGCAATGATGTATAAACTTTAAAGAATGTAAAGTTATAAAGATTGTAAAGGTTTGCAATGATGTATAAACTTTAAAGAATGTAAAGCTATGATGGTGTATAAACAATTATAGTATTAAATTAATCAATATTTTTACTTTAAGGATTGTAAAGTTGATAATGTTGTATAAACTTTAATGATATGAATTTTTTCATGAATGTATAAAGTTTAAATGATGTATGATGTAAAGTGTGTAAACATGTATAAACTTTAATGATGTAAAGCTTCTAAAACTTGTAAAGTTATAAGGATTGCAAATGTTATACTGATGAATAAACTTTAAAGATTGTAAAGATATAATGATGTATAAACAATTGTAGTTATTAATTAATCAATCATTTACTTTAAAGATTCTAAAGTTTATAATAATTGTAGTTATTGTTTTGCTATCATGATGTATGTGTTGATTATAAGGGAGACTCCTAGATTTATAATGATGAACGTATTCTTGACTATGATGGAGACCCCTTGCACAATGGATTGTATATCGTTTCTTGTGCCATGGAATTTATTTTAGTTGATGATTGATTAAATCATGTGCCTGGAATTAAGTAGAATTGTGCCCTGACTTTTGTCATTGCTAGATAGATTTAGTCATTGGCTCTTATCACGTCTTGATGATCATCGATGATTTCTTTAGCTTATTCATTCTATCTTTTGTATCTGATGAGGCTGACATAAGTACCTCCATGGTTAATTGATGTTAGAATTGATGGAATGAAGTTTTAGATGATCATTGATGTTGTTGTTTAGCTTAGTCGGCTTGGATTGTTTGTGTCGGGTGTGATGTAGACACCTCCTTGTTCCTCAGAACAGTCGCCATCCCTGAGACCTTAAATGCTCAAAATTGATGGGAACCTGGGCTTGAGAATTGCTTATATGTCTTGGAGGTTCTAACCTTTGCAAGGCAGGATGGGCGGGTAGTCGTTTATATTCTTTATTTCAATAAATGTTCGTAAGTTGTTTCAAGTTGCATGATGTGATAATATGATAGGATTATTATGTTTATGTGCCACGTGGAAATTCTTTCATTGTTATTTCGTCGAGTTGTGCCGCTATGACTTATTGTTGATGTTATTGTTCTCTTGTTTTCCAAAAAAAAAAAAAAAAACTTTACCTGTTGTACGTCGATTTGTGCCGTAACGGTCGGGGTTGTTTCATATGGTATCAGAGCCAGGTTCGAACCGCAACTTGGGATCATTACGTCTTCCACCAAATAGACATTTGTTTATAATTTATCGCTAATTAATTTTATTTATAATCGTGCAGGTAATCATGGTTAGAGGACGTCACAGCGTTAGACGACGAGGTGCTAGGGGAGGAGGTGCAACACCTCTAGTAGCATCCCTGCTTGAGGGGTCTAACCTCCAAGGAGAAGAACAAGTTATCAGACATGAACATATAGTTGTGGGAGATGTGGTTTGATTTATGATGTCCTTTCAGAGGATGTCAAAGGCCATGATCAGTCGCTTGGATAGAGATGAGGCTATAGGGCACCAGCACCTCCTGAGGTTCCACCACATGCCCCAGGCGGTACTGGTATCATTCACCGAGAAATCTAGAAGGTCAAGTTTCCCAAGTTCTTTGGTTCCACGGATGGAGCAGTCGTTGAGGCATGGTTGGAGAATATGGCGATGTGCATTGCACTTTGCGACTATACCACCAACATGAAGGTTTGCATGGCGGTATTCTAGCCGAAGGGGAGCACTCTTTTATGGTGGAAGATGATCCTGCCCCAACTGAACATGGCCATCGAGGACGAGTCATTAGAACAATTCAAGGAACGTGTCATGGGAATTGTAAAGGCAGTCAAACATGATGATTTTAGATAAGTAGAAATGGCTTCGGGAGCCAAACAAAAGGTTGGAGGAAGGGTTCCGGGTTGTAGCCTTGACCTGGGAGATTTTGTCAGGAAAGACAACCTGTATGTCATGATATTAGGATCTTATGACGTCATGATCGTTATGGATTGGTTGGAATCGCATGATGCAATACTCAATTGTAAGAGAAAATAGTTGAGTTTGGTCGACGAAGAGGGACAAAGACGTGTGATTGTAGGTAGGAACCAGGGAGTTTCCCTAAGGTTCATCTCTTCGCTACAAATACGGAAGAGCATGTGCAAGGGATGCAAGATATATGCGATCCTTGCGTTAAATGAAAAGGGTGTGGTAGAAGGATTAGAAAACCTTCCGTTAATACGAGAGTTTGTGGATGTCTCCCCAGAGGAGTTACCAGGGTTTCCGTCAGAGAGGGAATTGGAATTTACCATTGAACTAAAACCGAGAACTGAACCGATAGCGAGAACGCCTTATCATATGTTGACCCCTGAGTTACAAGAGTTGAAAATGCAACTGAAGGATTTGTTGGATCTAGGAATTACCGTGGGGTGTGCATGTTATTTTCATATGGAAGAAGGATGGGTCATGAAGACTTTACATTGACTACCGTCAATTTAATAAGGCAACGATCAAGAATCAATATCTGTTGCCAAGGATAGAAAATATGTTTGATCAGATGAAATGCGTGACGGTATTTTCGAAGATCGACTTGAGATCAAGGTATCACCAATTATGGATCAATTAAGAAGACATTCCTAAGACTGCCTTTAAGACGAGGTTTGGACATTACGAGTTTATTGTTTTATCGTTTGGAATGACAAATTTCCTAGGGGTATTTATGATCTTGATGAACAGGGTGTTCTGCGAATACTTGGAAAAGTTTGTTCAAGTATTCATTGACGATATTTTGATATATTCTCAGACGATGGAAGAACATAATGAACACTTGTGTTTGGTACTACAGTGTCTATGAGAGAACAAATTGTTTGGGAAACTGTCAAAATGCTCGTTTTATCAATCGAAGATTCATTACTTAGGGCATGTCATCTCCGACAAAGGTATCGTTGTGGATATAGCGAAGGTTGAGGCCATTATGGAATGCCTTGCGCCAACGAATGTCTCAAAAGTGCGTAGATTCATTGGTTTAGTAGGATACTATCGATAGTTCATCGAAGGTTTCTCGAAGATAACCAATCCAATTACGAAATTGTAGAACAAGAACAAGAAGTTTGTTTGGACTGAGAAATGCATGGAAGCATTTTGAAGGCGCAAGGAGTTGTTGAGAACAACATCGATACTAAAGGTCGCTAACATGGACGAGGACTTCTTGGTATGCACTGACACATCCAACGAAGGATTATGAGGCATATTGATGTAAGATGGTCGAGTGATCTCTTACATCTCGATAAAGTTCAGAAGGCATGAAGAGAACTATGTGCCACATGACTTGGAGTTGTTAGCCATTTTGTATGCGCTGAGAGTGTGGAGACACTACCTTATTGGACAAAAATTTGAACTAAAAATGGACCACTGTGGTTTACAACACATTTTTATGCAAAGCGAATTGAACGTGCGAAAAAGGCATGGGTCGAAACTGCTTAGCGAGTACGATTTCGAGATTACCTACATAAAAAGAACAATGAACAAAGTGGTTGAAGCATTGAGTCGGAGACCATGCATATTCTCGGTGATACCTCTTCAGACGAACCTACGTGAAAATATTCTAAATTTACAATGCGACAATGACTGTTATAAGGAGGTTAAGGAATTTATCGAACAAAACACCATGATGGTACCAAAATTTGAGGGATTTACATACTGCCCAATGATGAGTTGAGGAGTTTGATCTTAAATGAAGCTCATAGAGATATGTACATGGCTCATCCAAGAGTCACAAAGATGAGGGAAGACCTTAAACCCTTATTCTTCTTGAAATGAATGAAGGTGGACATAGTCAACTACATGGCGAGATGTCTAGAATGTCAGCAAGTGAAGGCTGAACATAGACATCCGACATGATTACTACAACCACACACTATTCCAGAAACGAAATGGGACGTCATTTCGACGAACTTCATTGTTGGTTTGCCACTAACGGCAAGAAGACACGACTCGATTTTTGTGGTAGTTGACACACTGACGAAGTGTGCTCATTTTATCCATGTGCATACGACATATCAGGCACCTCACATAGCTATAGTTTTCATCGACAAGATTGTGAGGTTTCCTGGCATGCCTGAGAGAATCATATCTAATCAAGGATCGGTTTTTACAAGACAATTTTGGACTAGTTTCCAATAGGCATTGGGAACCCAACTTAACTTTAGTACCGTTTTCACCTAGAAACAGACGGGCAAACCAAACGAATGAACAAAATCTTGGAGGATATGTTGCGTATGTACTTGATGGACCAACATAATCATTGGGAAGAGTTCTTTCCACTGGTAGATTTTGCATACAACAACAATTATCAAAGCACCATTAAGATGGCGCCATTTGAGTTTCTTTACGGGTGATTGTGTCGGATGCCTTTGAGTTGGGATTGACTTGAGGATAGGGTCCTGGTAGGACCAGAAGAGATCCAAGAAATGGAAGATCAAATGAAAAGAATAAAACAAAGGATCAAGGAAGCCCAGGATTGAGTCTTCTTGTGGGTGAAACAACACAAGAGTTCAATCAAGTTTGGAAAGGGTGATAAAATATCTCTTATATTCATGGGACCTTCAGAGGTTGTGGAAAGGAAGGGTCCCATGGCCTATCAACTAGCCTTGTATGATTCTTTGAGGTGTATGCACGATGTTTTTCATGTATCTGTTTTGAGGCATTATGTTAGTGATCCTACGCATGTGACTGACATGAGCTCTTTGTAGGTATTGGACGAGGGTGCACTCACGATGGAGCCAATCTGCATTATGGACTGTCGCATTCGAAAACTATGACATCGAACAGTCGATTAGGTCAAGGTCCATTGGAACAATTACAGTCCACACTCGACTACTTGGGAGGACACATATGATAATCATCAGTAGTTTCCATTTTTGTTTGATAGCTAGACATATAGATATTGTGAAATACTTTATTTCTTCACTTATATACTGTGAAACTTTGGGACAAAGTTTAAACCCAGAGGGGGTGTATGTAACATCTCGCTCTTGCGCACACCTAATTAGATTTATTATTTGGGGACACTTGCGTGCGAGTGATCCGGTTCATTGTATGATTGATTGTTTCTCTTATGGATTTTGATGATGTTGTGATGTGATGATATGTATTTTATTATATTTGTATCGACAGGTGCTATTGACTGGTTTTCTTGAGTGTGCAGAACTCTGGACCGATTGAGGATGTCGATGGCATCGATGGACCTCCTTGGACTCTAGATCGAGTTAGGAGGTGGATTGTTATGGTTTGAGTGTTTTTGATATTGCATATGTGGCATATGACTGGTATATTATGATTTTGGTTTTGAATCGCTGACATGTTTTGTTGATGGATGCAGGCTGACGATAGCTTGCTAACTAGACTCACATTTGGANGGTGGATTGTTATGGTTTGAGTGTTTTTGATATTGCATATGTGGCATATGACTGGTATATTATGATTTTGGTTTTGAATCGCTGACATGTTTTGTTGATGGATGCAGGCTGACGATAGCTTGCTAACTAGACTCACATTTGGAGTAAAGGGGTCATGCATGAAAACTAAATATATTGAAGGAGAGGTGTGGCAACAGCCTGGCCATCGCCTAATATCACTCCTGCCATGGCTCGAACTGTAGGTTAACGATTATCTAGTTCAAGAGGTCCATGATGTTGTGGGGGCAGACTCTGTCAGTCGCTCATGATGATTCTAAAGGGCACGCAATAAGGCAGGGTACTTATTCCTTAGAGGCCCTTAGTCTCCCATAAGGTCGTCCAACAGAGTATTGAATCCAAGGGAGGATGTCTACCAAAATCATTCAAAAGGTAAGTGGCACCCTTGGAGCATGTAGTGCGTCTTGAAGGGTATGTCGCATAAATGAAACATGAATGAAGGCGAGTGGCACCCTTGGAGCACATAATGCATCTTAATTAAATTTCTCCCAAGACCTTGAAATTGTTGATTAATCCATTGCAATGCCATTATCCTTGGTGTTTTCCTTGCAGTATGCAAAGCTTAATGTTCACGATCAGTTTAAGGGCGTACTCCTTGTTGTATTTTGGCGTAATCCTTGTTTTCAGTGTTGAATGCTCGTGCTCAGTTAATGGTGTATTCCTTTTTGTATTATGGTGTTTTCCTTGTTGTATGCCAAGCTTAATTCTCACGATTAGTTTAATGGTGTAATCCCTATTGTATCATGGCATATTCCTTGTTGGATGCAGAGCTTAATGCTCGTGCTCAATTGAGGGTGTATTCCTTTTTGTATTATGGTGTATCCCTTGTTGTTTTTAGAGCTTAATCCGCGCGCTCATCTTAAGGGAGTATTCCTTATTGTATGCAGAGACTATTTCTCACACTCGGTTTAATGGCGTACTCCATGTTTGTTTAGAGCTTTAATGCCCACGAAATTTCATTCATGTAGCAACGATCTTTTGATTAATGCAACGCCTACATTGCAGCCATGATTCCAGTGGAATGCCACAAAAATTCATTCCTGTAGCAGCGATATTTTAATTAATGCAACGCTTTCCTTGCTGCCAAGATTCCAGTGGGACTTCCCACGATTTTATTTATGTAGCAAGCGATCATCATTTTAATACCAACGGTTTTCTTGCTACCCCTACTTCAATGATAAACTTTATTGTACAATGTTTGTATTTTAATGATGTAAAGTTGTAAAGATTGTAAAAGTTTGCAATGATGTATAAACTTTAAAGAATGTAAATTTATAATGATGTAAAGTTATAAAGATTGTAAAGGTTTGCAATGATGTATAAACTTTAAAGAATGTAAAGTTATGATGATGTATAAACAGATTGAAGTATTAAATCAATCAATATTTTTACTTTAAGGATTGTAAAGTTGATAATGTTGTATAAACTTTAATGATATAAATTTTATCATGAATGTATACATTTTAAATGATGTATGATGTAAAGTGTGTAATGATGTATAAACTTTAATGATGAAAATTCTCGAATGATGTAAAGCTTTTAAAGGTTATAAGGATTGCAAATGTTATAGTTATGAATAAACTTTAAAATTTGTAAAGATATAATGATGTATAAACAATTGTAGTTATTAATTAATTAATAATTTATTTTAAAGATTGTAAAGTTTATAATAATTGTAGTTATTGTTTTGCTATCATGATGTATGCATTGATTATAAGGGAGACTCCTGGATTTATAATGATGAACGTATTCTTGACTACGATGGAGATCCCTTGCACAACAAATTGTATATGGCTTATGTTGTTCCTTAGTTTATACCTTAAGGATTTAAAGTATATTGTCAAGGCATCTAAAAATAAAGAGGGAGATAAGGATAGAAAATGTATAATAAAAAGGTGAAGGCTATTGTTGGTTTCTCAATTGTCTCTGTCGAAATTCCTAGTTTTCCTGGATACTGGTATCTCTCTTAATTGCTGCCCACGAACGTTCTAACACAACCCGGTTATCAAATGTTTGTAAGATAGTGTTAAATAAATTTAGAGCGATGTTGGTTTGATTCGAGAGGCCGAGCTCAATATTAGGCTGCCTTGCAACTAGTACTGTCATGAAGGATAAAGTAAGGAAGGATAAAATTTTGTGTTTTCTTTTTAGGCTTGTTATCTCTATTTCACAATGTAACGAGAATGATGTCAATACACAAATAAATAGTAGGACTATATTGTAGGTCTTTTCTTGTATCCGAGTTAAATTTTAAAGAAAAGAGACATGCAAGATATGGAGAAAAACATAAAGCTATTAGCAAAGTGAGGCGTCAATTTCAGAGGAATCTCATGTTGTAACAGAAGACTATGAAATGAGAAAGATATTAATGAAGCATATGATGTTAAGATCTAATCATATACAGTCTTGTATCTGTTGATAACAGACACAGAGGAAAAACTGTAAATGATTTGAAATAAAAGGAATCATAATTTCCACAGTAGAGGTTATACTAAATTGTAGCTAAGCATTCATCAATTCAACATATGCAAGAAAGCGGGGGGGGTGCACAGTCGTATAGCATCTGGTTTAGTGGTATTACCATGAAATGATAGATCTCATAGAATGAATCCTTGGCATTTTCTTCCCAAAGTTTAGAATGATATTCATGAATAGGCTCCGGGTAAGTCGGATTCCAACTCCAATTCATCAAAGGGAAAGGAGTTGAGAAGCATATAGCATCCATGATGTATGCAGACATATAAAAGGCTATCGGTTGGCCTTTTTATTTTGCAGTCTGATATTCCATGAACTCTCTCGCTATGTTATCGGATAAAATCTTATCCCAATTGAAGTTGTAACCTTTTGCGGCCTCATGCAAAGGAGGTACCCATTCCGCTGGGAAGTGGGTAGGACTTTTCTTACCAAAAATCCTACATAACATCATCGCCACATAAACCATATACTTGTTTAAAGAAGCTGTGGCGTAGACACCATGTGTGTCGACCCTGAATTTTGCTTCATTTTTCCACCAGTCTTTTATTATGCCAGGATATGTTTGGTCTGACTCAAAACATTATTTCCTCTGAAAATCACTGACGAAATATTTATTATAAATATACTCGGGAGCGGGAGACAGTTTATACATTACTTGTATATGTTCTGGTCTGAAGGAGCCAATGACGACCCCTCAGCTATCCAGAATGCTCTCCGTCTGCATGTCTGCTCGCTTTAAGGTCCAACTGATTATGTCATTGTAAGCCAAGAGTCATGGCCGCGTAGCCACCTTGTGAAGTTCAGACTCTGTGCTATATCTCGGAATTTGTTGTTGGCATCATGTGGGAAGTTCTTAATTGCATAATCGAGAGTTTCGAAAATCTGCCTCCAGGATTTTATGGAATCGATGGCATGCGGTATTGTATCAAATACAACATCTTTTTCAGGACTCGAGACCTCTGCAACTTCCTTATTTTTCTTGGTGGCCTTCTTTGGTGCCATGGTGGTTGTACTGGACCAGGAACCTGTTTACAGAGAAAAGTGTATAAAACTAAACAAATGTGACTTGCTACAGAGGTAAAGGATAAGAATGAACTGTGACACACAGGACCTTTATTAACCACTAAATTTGTGTTTCGACGAGTGTACTGATCCAAGCGATGAAAAATAAATGATTTAATTGAAAGATATGCTTAGAGATACGAATTCACGTCAAAAAATATCTGCATTTACCCGTAATTAATACTGTCGTATATCGACGATTTCGAAACTGAAAACCCAAAAATCATTGCCTTCCTTAATTCCCAAAATGTGAAAAGCATCTTAGTCATCATTAATCATGTTTTGAAAAAAGCTTAATCATTAAATCTTAGGGTTTGTTCAAAGAAAACATGATTTCGCATTTTGGAACTTCGGGGATCCTGTCGTCAGGGTATATGTCACAAGTAAACCCCAGATCGCAAAATTACAAATGATTAGGCGAGGTGCTAATCATTCACATTAAAACTTTAATTAATCATGATTAATGGACCATTACTTTTTATTTTTTTTACTTTTCAGAAAATCGAGGACCGGGAATTCAAAGGAAAAGAGTTTGAAAATGCTTTAGCAGAGAGAAACCAGAATCGTGAAAGACTAAGGGAGAGATAATTGCATTTAGGGATTTGATTAATTACAGATTAAAGAGTGCTTTGTGGTAAGCAACGAAAAAAGTAACATTCATTTTTCCCCCTTTTTACTTTATATTTCTGAAAATTTGGAAATGGGTTCGAGATTTCGGCACCAGGAAAAAGGGATGGTTGAAGATCACACCTCGAGAAGAACCCAATCTTGAAACTAGAAAAGGAACGAGTAATTCCGACTCCTTATTTTGGACTAAGGGTGGCTTCACCGCTCAGGAAAAAATGAAGCTTCAGTTTTAATGGGTGGAAAAATTTAATTTCGTGTCAACATTAGGCTCCATCTAGGGATCTCGTATCCTTGTTGGACGAGAAGAACATGTAGACCAAGTGCCTTCATTGGGTAATGGAGTCAAAGGTTTGGATCTGTGAGACAAATATGGAGAAAAGACGAACAAAATTAGGGTCTCAACGTCAACCTTGAAAACTCTAAAAAAACAAAAATTCTAACTATCCCGAGCCAGGTTTTCAAAAGATTTCTTATCCTAAAGCTGACCTCAAAACTATGTAAGATAATCAAAACCCAATTAACCATCTTATCAGGCTTTTCGTGATTTTGTTTGCATCAAGGCAAGTATTTACGTTGTGTCCGATAAGGAGATCTTAGAAACCTATGATAAAATCCAACCGAAAAGAAGAGAAGTTACCATAGAATCTTTTAACTCCTGTATAACAGCTTTTATCATATATGAGGATATTGTTTCATTGCCAGCGAGCCTGTTCAGTACCCCGGTGAAGTTATCCGACTTCCCACATTGATTTTCCTTTCACCACTTCATTTTTTGCAAGCATTTTAAATGTTGAGATGGGGGAAATCAATAAGTATGAATTTGCTTTCTTCATCTCTTTGAACTAGATGGGGCAATTAATATTGAAGTTCCTTTCACCATCTGTCTGTACTCAATTTTTTTTTTTTTTTAAGATTTGAAGTGGGGGTAATCAATGAGTATGCAACACACTTGGGAATATATCTATTTGAAAAAAAATTAAAGTCTGTAAACTCATTTAAATCACTCTGGGTCAATCTTCTCCCCCGCCTTCAAAAATCAAGGGTTTCATAGGACTTCTTAATGGAAACTTCTTGACCTTTAGTCTAGGGAACTTCCTTGAGAAAAACCAATTAGTTATTCATGTTAGGATAACTAATAAGGTTAGGATTAACCTAGACAACCTACTCTCTTCCTTGAAAGTTTGTTCAAGAGTTTCCATGACCGAAGCGAGACCCCTCTGTTCTTACGAAACTTCATTGATTAGACGTCTATAGTCAGCCGAGAAAAGATTTTACTGTGGCCAAGGAGGAGGGTAAAGGGGTTTAGAGAGGCTTCTATACATGTGGTTGTTCTTAGAGATTTTCTTGATAGGCCTTTACAACCCTTCCTTAGTCCCCCTTTTTTCATAACACTTTAAGAATTTCTTCTTCTTCTTCTTTTTCTTTTATTTTAATGACAAACAAAAATGAAACAATGATTTATTCGTTCGTACTTCTTTTTTTTTTATTTGATCTATACAAAAAGCATGAAAATAAACCAGTATATACAATAATAATTTAGAAACACCTTATTGCATGAAGTGTTTGAGATGCCACCCATTTACAGGGGCATTAAGAATGTCTCCATCCAGGTTTTCTAATAACCAAGCATTTTTTCCTTCCAAGTCCGCAATTATGTATGGATTGGACTAGATCGAATCGAATTTGCCATGTTTTCCAGTGTCTTCCTTTCTATCTTCTGATTTTAATACCAAGTCGCCAGGGAGGAATTCTCTATCTTTCGCTTTCTGATCGAATAAGGCTTTCACTTTATCATGATACCTTTGCAACCTTTCATTTACTTCCGCCCTATTTTGATGGACTTCGACCAGCTGGTTTATTCTCCTGGTAACGTCATTGGGTTCTTCATTGGGATCTTGCCAGAGTTTCATTACTGTCATAGCAAGGTTAATTGGCAAAACTACATCAGTGCCATATACCATCTAGAATGGGGAAATCCCGATTGATCTTTTGGTGCTTATTCGGTTGGCCCATAAAGAATATTTTAAATGGGTATGCCACGCTTTTTTGTTTTTAGTCAAAACCTTTTTTATCACAGTAATCAGGCTTTTGTTGGATGATTCAGCTAGACCATTACCTCGTGGGTAGTAATCTATGGAGTTTCCTAGTATGATGTTATATTTTTGACAAAAATTTATCATGGCCATTGATTTAAATGCTTGCGCATTGTCAGTAACTATTTTTCGAGGACAACCAAATCTGGATAAGATATTATCTTCCAAGAAACATATCACTACTGAGTCAGTTGCGTTCCTTGTGGGGATATATTCTACCCACTTAGTGAAATAATTAGTAGCAGTTAGGATCCATTTGTGTTGCGCACTAGAGTGTGGATGGATTTCTTCGATGAAATCGAGTCCCCATTGCTGAAACGGAGCTTCGGTTTTAACTAGAATCAGGGGTAAAGTTGGGACCCTCTGTTTGCCTGTGAACAATTGGCATGGGATGCAATTTCGAACTTTAGTGTTCACTTATGTGAACAACTTGGGCTAGTAGTATCCGGCTCTTAATATTTTATACGCCATTGCTCGCCAATCATGAAGTCCTCCACATACTCTAACATGGAATTCATCAATAACCCCTTCTGTTTCAGTCTCAACTAAGCACCTCAGTAGGAAACCCAAGGGGTCTTTCCAATACAACATTGCATCTATGATACAGTATTTTACAGGATGTAACTTTAGCGTCCTAGCTTTTGACGGGGTTAACTCACTAGGACAATGAAGCGTGAGTAGGTAATGGACAATGCCGCGATACCATGCTGAAACTGAAAACTTATCTTGGATTTCGGTCGTAGTTGCAGTGATATCAAGCTCATATATTTCCAAGAATCCCTCATTCTCTTGCAGTTGATTTATCCCAAGCACTTTTAAATTTGATTCGGTGTAATGTCCCCCACCTCTTGAAGAAGAGGTTTGGAAGATGTAGTGGTCTAGGTGTCCCCACTAGGCCATAGTCTCACACTGAGGGGAAAGGTCAACTAGACTAAAGTTATATTTTTTTTAAGGACCTGAGAAAGAAATAGGTTAAAAGGAGTAAAATATAACTCAACAGAAGAATAAAATTTAACCCTGGAGGTTAACCTAACTCAACAGAGAATTAGAACGAAAAGTATAAGTAAGAGGTTGGTGAGCACCTATCACTCATTCTGATTTTGGTATATTTCTTGTTAGTGATCTTGAGCATTCGGTTTGGGGGTTTGTTGTACAAACCCTTGTGAGCAACTCAGTGGTGAAATATCCACTCACATTGTTCTACAGCTTGGTCTCGGGGATGGAACATTCCTCCACACCATTCTATTCTCAACATATTTCCTTCTAGAGCTTCAGAAGACAGCAGGGTTGTATTGTTGGGGAATTTCCAGCAAGGGCATACCATACCATTGAGGAGGGTTCGATTTAGCTATTCAGGAGGGCACAAATCTCTTAGAAGATTCCACAGTTGGAGAGGTTTTCCTTGGACGTTGGGTTCGAAACTTCAGGAGGAGGATCCCACTGCCCTGATCTATTACTTGACCGAGTTTGGGCTCATTTGGAGCATTCTTCCATCAAGGTTGAATTATTGAGGGCTTCAGTCTCCACTTGGAGTGTGGCACTCTCTAGTTGGAGGGTTTGACATTCAGATCTGCTTGGTACGGATATTCATTACTTATCCATCCTTTAGAGGCTTATTTTGTATTGACGGGAACATTTTGTAGCAGCTCATATCTATTGTTTGTACGACCATCTAAGGTTTATGCCAGATCGACCACCTATTGTATTGATCCTACATTGCTTATAATAAAAGGGTCATATGTTTGCTTGTGCTTCTATATCTTGAATGTATGATGATCTTCATGTGTTGAATGAATCTTGTATGCACTTAATAACTCAATAAACATCTGCACATCGACAAACCAGTGGTAGTTAGTGATTCCAAGCCAGAATTTGGCTTGGGATCATTACAGTGGTATGAGAGCTTCGATCCTCCCAAACCTGTGGAAGGATCAACACATACAGAGGTACAGTGGTGCTCTCATGGGTAGAAGGACGAAACCGAGCAGTGAAACAGAGGCCGAAATGGAAGGGTCAGGGGATGACCATGAGTCTCTAGGCTTGGCTTGCATAGCAGTAGAATTTGACAAGTTCCAACAATCTGTCAACCGTACGGAAAGCACATTGGTCCGACACTTGGATGAGTACCATGAAACCAGCAGAAGGGGACAGGTCGAACTCTTTGAAACTTTGAAGAGGGTTGACGAAAACCTGCAGATAATGAACAAGAATCAATCCAAGCTAAATGAACTTCTAACGCAAGTGACTCATCAAGGGAGGAAACCGGATACGTATGGGAACAAGGAGGCTGGTGGATCTGGGGAAATCCATGAGGAGATCAGATGTAATCCGAAGAAAGTAGTTAGATCCGAAGGAAGTCTGGATGGAGACACGGCCCAGGGTCAGATGGGTAGCAGGGTCAATCAGAGACGATACATACCTACGTTCACAGATGATCAGCTTGGTCGACATTCAGGTAGCAAAATTAACCCTAGACCTTACATGCCCACATTCACAGATGAGCAAGGGCAACAGGAACAGGTAGAAGAATTTGTGGAACAAATGGCAAGGAGTACCAAAGAATACTACAGCTTGGATATTAAGGTCCAAAGACAGATGTCTCTAGATCAGTATTGCCAACTCAAGTTCAGAAATCAACCTAGGAAAAACCACAGGGGTAGTTTTGAGTTTGAACGTAGAGAAGGGAAGATAGAAATTCCATACTTTGATGGTATGACCAAGATGACGGCACAGTCTTGGGTACAAAAGCTGGATACCTATTTACAGCTCAACCCCATGAAGGAGATAGAGGCCATCAAGTTTTCCACTATGTATTTGGATGGCAGGGCTCACGATTGGTGGTATCACGGACTCACCACACTCGACCACAATCAGATAATGTCCTATACAGAATTCACTCAGAGGCTCATTGATAGATTTGATCAAGGAGATCCTGAGCTGCATTTCCGAGAGCTCACCCAACTCAAGCAAACAAGTATGGATGAAGTATATATTGATGAATTCCAGAGGCTTGCAGTTATGGTACAAGATATGTCCCCGACCAGGCTCATGATGCTTTTCACAGAAGGATTGACGGAACCCTTGAAGGGTTGGGTAAAGGCCTTCAAACACAACAACCTACAGGAGGCCATTTGGAAGACGAGGGATTTGGGTCCAGCTACTAGACCTAAATTCATACCTAGACCACCCCTTAATAGTGGAGGAAGAGATCAAAGACCGCCAATGAATCAAGGAGGACGGGACCTTAAAGGTTTTGACAGGGGCTGTGGCAGGATAGATGACAACACCAGGAGGGAACTGAGGAGGAAGAAACTATGATTCACTTGCAAGGAACCGTGGAAACCATCACATAAGTGTATGGGATGTGGCCAGGTACACTATATAGAGGTTACCTCAGATAATGAAGAGGAGGAAGACTATGGACAGATACAGAACATTGAGGTCGAAACTTCAGATACAATAGAAGAGGAGGTTCCAAAACTATATAGTGCGACTGGAGAGAAGGCCACCTTAGCATCTATCAGCGGGGTACCCAAATTCAACACCTTCAGGATGAGAGGAGTATTGCAGGGACAGAGAGTTTTGGTCCTGATTGATGGAGGAGCTTCCCACAATTTCGTTGATGCAACATTACTGCATAGGAGGCACATACCTACAGTAGAGTTTGAAGGATTCAAAGTGGAGGTAGAAGGCGGTAGCACTATGCCCTATGACAGATACATCCCAGGTATGAAGCTCACCTTGGGAAGGCATGAACTAGTTCAGGATGCTTATGTGATGGATCTTCCCGACACCAACATCATCCTAGGGGTGCAATGGCTCAGCACTTTAGGGCCTATCACCACCAATTACAAGACCATGGAAATGTCCTTTGTAGAGGAAGGAGGACGAAAGGTTGTGCTCAGAGGCATGACAGGTAACTCTGCCAAAGTGGTCACGGCCAAGAGGATGGAAGCCATCTTCAGAAGGGAAGAAATTGTATACGCAGCAGAATGTAAAATCTCAACCCAGGTGGATGAGAAGGGGAAGGTGCACTACACCCTGGATATTAAAAAGATCTTAGACAGACACCATAAGGTGTTTGGGCCGATTCCTCCAAGTGTGCCACCAGACAGGGGGTTTGAGCACATCATTGAGCTAGAAGCAGGGGCTAAACCAGTTATCACCACACCCTATAGGCATCCCAAGAAGTATAAAGATGAGATAGAAAAGGCCATCAAAGAGCTTCTAGACATGGGACACATCGGGCCAAGATCAAGCTCGTTGGCTTCTTCAGYAATCTTGGTCAAGAAGAAGGATGGAACGATGAGAATGTGCATTGACTTCCGGGATTTGAATAAAAAGACAATAAAAAACAGGTACCCTATAACCAGGATTGATGAATTACTAGATGAGCTGCATGGAGCTATCTGTTTCACAAAAATTGACCTTCGTTCAGGCTACCATCAAATCAAGACGAGGGAGGAGGACATCTCAAAAACAACCTTCAAGTATCTCTACAACCATTACGAGTTTTTGGGGATGCCCTTTGGGCTAACCAACACCCCAGCCACATTTCAGTCTTGCATGAACCATGTGTTCAACAAACAGCTAAGGAAACACTTGTTAGTATTCTTTGATGATTTTCTCATTTACAGCAAGACATGGGAGGAACACCTTCGACATGTGGACCAAATCCTGTCAATCATGGAAGAACAGTCACTATACACCAAGGAATCCAAGTGTGAGTTTGGGATGACAGAGGTGCTCTACTTGGGACACATCATAGGGGAAAAGGGGTACAGGTACACTAGGAGAAGATAACAGCCATTAAGGAATGGCTAACTCCGAAGACACTCACAGAATTAAAGGGATTTCTAGGCCTATGCACATACTACAGGAAGTTTATCAAAGGGTTTTCTCAACTGTGTGCACCCTTGACTGACCTGACCAAAAAGGGGTCCTTCAAATGGAATGAAGAGGCCCAAGCCACGATGGAAAGGATGAAAGAGGTCATGAGCACCTGCCCAGTCCTAGCTCTCCCAGATTTCGGCATACCCTTCACTTTGGAGTGTGATGCCTCAGGGGAAGGTATAGGGGTTGTGTTGATGCAGAATAGGCACCCCCTTGCCTATGAAAGCCGAAAACTCAGGGGTCCTGAGCTACTTTACAACATTTACAACAAAGAAATGTTGGCTATTATGCATGCACTATCCAAATTCAGGCAATATTTGGTAACTGCACAAGGTTTGTGGTCAAATCAGACCATAACAGTCTTAAATATCTATTGGAGCAAAAGGATTTGAATGAACGACAACAAAAATGGGTAAGCAAAATACAAGCCTACGACTTTGACATTGAATTCGTCAAAGGGAAGAACAACGCAGTAGAAAATGCATTATCCAGGAGGCCATCCATTTTTGCCATGTCTGGTATGTCAGTTGACTGGAAGGATCACTTGATAGTGGAATATGCAAAGGATCAGTTCGCTTGTCAACTTTTGGATGGACAAATACAGGATGACAACTTCAGAGTCATAAAGGACCTCATTTATTACAAAGGTCAAATTTTCTTAGTTCCTAGATCATCTCTCAAAGACAAGATACTGCATGCCTGTCATAACTCACCAGTAACAAGACATCAGGGCATCAGTAACATGTACAGGCAGGTGAGAGAGAGGTTTGCATGGAAGGGCCTAAAGGAAGATGTGATTAAACATGTCAAAGAATGCACTACATGCCAAGAAAACAAGGATGAGCACACGCACCCTGCGGGACTGTTGCAACCCTTGCCTATTCCAGAGCACAAATGGGAAAGTATATCCATGGATTTCATCACCGGTTTGCCCAGGGCACAGGGGAAAGATTGTATTTTCATAGTAGTAGATAGATTGACGAAATTTGCACAGTTCTTCTCCATAGCCACTGACTTCAGCGCAACACGGGTAGCTGAATTATTTTTCAGAGAGGTGTTCAGATTACACGGCGTACCCAAGACCATTATCAGTGACAGGGATAGTAGATTCATGAGCACATTTTGGCAGGAGTTGTTCAGATTAGTGGGTACGGCATTGACTCCTAGTACCATCTATCACCCGCAGACAGATGGCCAGACGAAAATAGTCAACAAATGGGTGGAAGGCTACCTCAGAAATTACGTAGCCAGACAACAAAAAGCATGGATCAGATGGTTCCACTTGGGAGAATATTGTTACAACACCACCCATCATGTATCCATAGGTATGACACCATTCAGGGCTTTATATAGCTATGATCCCCTTTCCTTTGCGGAGATTGCCTTTGGGGACAGCAGGGCACTAATGGTACAGGATTGGGTACAACAGAGCCAAGACATTCTCCGAGAGTTAAAGGATCATTTACAGAGAGCCCAGAACTAGCAGAAGGTCCAGACGGACAAACAAAAAGTGGAGCAAACTTTTGAAGTGGGTGACTTGGTTTATTTAAGGCTCCAACCTTACCGCCAGGCTTCAATTAAAAGCAGCGGAGCAGAAAAACTACATCCACGTTTCTTTGGGTCTTACAGAATCAACATAAAGATAGGGGCAGTGGCTTATGAGTTAGAACTCCCACCAGGCAGTCGAATACACAATGTCTTTCATGTATCCTGCTTGAAGAGAGCTATCGACCAACACGTCCACCCCATTGAGGTACTACCTCCCATGGACGAAGAAGGTCAATTAGTGCTGGTTCCAGAAGAGATATTGGAAGTTCGAGAAAAGAGGCTCCGGAAGAGAAGCATTAAGGAGTATCTGATCAGGTGGAAAGACTTTCCCATTGAGGATGCCACATGGGAGAATGAACAGATGGTACAAGAAGCAGGTTTGGAATTGCTCGAGGACAAGCAATTTCAAGCAGGGGAGACTGTAATGTCCCCCACCTCTTGAAGAAGAGGTTTAGAAGATGCAGTGGTCTAGGTGTCCCCACTAGGCCATAGTCTCACACTGAGGGGAAAGGTCAACTAGACTAAAGTTATATTTTTTTTAAGGACCTGAGAAAGAAATAGGTTAAAAGGAGTAAAAGATAACTCAAGAGAAGAATAGAATTTAACCCTGGAGGTTAACCTAACTCAACAGAGAATTAGAAGGAAAAGTATAAGTAAGAAGTTGGTGAGCACCTATCACTCATTCTGGTTTTGGTATATTTCTTGTTAGTGCTCTTGAGCATTCAGTTTGGGGGTTTGCTATACAAACCCTTGTGAGCAACTCAGTGGTGAAATATCCACTCACCTTGTTCCACAACTTGGTCTCGAGGATGAAATATTCCTCCACACCATTCTATTCTCAGCATATTTCCTTCTAGAGCTTCAAAAGACAGCAAGGTCGTACTGTTGGGGAATTTCCAGCAAAGGCGTACCATACCATTGAGGAGGGTTCGATTTAGCTATTCAGGAGGGCGCAACTCTCTTAGAAGATTCCGCAGTTGGAGAGGTTTGCCTTGGACATTGGGTTCGAAAATTTAGGAGGAGGATCTCACTGCCCTGATCTATTACTTGACCGAGTTTGGGCTCATTTGGAGCATTATTCCATTAGGGTCGAATTATTGAGGGCTTCAGTCTCCACTTGGAGCATGGAACTCTCTAGTTGGAGGGTTTTACATTCAGATCTTCTTGGTACGGATATTCATTACTTATCCAGCCTTTAGAGGCTTCTTTTGTATTGACGGGAGCATTTTGTAGCAGCTCATATCTATTGTTTGTACGACCATCTAAGGTTTATGCCAGATTGGCCACCTATTGTATTGATCCTACATTGCTTATAATAAAAGGGTCAGATCTTTGCTTGTGCTTCTATATCTTTAATGTATGATGATCTTCATGTGTTGAATGAATCTTGTATGCACTTAATAACTCAATAAACATCTGCACATCGACAAACCAGTGGTAGTTAGTGATTCCAAGCCAGAATTTGGCTTGGGATCATTACATTCAGCAAGCAATTTGGCTAAACCTTGACCTTTGATAATTTTAGTTGGCTTGACTTCTAGGTCAAACTCTTGGATCTTAGCTAACCACCTGCCTCTTCTTCCATCGTTTTCTGGTTGTACCAGGATGTCATTAATAGAGCTAGAGGGCACATAAGTGATGATCTTTGAATGTAACACGTAAGTTGTGAAATCCTTTAGAGATTTCACCATTGCGTAGACATGTTTCTCCAATATATCATATTTCAACTCAGTATCTCTGAGGCTTTTGCTAAAAAATGCAATAGGCTACTCAAAAATTTCTTCATTTTTTTGTAACAAGACAACTGCAATGGTATGTTCTGAGGCAAAAGAAAAAATCAAAAACTCTTTCGTGTGATCTGGACTTGCCAAGACCGGTGATTCACTTATCACTTTCTTGATGCATTGAAATGACGATTTGGCTTCGCTAGTCCATCTCACCTCGTTGTCCTTTTTGAGCATATTTGTTATCAATTTCACCATCTCAGTGAAGTTAGGAATGAATCTCCTCAAGAAATTTATTTTTCTTAAAAATGACTGGATTTCTTTTACATTTCTAGGAAAATTTACAGTGTCTATTGCTTCAACCCTTTTCGGATCGATTTTGATTACCTTTTTAGACATGATATGGCCCAAGAGTTTACCTTCTTGCATCGTGAAATGAGATTTCTTGGGGTTGAGTGACAAACCAAATTTTCGGCATTTCTCAAAAGTTTGCTTAAGGTGAGTTAGATGTTCAGCATCAGATTTGGAGAACACGGTCAGAAGATAGATAAAAACAAATTTATCTCTTTCACCCATGAAAGCAATATCCATGGCTCGCTGAAAAGTATCCCCTGCATTCGTCAAACCAAAGGGCATTTTGTCATACATAAAAGTACCCCAAGGGGTAGTGAAAGCAGTCTTTTCTTTATCATCCTGATGCACTGTGATCTAATTGTAACCTGAGAAACCATCGATCATAGACATTCGGTTAGCTACAACTACTTTCTCTAAAACATGATCCATCTTAGGCAATGGGTAATTGTCTTTGAGTGATGATCAACTCAGGTCTCTAAAGTCGACACACAACCTGATATCACCGCGTTTCTTTCTTACTGGGACCAAATTGGCTACCCACTCAGAGTATCTCAATAGAACAATGATTTTAGCATCTAGGAGTTTTTTGACTTCTTTTTCTATCACCAGTAACAGGATAGGGTTAAGCTGCCTAAGTTTCTATCTAAAGGGTTTGACGCTTGGTTTTAGTGGAATTTTATGTTCCGTGATGGTTGTATCATAAGTTCTCAACTCGTCATAAGACCAGGAAAAAACATCTTTATATTTCCTAAGAAAATCATCATATTTACTCTTGATTTCGGGAGATAGATACCTGGACAATTTCACTAATCTAGGACTCTCATCGAAACCTATACTGCAATCTTTGACTTCCTCCAGTTGAGGTTGTAAGGTAGTCTTCAAAGGGATGTCATCATGACAGAAAAGCCTTTCTAAGGGAATCAGGCCCTTGGGTATCTAATTATTTTTTAAAACCAGCATTCAGTGATTTGCGATTTTATGCTGGAACTCTTGGGTGTCTTCCCCTTCTTGCATGATCCAAATAGGATCATTTTGGTTCTCTTGGTCAACGTGGGTTTCGGCGAACTCGTCTATCGTTTCTAGAATTTTTCGGAGTTGTTTATCGTCCTCAAAGACTTGCCAATGATGTATGTTATTGGGTATGGAAGGTCTATGTCTCATTTGTATATGATATTTAAGTTTGAAAGCAGTGGGAGGTGTGAAAGTTGAATATGCTTTGGCTAAAGCATCCACCTACTGATTTTCTGCTCTCGAGACGAAGTGAACATTAACAGAGGAGAAAGAATTTTCAATTAGGTCCCAAACAGAATTTCGATATGACCTTAACCTAGGATGTTTGGCCTGATACTGGTGATTAGCCTATCTCACGATCAACTCTGCATCACCAAAAACGTCCAAGTTTTTAATTTTCATTTTCCTAGCGGCCTCTAACCCTAACACTAGGGCTTCATACTCACATACGTTATTTCTGTGGTCTATGTTCCATTGAATCCTATAAGAGAAAGGGATAATGATATGGTTATCGGGTGCCACAAAGATTACTCCAGCCCCAGCTCCAAGATAAGATGAGGCCCCATCGGGAAAAAAATTCCAAACACTAGTGTTATACACATCCTATTCTATTTGTTCTTTTTCTTTTTTATTTCCTTTACAACTTTCTTCAATGCACGCGCCCACATCATCATCTATATATAATATACAATTACCTAAATCCTAATCAACTATATATATATAGGGTAATTATTTGGCTTGAGACGATCACTAACCATAAATGCTAACCTGGTTTTCTTGTACAGTCGCGTGAACTGCCCCCCGAAAACTGGAATTGTTGCTTACATCATATCAAGCTGAAGGGAACCTCCAAGTTTGGCACCCCAAGATCGAGACAAGAGCATGCCATATTTTGGGGGTATATCAGTGACAACTACATCCATTAAAACACTTTTTCAAGGTAGTTGTGCAAGGCTTACAACTAAATCCTTTATCATACCTATACACTTGACTTTCCTCGAATCGAAAGAATATAAATCTCCATAAGGCCTGGTGATTTCAAGGCCGAGTCTATCCATGATTGCTTTAGGCATCACATTGTAAGAGGCCCCAGTATCTAACATGTAGTTATGGGGCAGATGGTCGAAAATCGTCAAAGTAATGTAGAAAGGGGCAACAGTGTCTTTGGCACATTCGAAGTGTGGGCCAAAACTTATGTTAGGCTTTTCATCCTCGAAGTTTATAACATTAGCCTGACTTTCATTTTCCAAAAAATTAATCATTTTAGCAATTTGTTTTCGGTATATCGGGTTTTTGGCCATCTCGACAAGAGGAATAGGAATTTTGATCTTATTAATTTCATTTTCTAGGTTAAAACTTCCAATGGTTTTGTCGATTTCCATGTTTTGAACCTACGGTCCTTTCTTTTCAGTTTTCTTGGACTGGGGAGCCTTTGTTTCAGTAATAGGGGTGTCTAGTTTTTGTATGCTCAAGGGTGGCGTTTTCGCTATCTTTGTTTTAGTAGAGTGGATGTTAGCGGCCTTAGTCCCTTCAGTATGTTTTTCAGTGTTTTTTGAAACTGGTTCATCAGTTTCAACCCTTAACAGTATTTTTTTAATTGGATTGGTTGCAGAAACCCTGTTTCTAGGTCTCAGGTTGTATTTCTGGTGCAGTCCAGGCATTATTCCATCTGTTATTCCCTGATAGGTCAAATATTCAGAAACACTGCCATTCTTTCTATGCTCGGTCCCATACTCTATAGTTAAAGACTTTTCATAATTGTGTCTTGTTATGTAAGGTTGTAGGTAGTCATCGCCAAGATTGTTCATATCCTCTTCTAACTCCTCGAAATCCTCCAAGTCTTATCCTCCTATAAAGTTTTCACTTTTAAAAGGGGTTTGGATCTTTTGATCTTCATTCTTAATTTGTTTTTGGTGGTTTTAAGGGTTAGGGTTCTTTCTAAACTCCTTTCTAGGGTAATGTTCATTCTTAGCTTGTTCTATTTCCATTCTCAATATCTTGTTTGAGAGTTCTTTGATGATTCTGGCCATATCGTCCATTTTGTCTTCTGAAGATCTTCCTGCTCCAGAGGGTGCTCCTTGCTCCCTGTATCTCCTGATTTCTTTGTTTCCTGTATCGAATTTAGCTTTCAGTTTCCCTAACGCCATCATGTTAGATTCGATCTCGAGGGCATCATCTTGCATCTTGGTAATATCTACTAATCTTCTCTCCCTTAATAACAGGGCGAAGTCGAGGTCAAAAGCTCCAACGAAAGTCACTTTCGCTGCAGGTTGTGAGGGCTTGACCTCGGTTGGGATCTTATTGTACAATTTGTTAAACCGTTGTGTAAACTCAAGGACCGATTCCGAGTTTTTCTTTTGAAGAGCTCCAAATTCGGTCAGATAATAAAGATGGTCTTTCTGCTCACCCCACTGTCTGATAAAAGCATTTTCAAGTTCATCATATGACAATATAGATCCGACAGCTAGGCCTCGAAACCAGGTTCTTACTTTCCCTTCAAAAGTTTGAACCAGGACTCTGGAGTAAACATCTTCGTGTTCCAATCCAAGAATGTCAATGAATTGATCGAAAACATTATGTGTTCAGTTGTCGTCAAGTCGCCTTCTCCCATGAACTTAAGCAGGTTTTTCATGTAATTTTTTGGTAAATCATGGAGAGGAACTAGTAGAACCAAAGGGGTGTATCTTGCAACAACCTTTGCAAATATCTGAAGAGGTGGTTCTTGGTCACCCGCTCCTCCTCCTTGACCACCCACGACAGCACCTCCAGCCCCACCTCCGACCGTGGCCATTGTGTGTTTAACGGTTAAAGTGTGGGGGTTGTGAGGATGGGTTTCAAGAAATTGATTATCGAAGGGGAAGAAACTTGAGAAAGAAGAGCTTGGGGAATACGGACTGGTTCCTTCAGAACCACAAGGTGAGAATACGGGAGAATCAACAGAAGTTGAGTCAAGATATATAGGATAATTGTTTGAGTTTTGAGATGTAAGAAACTGAACTTCGAGAAGGGAGGGAGAATGAGTCGCAACAGGAAGTGAGGCAACTCTTCATTTTCTATCGGTGTGGGAAAAGGCTGAGAAAGCTTCGGTCTCAAAAACTGGAAGAACCATATCTGATTCAGGGGGTGTAACTTTATCAACGAAGTATTTCCCGTAAAGGGGTGGAATACTTGATTCATCGCATTGATCTTCAGAATCAAACTGCGTAAACTTAGGTCGAAAATTTTTATTTGTGGATGAGATGGTCTGTCGGAAGTATCTTCTTGATTTTAGAATTTTTTCAGGGTCCAAAAAAGGTGAAATCCACTTAGTGTCAAGATTCTTTCTGGTGTTTCTTTGATTAAGAGCTAGCTTAAACAAAGTGGAGTCGCCAAGTGAAAGATAAAGGTAGCCTTAGAAGGTTTTCAAACTTTGTTCAATATCAAAGAAAGAAAGTGTCAATGTCGTTCTTCCCAGGGAAAAACCTCATTTCTTTGTTCCCCGGCAACGACGCCAAAAGGATGTTGTTCCTGAGTTTATACCTTAAGGCTTTAAAGTATATTTTCAAGAAATATGAAAAGACAGAGGGAGTTAAGGATAGAAAATGTATGATAAACAGGTGAAGGCTATTGTTGGTTTCTCAACTGTCTCTATCGAAATTCCCAGTTTTCCTAGATACTGATATCTCTCTCAATTGCTGCCAACGAACGTTCTAACACAGCCCAGTTATCGGCTATTTGTAAGATAGTGTTAAATAAATTTAGAGCGATGTTGGTTTGATCCGAGAGGCTGAGCTCGATATTAGGCTGCCTTGCAACTGGTACCATCATGAAGGATAAATTAAAGAAGGATAAAATTCTATGTTTTAATTTTAGGCTTGTTATCTCTATTTCACAATGTAACGAGAATGATGTCAATACACAAATAAATAGTAGGACTAAATTGTAGGCCTTTTCTTGTATCTGAGTTAAATTTTAAAGAAAACCAACATGCAAGATATGGAGAAAAACGTAAAGTTGTTAGCAAAGTGAGGTGTCAATTTTAGAGGAATCTCATGTTGTAACAGAAGACTACGAAATGAGAAAGATATTAATGAAGCATATGATGTTAAGATCCTAAGCATCTACAGGTCTTGTATATGTTGATAACGGACACAGAGGAAAAACTGTAAATGATTTGAACTAACAAGAATCAAAATTTCCACAGTAGAGGTTATACTAAATTGTAGCTAAGCATTCATCAATTAAACATATGCAAGAAAGATGAGACAACAGGGAGACACATAACTCAGAAGTGACAAGATATGGAATCTTCAATCTACATTTCTATTAATTTAGAGTCTCTTCAAAATTACTTCATCAAAAATTATTTTCTTTTTTAGAAATTAAAAAAAGCCCCGTTTTAGTCTTCCTTGCCTGTATTTATACAGGGTCATCCCTACTTGATGGTTAACAATCTCCTACTTTTTCAGGAGAAAAATAGTTGCAAAACTGCAACCTTAACCATTGCACGATTAAATTTTGTTTATCTATCATTCCAACAGTATGAGTTTCCAAATGATACCTCATTTTTTAGTCGAAATCTCTCCCTCCTTTGATGCTACACATTCAATACATTTCTCCAGAAAAAGGACAAAGTTCCTAGGAGGTGTCAGAAGATCCTTAGTCTCAAACAAATAAAACTTTCTTTGTACCTTTGGGAATCGATCTTCAAAACCTTGGTCGGAAAACTTGATCACTTTCAAGATTAAATTGGGTTGTACCAACCATATGTCTATTAGGTTGGCATCGATCTCCTTCAATTGTAAAATTTCAATCTGAATCTCCTTCAAACCTTCTTTGCATTCCAACCGTTGTTTTTCAATGTTTATCTGCCCCAGTGACTCAGAACAGTCATTTCTTTCGATGCCTAATGCTTGCTTATCCCAAGAATCAAAGATTCCTTCACATTCATCTTTGATTTATTTAACTATCTTCTTGCTCTCAGATATATTTGTTTCCCCTACCTTGAGCATGATGTCTCCTTTTATTTGTTCTGTGACAGATAGTTTTGGATTTTTTGTCATCTCTTTGTTCCCTAAACATGCAACCACTTTCTGGAAGGTATTCCTTGCTGCTTTAGCTTCCTTTTCTAGAAAAATAATATCATCAAGAGATTTTCTTACCTCTCGAAAATAATTATGGATCATCTCTATTTTGGAGATCAGTCTATGTTGCTCGGCTTCTATTTTTGTATGTGTTTCCAGTGAGAGGGTCTAGAAAGCCTTTAAGTCTATAACAACCTAGCCTTCAATCAAATTTAACTTAAACTATAACTATTCTGCATGCTCTTTTTTCTGAGCAACCTGCATCTAACTTCCTTGTATCCTCTAGTTCATTTCGTCCAAGCTTGATTTGAGTGATTGAATTTCTAGCCTTTCAACAACCCTGGCTTGCTCAAAGATTTTACTCACCTCTTCTCTGATGTTCTTCTTAGTGTTCTTTAACTGGTCCCGTAATTGAGCTAGTATGTTATTACTCTTTTTTATCCTTGCTCTCATGTTCTCCACATTAAAAAAGTTTGTTGTTGCCATGGCTCTCTTGGAACCTGCGATCTCTTTAGCGAAATCGTCCTCCTCCAAATTCTGTCTATCTAGCAAGACTATGATTTTTTACCATGCTCCCCTCTCTCATATACATCTCTTGTTTCAGGACAACCTTCCTCTTTTTGCTGAAAAAATAATCAGAAGAAGGAATCTCATCTATGGAGACGGGTGAGGTCATCAACAAATATGGCTCTCGTCTGTGGGAATCCAAAGGTGGATTGTAAGGGGGCTAAGGAAGCTATGGGACTTCCTATCTCTGTAGATCTTTTCCCTTCTATGGCCTTAGGCATATTGACATCAACAAGAGGTGATGAATGGGGAGTGAGCTTACTGGGCTAGGGAGGTGTCTCAAACTTCCTCTCTGTTTCTGTCTCTGGTTTTTTCGTCTATAAGGCGTCTTTATTTTGTGGGGTTTTTTCAATTTCCTGTGGGACCTTTTCGGGATTTCCCTTATCCTATGCTTCCTGCTCAAAGCCTGGATGAGTACTTTCTAGTTCTTGGCGAAGGGTGATTGCTTCTCCCTGCAGTACTTTGGGTAGACCACTCTGTTTATGCTTCTGGAAAGTCTGAAAACTAGCTTACAAGTCGGATGGCAGTGTCTGCACTTGTTCTAACACCTCTTCATAAGTCTTAGTCCCTTTGAACATGTCATCACAAGGGGACTTCTCATGTTCATAGGCTTTCATATTGAAGTGGGCCATGTGTTTCCCTACTAACTGGTAAAGATCGTGCTTCCTGTGTTCGAGGTCTACCAACTTGACCTCCTTCAGTGCTGTCGCTTCAACTTTGGAATTGCCCAAGATCAGAAGTGAAAATTTTCCAATTTGAACAGGAAAAACAAGCCAATATTTGTTTTGAGTTGTCTTCAATTCTATCCCGATTTCCCCCGTTACTATTTGATAAGCTACCTCCTTGCACACTAGTCTGTCAGGGAGGAATTTTGTGAGTGCATGTGGAGGAATTGAACATCCGAAAACTCTGATGTAGGAGAAATTMTCCTCTATAAACTAGTCAACAATTGCCCGAAGGTTCCCTATGACCAACTCTGAAAAGCGGGGGGGGTGCACAGTCGTATAGCATCTGGTTTAGTGGTATTACCATGAAATGATAGATCTCATAGAATGAATCCTTGGCATTTTCTTCCCAAAGTTTAGAATGATATTCATGAATAGGCTCCGGGTAAGTCGGATTCCAACTCCAATTCATCAAAGGGAAAGGAGTTGAGAAGCATATAGCATCCATGATGTATGAGGGCATATAAAATGCTACTGGTTGGCCTTTTGATTTTGCAGTCTAATATTCCATGACCTCTCTCGCTATGTTATCGGATAAAATCTTATCCCAATTGAAGCTATAACCTTCTACCGCCTCATGCAAAAGAGGTACCCATTCCACTGAGAAGTGGGTAGGAATTTTCTTACCAAAAATCCTACATAACATCATCACCACATAAACCATACACTCGTTTAAAGAAGTTGTGGCGTAGACACCATGTGTGTCGTCTTGAATTTTGCTTCATTTCTCCACCAGTCTTTTATTATGCCAAGATATGTTTGGTCTGACTCAAAACATTATTTCCTATGAAACTCATTGACAAAATATTTATTATAAATATACTTGGGACTGGGAGATAGTTTATACATCACTTGTATATGTTCTGGTCTGAAGGAGTCGATGACGACCCCTCGACTGTACAGAATGCTCCTCGTCTGCACGTCTGCTTGCTCTAAGGCCCAACTAATCATGTCGTTGTAAGTCAGGAGTTGCAGCCGCGTAGCCACCTTGTGAAGTTCGGACTCCACTATATCCCGAATTTTGTCGTTGGCATCATGTGAAAAGTTCTTAATTGCATAATCAAGAGTTTCGAAAATCTACCTCAAGGATTTTATCGAATCAATAGCATGCGATATTGTATCAGATACAACATCTATGTCAAGACTCGATACCTATGCAACTTCCTCATTTTTCTTGGTGGCCTTCTCAGGCGCCATGGTGGTTGTACTAGACTAGGAACCTGTTTACAGAGAAAAGTGTATAAAACTGGACAAATGTGACTTGCTACAGAGGTAAAGGATAAGAATGAACTTCGACACACAGGACCTTTATTAACCTCTAAATTTGTGTTGCAACGAGCGTATTGATACAAGAAATGAAAAATAAATGCTTTAATTGAAAGATATGCTTAGAGATACGAATTCATGTCAAAAAAAATCTGCATTTACCCGCAATTAATATTGCCATATATCGTCGATTTCGAAACTGAAAACCCAAAAATCACTACCTTCCTTAATTCCCAAAATGTGAAAAGCAGCTTATTCATCATTACTCATGTTTTGAAAAGAACTTAATCATTAAATCGTAGGGTTTGTTTAAAGAAAACGTGATTTCGCATTTCAGAACTTCAAGGATCCTACCGTCAGGGGATATGTCACAAGTAAAACTCGGATCACGAAATTGCAAATGATTAGGCGAGGTGCTAATCATGCACATTAAAACTTTAATTAATCATGATTAATGGACAATTACTTTTTAATTTTTTTACTTTTCGGAAAATCAAGGATTGGGAATTTGAAGGAAAAGAGTTTGAAAACGCTTTAGCAGAGAGAAACCTGAATCGCAAAAGACTAAGGGAGAGATAATTGTGTTTAGGGATTTGATTAATTATGGATTAAAGAGTGCTTTGTGGTAAGCAACAGAAAAGTAACGTTCATGTTTTCCCCTTTTTACTTTATTTTTCTAAAAATTTGGAAATGGCTTTGGGATTTTAGCACCGGGAAAAAGGGATGGTTGAAGATCACACCTCGAGAAGAATCGAATCTTGAAACCCAAAAAGGAACAGGTGATTCTGACTTCTTCCTATTTTGGACTAAGGGCGACTTCACGGCTCAGGAAAAAATGAAGCTTTAGTTTTAATGGGTGGAAAAATTTAACTTCGTGTCAACAGCTTCTTGCACCAAGGAATTTATTTTAATTGATGATTGAATAAATCGTGTGCCTGGAATTAAGTAGAATTGTACCTCGACTTTTGTCATTGCTAGATAGATTTATTATTCAATTATCTTGCGCCATGAAATTTGTGTTACATATGTTTGTTTTTAGATGTTATCGCATCTTGATGATCATCGATGATGTCTTTAGCTTAGTCATTCCATAATTTGTATCTGATGAGGTTTACTTAAGTATCTCCATGGTTAATTGATTTTAGAATTGATGGAGTGAAGTTTTAGATGATCGTTGATGTTGTTGTTTAACTTAGTCGGCTTGGATTGTTTGTGTTGGGTGGGATGTAGACACCTCCTTGTTCCTCAGAACAGTCACCAGCCTTGAGATCTTAAATGGTCAAAATCAATGGGAACCTAGGCTTGAGCATTGCTTATGTGTCCTGGAGGTCCTAACCCTTACAGGGTATGATGGATGAGTATTCATTTATATTCTTTGTCTGAGTAAATATTCGTAAGTTGTTTCAAGCTGCATGATGTGATAATATGCTAGGCTTGTTATGTTTATGTGTTGCATGGAAATTCTTTCATTTTTATTTCGTTGAGTTGTACCATTATGACTTATTGTTGATGTTATTTTCCTCTTGTTAAAAACAAAAAAAAACTTTACCTATTGTACGTCGATTTGTGTCGTAACAGTCGGGGTTGTTACAGAAAAAAATGTACACCAATATAAACCTGACTAGGTATCAATGAAAGTGGCATGAAGAACTCTCCATCAGTTCAAATATTACAATAAGAGCTCCACGTAAATGCACTACCCTTAAAAAGTGTATATCACTTTGCAAATAAACATACAAATCAATAATTGTTTAACAATATTAATAACTTTGATTAACTATTGTGAAGATTTGTTAATTCATATAATAAACTTATACTTTACTTGGTTAGAGATATTTTGCAAATCTCTTTAAATTAAAAAAATAAAATAAAACAATTCAAACAAAAAAAAGTCATAATAAGGTAGAATTTGGAGTTGTCTTAACAAGAGCAATAAAAAATAAAATAAAACAATTCAAACCAAAAAAAAAGTCATAATAAGGTAGGAATTTGGAGTTTTCTTAACTAGAACAATACATATAATGTTTAGATCAAAATAACTATCCAGGAGGTTATGAGACATGATGCATAGGTTTTAAAATGTCAAACCTTGGAGATAATATAATAAACTAAAAGAAATGTTTGTTTCGATGTAAGATGGAACCAAATATCTCATAAGAAACAAAAATGTGATTCCTTGAGAAATATCAGAATAATGGTATTTTTGAATAAGATTGTATAAGGGCACCAAACAAAATTTACGTATGGGCTTTTTTACTTTTGGTGGTTGATATCGTTGTTGATATTTTGTAATGTGATGATTTCAGTGATTCATAATTATAGAAAGAATAAAATCATTCAAAGGAATAAAAATGTGAAGTTGTAAAACACAATAAATAGTTGATTAAATCTAAGACCTTGTATCTTCATCCATGAAAGTGTTAGAATGAGATATTCACCTAAATGAGCTACTCCTAAAAGGCGTATGACTTTACAAAGAAATCAAATTTTAACAATAATAAGCACTTTGATTAACTATTACATAGATCCACTAGTTCACATGATAAACTTATCCCTGGCATTCTTGAATATATTTTTTGAATATCTCTAAATTTACAAAATAGAACAATTCAAAAAAATAATAATGAGGTAGATATTTTGAGTTGTATTAATAAGAGAAAGAAAAGTAATGTTTTAACATTAAAATTAGTTTTGAGAAAGCTAGAAGACAAGTTGTTTGGGTTTGAAAATGATCATCGACGAAGATAATATAGCAAATGAAAATAATGGTATTTTGAAAAAGGATTGTAGAAGGTCTAAGTGCAATTTATGTATGGGTTTTATTCTCTTAGCCAAGTTAATATGGTTGTAGATATATGACAATATGATTATTTGAGTGACCCATAATCATATAAACAAAATAAATTTATTTGAGGACACAAAAAAATAAATTTGTAAACCATAATAGACAATCAATTAAATCCAAGGCCTCTTATATTCACTTCATTCAAGTGTTACAATAAGAGATCCACCTAAGTGCACACTTCATTCAAGTGTTACAATAAGAGATCCACCTAAGTGCACTACTGAAATGTGTATATCATATTGTAAATTATTAGTACACAAACCATTTGATGTTTAACAACATCAAGAACATTGATTAACAATCATGTAGATCCATTAGTATGKTGTGAACCAAAGCATCACCAAAATCCTTGTTCCACAAAGAGGAGGATTTTGAGGTGATTTCCCTCATTTAAAATGCCATTTTCTCCTATTCAACAACCAAACACCACATTCTTTGATCACATGAAGGAAGTCATGCGCACTTGTCCAGTGTTAACATTACCAGACTTCACCTTGCCATTCGTACTAGAGTGTGATGCATCCAGCGAGGGTATCGGGGTAGTTTTGATGCAGGGAGGACACCCCATTGTATTTTAGAGCAGGAAGCTCAGTTAACCCGAGAGGTTGTACTCCATTTATGACAAGGAAATGTTGGCAATCATGCATGCCTTGACCAAATTCAGACAATATTTGGTGGGCAACAAATTCGTGGTCAAGACAGATCACAACAACTTGAAGAATTTCCTTGAGCAGAAGGACGTCAGTGAGCGACAGCAAAAATGGGTGACGAAGGTACATGCATTCGACTTCGGCATAGAGTATGTCAAGGGGAAGAAGAACATTGTGGCCAATGCACTATCGAGGAGAATTGCGGCATGTTCTTTGATGGAGATTTCAACAGATTGGAAATCCTACTTGTTAGTGGAATATTCCAAGAACAAGTTCGCTTGTGAGGTTATGGATGGGCAAGTACATGATGACAGGTATAGGGTCATTGACGATGCCATATTCTACAAGGACAAAATCTACTTGGTGCCAGATTCAGGGCTCAAGAAGAAGACCCTCACAGTAGTTCATGATTCACCACTTGTAGGCCATCATGGGTTTTTCAAAACCTACAGACAGATCAGAGAGAGGTTCTCATGGAAGGGCCTCAAACAAGACGTTATTAGACACATCGATGAGTGTGTGACTTTCCAGCAGAACAAGTCAAAGCATACTCTTCTAGTAGGGCTACTTTAGCCACTCCCCATTCCAGAGCAGAAATGGGAAACTATATCGATAGACTTTATCACAGGCCTACCCAAGGTCCAGGGTAAGGATTGTATCTATGTAGTGGTCGACAGGTCGACCAAGTTTACTCACTTTTATGCCATATCGATAGAGTACAGCGCAGTTCAGGTTATCGAGTTATTCTTCAAGGAGGTCTTCAGACTTCATGGGTTGCCAAGAAACATCATCAGTGACAGGGACAGTCGGTTCATTGGGACATTCTAGAGAGAGTTGTTTAGATTGGTGGGGACAGAGCTGACACCCAGCACCAGCTATCACCCTCAGACAGATGGGCAGACCGAGATTGTCAACAAGTGGGTTGAATGATATTTGAGGAACTATGTAGGTGGACAACATAGAACATGGGTCAAGTGGCTACATTTAGGAAAGCATTGCTACAACACCACTTTCCACATGTCCATTGGTATGACACCCTTCTGAGCATTGTACGGATACGATGCTCCCACTTTGGTAGACTTAGTTTTCGAGGAGAGCAGAGCTCCCAAGGCCAAGGATTGGATCATAGAGAGTCAGAAGATTCTCAAGTTGTTGAAAGAGAACCTGTAGACGACACAAAACCAACAGAAGATGAGTGTGGACATGCGCAGGATAGAGCGCAACTTTGAGGTCGGGGATCTAGTTTTCTTGAGACTCCAACCTTATAGACAATCATCTCTGAAGAAGAGTGGGGCCAAGAAGCTCAAGCCCAGATTTTATGGCCCTTACAGGATCATGCGTCGATTAGGCGAGGTTGATTATGAGCTATAGTTTCCATAGGGGGGAAAGATTAATAACGTGTTCTACGTATCTTGCCTCAAAAAGGCAGTGGAACAATTCATTAGCACATCAGAGGAGCCTCCCCCATTGAATGAGGAGGGACAGTTGGAGTTGGTTCTAGAGGAGGTACTGGATTTCCAAGAGCGGAAACTAAGGAGCAGGGCCATTAGAGAGTGTTTGATCAGATGGAGAGGGCTTCCACTAGAGGACACTACTTGGGAGAGCAAGCAGGTGTTGCAACACCCTGGATTGGTATTGCTTGAGGACAAGCAATTTCGAGAAGGGAGGATTGTAATGTCCCTTTCCAAATAGGAGCTCCAGAGAGGAGGCTTAATGGTCTAAACCGCCCCGTTAGACTATAGCCAGGGCCAAAAAGGGGTAAACAGGGTTACTAGAGGTCACTCCAGTCAAAGGTATTATGTTCGGAAAGTGACATTGAGATAAAAGTGGTTAAAAGTGCTTTTAAGCCAATTTGAGCTAAAAATAGAACAAACGAGCTAAAATTAGAAGTCAACAACGAATTAAGGTTTCAACAGCGAATTAGGGTTTCGGGAAGCTATAAGAGAAGGTTCAACGACCTAAATCATCATTATGCAAATTTTGACTTGTCATTGAGGAGAGAGGCACATCTCAAGAGAGATAGTTCAGTGGATTCCAGGAGGAAGACACCAGTTGGTTGATTTCGGTGTTGAGAGACACACCCTAGTCACTGGGAAGATCACATAGGTCTTCCATCATTCTTCAGCAGCAGTTACACGGGTTCCAATAGCAAGGGCGCACTTATTCAGGGTGAGGGCGCAGCTTCTGAGGAGGTTCAGTGGATCGACTTGTCCCATTCAAGGAGAGTTTAGAGATTCCCCTCCGACCCAGTTGAGAGGAAGGCAATGCGCATCTTTTACCTGGTTCCTCTTTAGATTCGGACGGAGGAAACATCTGGGGTGCATTTTCCAGATATTGGGAGTGCAACACTTTGGGTGGACACATATGGGGTTTCCGAGTGATCATCAGATCCAAGGAAATCCTTTCGACCCATTTCACAGTAGACCGAGGCGATCATTTTCAGACACATCTCAACCGATTCCGACGATGGAATCACTAGGGCATAGTTTTCTAGTGAAAGAGGGGCACAGTCCCCAGGGGGATCCATCCGGGGTCCAAACACACCAGCAGAGGGGTCGGTCGATCACCAGGACTGAGAGCTCGAGCAGGGCGCACCATTTGGGATAGTTTCCAGGCCATTCCGGGAGGTTTAAGCACCAGGGCGAACTTTCCAGACTTTCAGCAGTTACCGTGCGAGCTGCCATAGTTCCAACTCATCCATTGATCCTGCAATGCTCATCTATTACTGGGTATTATCATTTAGTTTGCTTAATGTATTTCGACTAAGATCCTTTTGTCATTTGATCTAGCCAAGTGATTCATTTTTATTCAACCGCATTTGGCATTGTACTCTCAGAGATATCATAATATAAGATTTGCAATCTTTTGTCTCATTTATCATCTATATAGTCATTTTTATGTTGTAACAATGAATTATCTACAGTAGATACATCCAATTATCAGTGTTTCCCAAACTAGCCAAGTTAGGAACATTACAAACGTCCACAGGGTAAGGTATCGATATGTCTTATTATTCAAGATAGGTTTATAATCAGACTTGCAACATTATAAAATGTCTCCCAAGGCTTCATGGATATATATACAACATAGGTTAGATCGTTACATCAGTTCAAAAACTTGCTTTCATTCACGAACCACCTTTGTTATACGAACTACCAAATATTTTCCATAAGTAGATTTGTATTATTACCATAACTGATTATTATCAGAATTTCAATAGAATACAATGAACTGTCCAAAAATTTCCCATAAGTTTTCCATGGAAAAAAAAAAGAAGAAGACAGATCCACAGTTGAAAAGCCACACTATAATAGAATATATTGATCTCTATTCATAACATATTACATATCAAAACCCTTCACTACGTAACAAATTCATCTGTAGCCAAACAAGTCACTATAATGCTTTCGGCTTAATTTGATTTGACTATGGAAGACAAAAGACAGATCTGCAGTTCAAAGCCACACTATAATAGAATATATTGATCTCTATTCATAATATTATGAATATCAAAACCCTTCACTACGTAACAAATCCATCTGTAGCCAAACAAGTCACTATAATGCTTTCGGCGTAGTTTGATTTGACC
>ML788143.1:976721-992063 GCA_009831015.1 Picea engelmannii | reverse complement strand
TTTGCCAGTGTTGAGGAAGATGGTCATGGTCTTCTAGAGTTTGGAGCAGAGCACTAGGGTGTATGCAGGGGTTGTGCACTTGGCAAGAGCACCAAGACTGTTTTTTCGAGCAGTGATAGTAGGTCGAAGGGGATCTTGGATCTAGTACATTCAGATGTGTGTGGACGGATGTCAGTTCCATCTTCGAGTGGTTACTTGCACTATGTGACCTTCATTGATGATTATTCTAGGAGGACATGGATCTTCTTCATGAAGACCAAGGAAGAAATTTTCATTCGATTCAGAGAGTTCAAGGCTCTGGTGGAGAATCAGACAGGGAAGAAAATCAAGGTCTTGAGGTTAGATAACGGGGGCGAGTATACCTCCAACGACTTTAGAGATTTCTTCAAGGAGGCAGGGATCAAGAGGGAGTTGATAGTGCCTTTCAACCCACAGTAGAATGGGGTTGCGGAAAGGAAGAATCGAACCATAGTTGAGGATGTCGGGACGATGTTGCATGACCAGGATCTACCTATGTTGCTTTGGGAAGAGGCGTGTAACACAGTTGTCTATGTTCAGAACAAGAGTCCTCATAGGATCTTGGAGGACAAGACTCCCGAGGAGGCATTCACAGGAGTGAGACCAAAGATAGGGAATTTCAGGATCTTTGGTTGTCCAGATTACATCCATGTTCCTAAGGAGAAGAGGACGAAGTTAGAACCTTCTGGGAGGAAGGGCATATTTGTGGGAAACAGTGAGACTTCGAAGGCCTACCGAATCTACATTCCAAGACATCAGCAGATCGAGGTTAGTCAGGATGTCAGGTTTGAGGAGGAGTTGGCTTTCAGGAGGTCCCAAGAGACCACAATAGAGATAGATGGTGAGGAGCAGGAAGCTCTGAAGGTTGAGGACAGTACAGTCCATCTAGTATAGGGGTTCAGCCTTCAGACCATGAGGAGTCAGTGGATCCTTCTAGTGACGAGAACACAAGGCCTAGATGGCTCTAGGATACTTTGAGAGATGCGGAGAAGCATGCGACCACTGGGGGGACTTTCAGGGAGAGAAGGCCTCTAGACCATGAGGAGTCAGAGGAGTCAATGGATCCTCCTAGTGACGAGAACACGAGGCCTAGATGGCTCTAGGATACTTTGAGAGATGTGGAGAAGCATGCGACCCCCGGGGGGACTTTCAGGGAGAGAAGGCCTCCGCAAAGGTTTTCGAGCTATGTGGCGTTTATGAGTAGCATCATTGATTCCGAGCCTTCCAGTTTTGAGGAGGCAACAGGCCAACAGGTTTGGATGGATGCCATGATGGAGGAGTATCAATCCATCATGAAGAATGATGTGTGGGACATAGTTCCAAGACCAGAGAGGAAGTCTGTGTTGACTTCCAATTGAATCTATAAGATCAAGCATATTGCAAATGGTAGCATCGAGAAGTACAAGACGAGGTTTGTGGCGAGAGGGTTCTCCCAAAAAGAGGGAGTGGACTATGAGGAGACTTTTGCTCTAGTTGCTAGGTATACTTCTATCAAGGTTGTTATTTCTCTTGCTTCATTTATGGGGTGGAGGATACATCAGATGGATGTGAAGACAACATTCCTTAATGGTGTGATTGAGGAGGAGGTGTACATAGAGCAACCTTAGGGCTTTGAGGTACATGGGAGGGAGTCCCATGTTTGCAAGTTGAAGAAAGCTTTGTACGGACTCAAGCAGGCACCCAGGGCACGATACTCGAGGATCGACGGGTATTTGCAGGGCATGGAATTCACCAAAAGTGAAGTGGATCCCAACCTATATCTCTATGGGTTGGTGAGGATCCTCTTATATTGGTGTTGTATGTTGATGATTTGTTCCTCACGAGAGCAGAGAAGCTCATTTCCAGTTGCAAGAGGGATTTGGCTTCGGAGTTCGAGATGAAGGATATTGGATTGATGCATTACTTCTTGGGATTGGAGGTGTGGCAGCAGTCGGGCAAGATCTTACTCAGACGGGGGAAGTATGCAGTTGAGACACTGAGTAGGTTTGGGATGATGGACTGTAAGTCCATGACTACATCTATGATCACCAATTTGAATAAGTTGGGGGCTTCAGATTCAGATTTGGTAGATCCCACAATGTACAGGTAATT
The DNA here is from genome assembly GCA_009831015.1 of Picea engelmannii. Classification (NCBI taxonomy): domain Eukaryota; kingdom Viridiplantae; phylum Streptophyta; class Pinopsida; order Pinales; family Pinaceae; genus Picea; species Picea engelmannii. The sequence goes on along the minus strand of ML788143.1, from coordinate 989,954 downwards.
GATTGATTCGTTGATGTATCTAGTCAACACCATGTCGAATATTTGCTTTGTTGTCAACACCTTGAGCTAATTCATGGTTGAGCCGAGGCAGGTGCATTGGGTAGCGGCAAAGCATGTGCTCAGGTACCTTCGAGGTACAGTTGGATTTGGTCTGAGATATGTCGAGGGTGAGGGAGTTAGGTTGCATGGATATTCAGACTCAAATTGGAGAGGTAGTGCAGTTGACAAGAAGAGCACTTCTGGTGGTTGCTTCAACCTGGTATCAGCAAAGGCAGAGAATATGGCAGCTAGTTTGGCGAGTTGTGAGGCTATTTGGCTTCACAAGCTTCTTGCAGGGTTACTTGGTTAGGTGTTGGAGCCTACGGTGATTTACTGCGACAATCAGGGTTGTATCAAACTCTCGGAGAATCCAGTGTTTCATGACAGACCGAAACAAATTGAGATCAGATACGACTTCATCAAAGACAGGGTGCAGAAGGGAGTTGTGAAGCTCTAATACATTTCCATAGATGAGAAAATTGTAGATATTCTCACCAAAACCCTAGTGAGGGAAGTTTGTCTACTTCAAAGACAAGCTAGGAGTGGTGGAGAATACCTCTCTCGCTAAGAGGGAGTGTTGATGTTTTGTAGCATCGGGGAGGTATTCTCATATTGGCCTTGGTGTCGAGCATGTGAGAATCTTTGTTGGCACTCACATTGCATTTTTATTTTGTGAAAACCCCTTTTATATAGAGCTGGGGCTTGGAATTGTTGTTGTTAGGGCTTGGCACCCACTTGGAGGAATAAACAATTCCAATTTAATGTTGAGTTTAGTTAGGGGCTTCTAAACTCACTTTTAGACTCTATAAAAGGAGAGGCAATGTGAGGAGGCACCACACATCTTATTTTGTCATTATGGTGTTGGCATGAGTGAGTGAGCACTCTTGCCAAGAGGATTGAGGAGGCAAATTTCAGCAAGGAGATCTTCACTTTGGCAAATCTAGCCTAGTGTTTCTGTTTTTTTTCTTTTTCATTTTTCTGCCAAGGAGGAGGAGTCGCACGTGTGAGAGAGAGAGAGGAGAAGAGGTTGCACGTGTGGAGCCGTACAATCCATACAGCAGGTCGTACCACACGTGTGAACTGTACAACAACAGGACAGCTGCGCGTGCGGACCATACAGTGCATTTATTGTAGGTCGTACAGCACGTGCAGACCGTACAGTCATAGATCAACCGTACAACCACATGTGTTGGTCATACAGCGCACTAATTGTGGACCGTACAACAAACCACACGTGTGAGGAGGGGTAACGCAGGTAGCCATACAAGTGACATCAGCTAGGGTTTTTGCAGATTTGTAAGTTGGAAGATTTTCCAGAATTTTGCTGAAGTTGTAATTTTGCTAAGAGGGCTGGTTTTTTTCCTCTGGATTCTCAATCTAAAAAATTTGCTTAGTATAAATTTGTGTCTCTTGTGCATGGATGATTTCTCTCTATCTTTTTGCTTCCGTGATAATTTTTTGCCATAATTTAAGTGTAAATTTATTCAGTGATAGCAGCTCTAATTTACTGTTTGAGGCCACTTGGAAGTAATTTTCAAATCTGAAATTGAATGCTTTAAATGCTTAAAATTTGACAAAACGAACGTACCTTATCACTCTAGGGATGGATTTTCAACATCCATCTGACACAAATTTGGCACAAACTTCAGAGAACACATATCAATAGCACAGGACCGACACTACTTTTGGAATTCCAGAATATGTCTTTAGGCCCGGGGAAGAGGTGAGGAGAGATGATGGCTCCCGACAGAACATGTGGCAAATATGAGTCAACGTTGGCAACATGACAAGACAACATCGATATAATGTGGTCAAAGATTGCTAATCTAATCACCACATCCTAGCTAGTGAATAGTGATTATCCTTCCTCGCCATCTACTCAAATGACGAGAGGTTAAAGTAGTTTCTTCAGTGAAAAAAGATAAAGGGGGCTAGTTTTCAGCCTAGTGTTCCTTTATTTCGGAAGTGGGGTACCACCATGTTTCATTCTGGTTCAGTAACAAGAAGCTATTTGGGAAGTTGGTTGCCAGTAGGTCTGAAGGTTTTAGAAGAACAAAGAGGATAAAAGTTCAGCTCAAAGCAGCACCAAAGGATCAGTATTTTTTGAGAGCTAATCTTTCTGTGTTGGATCGAGAAGAGGGAGTTTAACAGAAAACATTTGATAGGCCATCAACATTGTATTACTAAGCTTTAAGGAAACTCACCACTTTGGCAATGTAGCATGTATTTCTCTCAGTTATTATCTAAACACCTTGACTTTCCATGATACTTTTCTACCTTCAATTATGTATCCTAACTGTCACATCTTTTGTACCCACAATCGCAAGAAACAATTTCATGGCATAGTGTACTTTTGTCTATTTTGACTGACAAAGCAATGTATGAACTATTGAAGTCATTATGCAATCCCAACGTATATCTCTCTGCATTAATGTAATGAAGAGTTCTACAATAGCTTGAGTATATCTAGAGTAATCTGATGTTGCACAAGTTGATTTTAAGCTACTGGATTCATTTATTATAATGCCCAACACATTTGCTTATCTTACTCTTTCGAATATCTAAGATTGCCTTACTCTTTGATATTTGGAGCATTGTCCATCTTCATCCATAAGAATCCATCTTTATGTCTAAACTATCTAGATAAAGGTGTTTTTTGGTTATAGAACACTATGTTATAGTTAAAATTAGTTCTCACCCAGTTTATTTAAATCTTTAAAAATTTGGAGATAGTAAGTTCAAAGAATATCTTTTACATTCAGGAATACCCCCTTTGGTTGTTGGAATCTTCCATTCAAGCCTAGAGCAAGGAGGTTTTTAACCTCTAGTGGATGCCCAGCATAGTTTGTTTTAAATGGAACATCTCAAGGAACAGTAGGTAGAAAAGAAATTTGACCACCAGAAGGGGATGATCTCTGCTCGGGTTGGATATGGGGTAAGAACTGCCATATAATGCCCTTTCATTGTGTTAAATCCAATCTTTTTATATGATTGCCAGCCTTGTTAGCCTTAACAAACCATGACTTTCAACATCAGGCATTAGGGGAGCCTAATATGGCAGAGCCTTCGCCTAAAAATGCTCTTGTAATCTTGGATATTGCTAAGTGGTCTGATGATCATAGCAATGGTACCTCTCTAGTCTCCCTAGAAATATGGTTCACGAGGTAATGCCAATTATGACCTTGATGAAGTTTTGATTGATATTACTACGAATGAATATGATGATGTTTGAAATGGTTTTAGGGAGGAAACCCTATTAAGGTATTTTGTTGTGTGTGTCCTCCCTGGAACTATCATCCTTAACTGGGTTAGACGGTTCTAGGAGCCACATGGGTGACATTGTGTCCATACTCGTAGCTTGAACAAGGATTCTTTTTGTTCTAATTACTAGAAAGACATATGTCCTTGGGATACTCAGGCAAGGCCTATGGATTTGTAAAAATATTCTAGTTGTCTTTTCACCATGGTCTAAAGGGTTCTTGATTGACTAGGCAGTGTAATTGTCATGCCCTGTGTGGGTAGAGTTGTCGAGTCTTCTAATGCAATCGTGGTCATTCTGAAAATGCATTTTGGCGCCAATAGGCAATTTCATACACCATGAATCGAAGAGGTTCTTCAACCCTAGGCCCCAATGTCAATGTCGTGTGTGCCTTAAGGTGAATCTATCGAAGGACTTTAAGGAGTTTGTGCTCACTAGGGTTGGCGACAAGATGATTCAACGACTTGTTCATTATATCAATCTCCCAAACACTAGTTTCCACTTCCAAAGTCTACATCATCATATTCAAGACTACAAGCTCATGAACTAGGCCAACCCACAAGAAGCCCTCCACACCCAAACCCCATAGGCTCATAATGGTCCCCGAGCTAACCATGATACAAAGGGAGGATGGACTTAACTGTTGCATGAGAATAAGGGCACTAGGCCACAACAGGCTTCAACTCCAAAGAACACTATGCCAACTAACCCTTCAAGAACTTAAGCTACTTTGGTGAGCAAGTCAGTGGGTTGGCAGGTTTTTGGACCATCTCAGCACGGTGGGGTAATTAGCAAGACTACAAGACTACATCATCATATTCAAGTACGGTGGGGTAATTAGCAAGTCTGCATCATCATATTCAAGACTACAAGCTCATGAACTAGGCCAACCCACAAGAAGCCCTCCACAGCCAAACCCCATAGGCTCATAATGGTCCCCGAGCTAACCATGATACAAAGGGAGGATGGACTTAACTGTTGCATGAGAATAAGGGCACTAGGCCACAAAAGGCTTCAACTCCAAAGAACACTATGCCAACTAACCCTTCAAGAACTTAAGCTACTTTGGTGAGCAAGTTGGTGGGTCGGCAGGTTTTTGGACCATCTCAGCATGGTGGGGTAATTAGCAAGGCACACTCTTCATTGTCATTGCTTGACTCTTAGGAGGGGGACCCTACAGATGGCCTACAAAACGACCTCATCCTATCACTTTGGATGCATGGTTTGTACCACACAAACCTACTATAACTTGTATATAAGAAACCCTTTGGTGCTTTTGATAGCTTGAAGATTACAAGTAAGAGATGCATGACATAGCAGGTTCCCAATGAAAGTTTCCTCATGAAATGTTCGAGGTTTGAGTAACATTGACAGAAAAGATATTGTCCATCAAATCTTGTCTTTGATTAGGGAGGTGGATAGTATGTGTTTACAAGAAGTGAAAATTGTTGGATTTTTGGATTTGTGTGACCTTATTTGTTATTTGGTTTGGTGTTGTGTGTGTATTCAAATCCTTTCGATGAGAAAGGAAAGGTTAATACCCTAATATCCCCTAAACTTGCTAATGTTGATGTTGATGTTGATTGGGACTCTGCCCAACACATATTTGATTAGATTTTACTAAACCATGCTGGTTAGATTTTGAGTTTGGCCAATATTTGTGTATCCAATGATGCTAGTCAGAGTGTTGACTTCTAGGGCTAGATGGATGATGAGCCTAGATGCCCCTTGGCTTATTTGTGGAGATTTTAATATGGTTGATGTCACATCCCCACAGTGTACCTAGCCAAATCTTGCAATCGTGCACCTCTTGAGGGTGTACGGCACCGCGATGTTTCTCACTTGGTTGCTTAGCAACACCAAGGATACTTTGTCCGAACTACGCCTCTTCACCTAGAGCATACCCATACTCCGTTCTAGGCTACCAACGAGTCACACTTCTACTCTAGTGCAACTCTTGTATACTTAGACAATTGTTAACAATTTAACACTCAGTCATATTTAAGCATACACCCATGAACATGAGAAGCCAAGAGAACAATAGCGGAACAAATGAAAGACAAACACAGAAATAGTCTGGGCGGCACGAACCATGCCTACCACCCGACTAGGTCTTTGTTAATACGAAACAGTTACAATATGAGAACTATCGGCTCGGTTTACAACTTCGGCAGAGTCACACGACTCGCCTCACCTCACAAAGACACTCATACACTAATTCGTCACACCAAGACTCTCTGTCACAACCGTCTCCGCAACCTCCTGCAGTGCACCTCAGACGTGCCCTCAACCGCATACTTGTTGTCTCTTCATTTCCGCAAACTTCACAGATTTCAGTCCTACTTTGCACATGCCTCCAATAGTCTTGCATTTCCAGACTTCCCCAAAATCAGCCCAAAAGGAAGTCACCCCACTCTATCCATCGAATCCACCTCAAGACAGCACAATTCCTCCCATGTGGAGCTACTTGGCTCCTTGAGGGAGCTCACCTCTCTTCATCTAAGCCTGCCTTGGAACTGCAGAGCTCCTCTTGCTCTCCTTGTCTTCCAAATCTGCCTTCCTTGGTTGTGCACCCTTGTTCTCTTATAGGGACTCCAAAGGTCACCATCACGAACCGTCGCGTCCTTTGGGGGTGTCACGCCCCTTATCGAACCCATGCGTCCAATCGAATCATCGTGCCCCGTCGAGGACCCGGTCACCCAAACGAATCGTCGCACCCCTTCGCAGACCCAGTCGCCCAAACAAACCCATGCGCTCATCAACCGTTGTGCCCCTTGGGACTAGCGCAACTTTGGTGCACCGCTCATGCCAGCACACCCCAATCTCTTGGTTGCTTCATAGTCGGGCAAGCCACTTGGGCACGTTCGCATGCCCAAGGCGTCCACTTGCCCAACTTGGGTGCCAGAGAAACCCCAAATTTCGTCTCCTAGAGGACTTGGGAGAGGGTCTTCGTGCCCATCTAGCCAAAGACCTTACATCCTCCCCCACATCAAGTCATTGTTGTCCCTGACAACATCCACAAAATATGCGATCTCCAAGTCTCCGCCCGAACTCGTGCCTCCGCTGCAACTAAATCTATTGGAAACCCCAAGTTTTGTGCCAACTAGAAACCCCAAATTCTGCCAAAGTCGAAAACCCAAGTTTCCCTGCAAAGTGGAAACCCCAAGTTTTCCACAGACCAACCAAACTATACTGCACCAACTCCGCACGATCTGTCGCCTGAGTCAATATGATCACTTCACCCAACTCCAAGGATGAAAGTCACCCAACTCTGCTACACTATCTTGTTGCGATGTTGCTTCCTTGCTACTGTACGGTTCGGCTGCTACTGTCACTACCTGCTACAACTGACTATTTCCCACTTCACTTCAAAATTTCGTTTAAGTGTTGAACTCCTGTGATCTTGTTATTGCGCCCATACTTCATCCAACTCTACCATGTTTCCGCACACTGATATCCCCCATGCCTTGGACTGATTGGGTAGCTAGTCCAACCGTCACGCCTAACTCATGAGAATGCACTTCCTCGTGCTCAAACATAGTCCTTTTTGTTGCATATTCGTCACTCCGTCCAACTCCAAAGACTAAGGAAAGTGTCCATCCTTGCCTCACTACTGCTGCCATCATCTGATCTTCATCAAGGAGATCATCCACAATGTTTGATTGTTGCACTTCAAACCTACTAGCGCATTTGTACTCGACTTCCTTCCGTAATTCGATCCATCCACACAACAATCTTAGACTAAGGAAAGGTCGTCCCTCACCTTGTTGCACTATGAAGTTACCCCAAAACAAAGTCGTTCGCAGCAACTTGAGTCCATTGTCCACCTCATGGCACAATTAGCCAATCTCTGCACTGAGAATTGCACGTCCAGACTGCCTTTGCCCCACTACTTTATCACTCAGCCACACTACTGCGTCCACCTCTCTATGCCTTGGAATGGTTAGGCTTCACCCTCAACCATGTTGCCCCAAAGCAAGAGAAACGCCCATGTCCATGTTATATCTTCATGTTGCAATTTGCCTATCCACACAATCCTCAAACGAAAGCAAGTCCTCAACTCACCTTCTTTCGTCAAGTCACCCCTCCGCAACTCAACATCTGCAATGAGTGTGGCCAACACGCCCTCACTCCTCAAACGTCCCAACGAACTGTCCAAAGTGCTCCAAGAAGAATGAGTCACCTCAAAGAACTTCCATGCCTTAGGCACATTCGAACCAATACTCTACCAACCTCAACCAACGACCCCCGCCGGATCTCTAAGTCATCACACAATCATCTGCAAGTCCAACAACCTCGTCCAACAACCAAGATCAGCTCAATTGTTGTTCTTAGTGATGCATGGCATGAAGACATCATGATGGAAACATCCCCAACCAACTGCCTGTTGCAGAGCTGCTCTAGGTCGCCCCAGGTCATCCAATGCACCCAAGTGCTTCACCTCACTGCAACCTAGAACTGCTCTTCTTCCCAATCACTTCTACGATCACTTATGCGGTTAGATCTGAGACAAGTCATGCGACAAATCTTGCGTTAATCTGCCTTGCCCGAGTGCTCGGTTCTCCCAATGAACTTTGTGCATGGTCTCTCAAGGTGTGCACAACAGGTTTGGCACTGATTTCTGTCAGACATCAAACCAATCGAGTTGGTATCCAAATTGTCTCTGCGATCAAGTCTTGCGATCACCCACCCTGTCCAAGTGCTTCGTCTCACGACAAACTCTGCTCTTGGTCTATAAAAGGTGTGCGCCCAGACCAACCTCTCCACTGTAGTGTCAAGCAAACCTCTACTGTAAGTCTGATGGAAAGTCTACGATGAACTAGTTCGCTCCACCAAACGGTTCACCAAGTCTGCGAACGTTCCCACCAAACCGACTTCACAACAAACTTCCTTCTCAACAAGTGCGCCCAACCACAATTGTTCTAACTACAAGAGTGGTGAAGAACACATCATCCCTTCATCAAAAGAACAAGCCCCGATACCATCTATCGTCGAGATAGTGGTGAAGAGATCCCCAACCCTTCTCCAAAATATGCAACGAACAAGCTCCGATACCATCTATCACGTCCCCACAGTGTACCTAGTTGAATCTTGAGATCATGCACCTCTTTAGGGCATACGACACTACGACGTTTATCACTTGGCTACTTGGAAACACCAAGGATACTTCGTCCAGACTACGCCTCTTCACCTAGAGCATACCCATACTCCGTTCTAGGCTACCAACGAGTCACACTCCTACTCTAGTGCAACTCTTGTATACTTAGACAATCGTTAACAATTTAACACTTAGTCATATTTAAGCATACATCCATGAACATGAGAAGCCAAGAGAACAACAACGAAACAAACGAAAGACAAAAACAGAAATAGTGCGAGCGGCATGAACCATGCCTAACACCCGGCTAAGTCTTTGTTATTGCGAAACATTTACAATATGAGCACTATCGACAATCATCTACAAGTACAACAACCTGCACAATCATCTGCAAGTCCAACAACCCAGCTCAACTCAACTGTTATTCTTGGTGAAGCACAGAACGAAGACATCATGACGAAAACGTGCCCAACCAATTGTCTATTGCAGAGCTAATCTAGGTCGCCCCAGGTCGTCCAACGCACACAAGTGCTTCACCTTGCTGCAACCTAGAATTGCTCCTCTTCGTGATCACTTTTGCAATCACCCTTTGCACTCGCTTTTGCGATCACTTCTGTGGTTAGATCTGCGACAAGTCGTGCGACAAATCCTACGTTCATCTTCCTTGTCCAAGTGCTCAGTTCTCCCAACGAACTTTGTGCCTAGTCTCTCAAGGTGTGCACAACAGGTTCGGCACTAACTTTCGTCACACATCAAAACAATCGAGTCTATATCCAAACTGTCTCTGCGATCAAGTCTGCAATGAGTTCACCCTGTCCAAGTGCTTCATCTCACCATGTGTGCCCAAACCAACCTCTCCACTGCAGCGTCAAGCAAACCTCTGTCGTAAGTCTAATGCAAAGTCTGTGATGAACCAGTTCGCTCCATTGAACGGTTGACCAAGTCTATGAACATTCCCACCAAACCGACTTCGCAATGAACTGCCTTCTCAACAAGTGTGCCCCACCACAACTGTTTTGACTGCAAGAGAGGTGAAGAGCACACCATCCCTTCATCAAAATCTGAAACGAACAAGCTCTAATACCATCTATCGTCGAGATAGTGGTGAAGAGTTGCCCAACCCTTCTCCAAAATCTGCAACGAACAAGCTTTGATACCATCTGTCACATCCCCACGGTGTACCTAGTTGAATCTTGCGATCATGCACCTCTTGAGAGCGTGCGACACCAGGACGTTTCTCACTTGCATGCTTGGCAACACCAAGGATACTTCATCTGGACTACACCTCTTTACCTAGAGAATACCCATACTCCGTTCTAGGCTACCGACAAGTCACACTCCTACTCTAGTGCAACTCTTATATACCTAGACAATTGTTAACGTATTAATACTTAGTCATATTTAAGCATACATCCATGAACATGAGAATCCAAGAGAACAACAACGGAACAAACGAAAGACAAACACAGAAATAGTGCGGGCGACACGAACCGTGCTTAACACCCGGCTAAGTCTTTGTTATTGCAAAACAGTTACAATATAAGCACTACCAACTCTGTTTACTTCAACAGAGTCACACGACTCACCTCACCTCACAATGACACCCATACACGGATTCGTCACATCAAGTCTATATGTCGCAACAGTCTCTGCAACCTCCTGCGATGCACCACAAACGTGCCCTCAATTGTAGGCTTGTTGTCTCTTCGTTTCCGTAAACTTCACAGATTTTGGTCCTGCCTCACACATGCCTCCAAACAGACCTGCATTTCCAGACTTCCCCAAAATCGGCCCAAAAGGAGGTTGCCCCACTCTGTCCATCAAATCCACCTCAAGGTAGCACAAGTCCTTCCATGTGGAGCGACTTGGCTCCTTGAGGGAGCTCGCCTCTCTTCGTCTAAGCCTGCCTCAAAACCGCAAAGCTGCTCTTTCTTTCCTTGTCTTCGAAATCTGCCTTCCTTGTTTTTGCGACCTTGTTTTCTTATAGGGACTCGAAAGGTCACCATTGTAAATCGCCGCGTCCTTTGGGGGTGTCGTGCCCCTTCGTGAACCCATGTGTCCAGACAAATCGACACGCCCCTTCGCGAACCTGGTCACCCAAATGAACCCATGCGCTCGTCAATCATCCTGCCCCTTGGGACCGGTGCACCCCTCATGTTGGCACGCCCCCATCTCTTGGTCGCTTCATACTTGGGCAAGCCCCTTGGCACATTCGCATGCCCAAGGCGTCCACTTTCCCAACTTGGGTGCCAGAGCAACCCCAAGTTCCATCTCCTTGAGAACTTGGGTGAGCGTCTCCGCGCCCGTCTAGCTGAAGACCTTACAGTTGAGAATTATGAAGGTAAAGAAGGGATCTTACCTATCATGTTGTTGTATGGTGAGAAAGAAGCTAAAATGGCCTTTGAGGCCTCACTAGAGCTTCATGACCCTAAACATCTAAGGCATTATTAATCCTCTGAGCTTTGGTTCACCTAGAATAGTTTTCACAGGGCTAGAATAAAATTTTGTAGAGATTGGATAGAGCAGTGTTATGATGTTATCATAGGAGAATTTGGTCTCTTTTGATTCTATTGGAGGTTGATCAGTACGGGTTGATGGCATGGCCACTCTCTTTGATCACCAACCTATCTGGTTTTCCATTTCTTGGGGTGCTCAAAAAGTGCACATACATATAGAACACATTATATCATGAATATTTCTCATCTTCAAAGCCATGGATGTGTTGCATGTATTAGAACTATCTGGAACCATCTGTTGAGACCTAGTGGGAATGATGGGGGGACTACTTAATGGGAAGATGTTATTGCTCGTACTATTGCCTTTCTGTAGGGATATGGGCAACATATTGCGACCATTTGATGTACTCAAAATCAGACCACCCAAGAAGAATTCAAGAAAGTCTCTAGATACCTTCAACTTAGACTTTTTTAAGACAATAGACCTTGCCACTAGAGGGGCAAGCAAGGTCAACAATGGAGGGAGCGTGGACATAATTGGCCTCCTACCTCAACCAATAATAATAAGAAATTTTCGACTTTGGCCCTAGTCATATCAGAGAACCCTAAGCCTCCCAAAGAGGCTAATTGTGGATGGGGCCAACCCATGGATGATGCTCCCATGATGACTCGATGAGGCCCTGCACTCAATGACTGTGATGACCCCCCTCCTACTACTAGTATTTTTGTCTCCCGGTATTTATGTTTGAGATGTTTTCCCTATGGCTTTTAGACATTCTTATTTTATTATATTGGACAACTTTGTTAAATTATGAGCTTGATTTCTTATGCGGATTAATTCTTTTATTTTCTTCAACACTTTGATTCCAACTTAATACACTTCAACAATACCAAATCATAACCGAATAGCAATAACTATGTAGATAAGTAAGCATGCACATCAACAACACATATACCTTGGGGAAACCCTGTACAGGGAGAAAAACCCCAACAAAAGATATTCCTTTATTGCATTAATAATGTATGATCACTTACAAATATCCACCATGAATGTTCTGCTCTTAAAGAGCTTGCCAAGATGACTCTGACCTGACAAAGACCTAAGAGACCTTGCTGAAATACACCTCTAATATGTTGCTTCTATTGTTGATATACAACACTGATATGCTGCTAATATACGCCTCTGATATGCAACCTCTAATATGCTTCTTTGGTATGTGGCCTCTTTATCACTTATATGCACCTCTATTGCTTCACCCTTAACCTGCATAATAATTGTGTTGAAGAGAGAGGTCGACCTCTGCTTATACAGGCTGAAGAGGAGAAGAGGAGAGACTCAAAATAGTAACTTGTTTGCATGCTTTAATCATAACTCAGCTTCATACTTTAGTTCGAACTTAGAACTAGACTTGAGACTACTATACTTTAGTTCGAAAATAGAACTAGACTTGAGACTGGTATACTTTAGTTTGAAAATAGAACTAGACTTGAGACTTCAGTTACTACTCAGCATTACACTTTAGTTCAAAAATAGAACTAGACTTGAGACTTCAGTTACAACTCAGCATTACACTTTAGTTCAAAAATAGAACTAGACTTGAGACTTCAGTGACAACTCAGCATTATACTTTAGTTCAAAAATAGAACTAGACTTGAGACTTCAGTTACAACTCAACTCTTTACAAGGCAATTCGAAATTCTCTTCATGGTGGTTAATGTTACACGTGCCAATGCACTAGATCAATACATTTATATCATTTGCAATATTAGGAATATCGTTTGTTTCTAGCTCATAGGAATTTTATATTCAACCTAACTTTTGCTAGATGCCTTAACTTTTGCTCATGGCTCACAAAACTTGACTAGGCTCATAGAGGTTATACGTTCCCCCTGACTTTTGCACTAGTCTGTCTATGCTCACAGAGGTTGTACGTTCCCCATGAATTTTGCACTAGACTGTCTATGCTCACAGAGGTTGTACGTTCCCGCTGACTTTTGCATTAGACTCACGTAGCATCTCGTTCGTCCTGACTTTTGGTTTGACTCACAGAGGTTGTACGTTCCCCCTGGCTATTGTCAAAACCTCACAATACTGGTTGATTCTCCAAAACTCCCTAGCTAGCCTTAGGGTGGCTCATATGGCCTCTCATTGGAGAATGACTGTCGATGCTGCCAAATTTAACACTCCCTCTCAGCGAGGGAGTCATTCTCAGCCACACCAAGCTTGCCTCTTAGTTGCACAAACTGTCTCGAGGTCAGAGGCTTGGTCAGGATATCAGCTACCTGCTCGCTCATGGCTATGTACTGTAACTTTACAGTTTTTCTCTGGACCAAGTCTCAGATGTAGTGGTACCTCATGTCAATATGTTTTGACCTGTCGT
>ML788143.1:875862-951325 GCA_009831015.1 Picea engelmannii | reverse complement strand
AACGGAACCAAAGCCAAGCTGTGAGGAATGGATCTTGATGATGAACGATGTAAGTCGGGCCCAATAAAACCCCTCAATATCTCCCGAACTCTTTGTCACCCCTATCTGGCTACTCTGGTAGGCATATCACTCTGTAAAATTATAATGTCCCAAAATGGGGACATTACAGTCCTCCCTACCAGAATATTGCTTGTCCTCAAGCAATAACTGAATCCAACTACATATGATATCGGGGTCCCATATCCACCTGTGTGACATAAGGTAGACTACCCTCAAGATGTGGTCTCTCCGAGTGCTCACCACGTATGACACCCACATGGTCCTGATGAGTAGAATGATTAATGGCCAAAGAATCTCAGTCAACTCCCCGAGCAACCACTCTACTCGAAACTCAACTCCATCCAATGTTGAACTACCAAGCACTCCAATCCATGGATCCCATATCAGAATGTGAACCACAATGCCCTATGGAGTATAGTTCTGCAACATATCAACACCATGAGTCTCCTGCAAATAACACATGGCCTCAACCCGAAATAGGTCTATCCCACCAAACCATACCAAACTCAGCACGACCCCCACTGACTGAACATGTTGTTGCCATAGTGAGGTACTACAAGACCTCAATGAATCACCAGCCAATGACGTGATCTCCCCAATACTGAAAATCAATGGAAAATCAAAGTGACTCCCCCCTGCAAATGTCTGCCCGTCTCCATCAGTCAATGAAATGCCTGGCCCTGTAATCCTAGGGTCCCATGCTAGTCTCTAACATGGGCCATCATGTCGATGTTGCTCTACTCTGATCATGATTGTCTGCTCAAAGTATCCATACTGGACCCTCCACACATGGATCCTCATAAGATGAAACAAACTATTGACCCAATGGACTCCCAGATCCCATGTCAAATTTGGAAGTTCATCACTTCCAATCCCCACTAACTGCTGATGTGCCCTACTGGTAACTGTCGAAATCCCTCCACCCTCATCCCAATGAGAGTATGAATATGTAGCAACCTCTAAGATATCCTCTGTCCCATGGCCTAGGATACTCTCCATCATGCCTAGGACCTCAACTATCTTCCCCTGATGATCCACCCCTATCTTGTTGCATGCAATCAAGACACTCCTGTCAGGTGGTCTCAGCCTACCAACTCTCCATGTCCACTGCCACTGTCTAGCTACCCCTTTGTTGATGTCAATGATAAAAGTGTCAGGAAAGGCTATCATAAATATCTGCAACCAACTGTGGGACTGGAAAGTATCATATGCTTTGGTCAATCCCCAGGATTGGACCAAAAGCTCATCCACTAGCACCCATGGTGAATAATCACCTAAACTCCAACTATCGGGTACAACATTAGATAACTCAACAAACTGTTGGTCAATCACTCTCCCTCCGTCATCACTCAGATAGTTGTTGCTATTGTGAAGGTGATCTCCCAKAACTATGTGTTGTTGCAAKGGAGGGGAATCTYCATGCTCCACTAAGTGTGTCTCCTCCTTTCCATCCAATGCGTCCCCATGAATCCCACTGTACATCTTTCCCATCATCATATGTCCAAGGTGTACTTCTGGATCAACGTCTGTGTGGATATCAACCAATCCTGGAACACAAATGAAAGTGTCCTCGTAACCACCCCTCACTCTGGAATCCTCATGTGTATGTGTATGACCGATTTTCTCAGAACTACCCATGAATGGTGGCCCCTGTGACACCCGGATATCCTCTAGCAATGTAACTAAGGAACATATCTAACTCTCTGTCGAGATAGATATAGCGTAACTCCGACCAGTCTCCTCAAGGAGCTCATCTAATCTGGACTCTGATTCCTGAAGGTTTGTCTATGTGCCTTCCAAGAATCCTCATGTGCTCACCAACTCATGAGTGAGTCGGTCCACCTCAAGCTCCTGCTCCCTCAGTGCCCTGTGATACATCTTGCCAATATCCAATAGGTAATCTTTATCCATCAATAATTGTTGGTAGTCGACTCTCATCACAGTCACTCTCTCCATGAGTGTATGGAAGTCATCAATGGCCAGTCCCCTATCTAAACTATCATGTGCCATCGAGGCCCTCCAACAATAACCTGCCACTAATGCATGTGTATCATCAATGCATCGAGTGGCTGCCATGATCATGTCCTCACTGACTCTCAATTGTCCCGTCCAATGTCGTGACTCCTGATCACAGTCCCGTTGAGGTTCTACCTCATGCCCCTTACTGTTAGTGTCAAAAATAGAATCCCCAACAACACACTCCTCAAAATATAAGGCACTAAACTACCCATTGTCCACTACGCTACTGATTCCTCCTGTATGCCACTGCACACCATCACCAATTGCTACCCCCATATGAATCGCACTGTATCCTGTATGGGCAGTTGTATCCTCTTGTGCGCTCACCCTACTAATATCATATGCGCTTGGATCCCATACAGATGTGTCCAGACATGGGCTATGGTCATCCTGTCCAATAAGGAGTGCATCCTCATCACTGTAGATCGATCCTGGAAGTAATTGTCCCAACAAGTTGTCGGTCTCCACAACTTTATCCATCAATGGAATCTCCAAGAGTGGTGAATCACTCTCCTCATACTGATAGGTATGTGTAATTTCAACTATCTCCAAGCTATACCTCTCCTCCTGGGTCTGTAGATCCATATGTCCCTTGTGTACAATCTCCACACAAGGATCCTCTACCATATCAAGAATGCCACTGATATCCTCTTGTTTCGTGGCTAGCATAGGTGACTGAGAAGATGAAAAATGTGGCTCTCTCATCATAGGAAGCTCATCATCCTCAATACATGACTTCCTGGAAGCCATGTCTACAACCATAGGTAGGTCATCCAACCTCCTAACCTCATCATGTCTAAGTGCCAACACATATGAATCCTCACAAGTGTCATCACTATGCTGAAGTGTTGAATCCTCAACATTGCCTGATGGGGAAGATGAAGGACATGCGCTATCATCCTGTCCCTCCAACTGTCCCTCAAATGTGTAAGAGTCACTAACCTCCGTCTTGGTCATCTGGTTGAGCTTGTAGTACATGTCTAGCTTTTGTACCCCATCTCTAGCACTGCATTTGGACGATCCGTCAAAAGAAGGTATGGTGAGTTTACCAACTTTCTGGATGAAATCTATGTTATGCACCTGTTGTTGTTGTTGTCCTCCTCTCTGAGGTTCTTTGGGATGGTTCATCCCCCTAAGTACATAGTACTCAACCAGTGTCATGTCATGATGGAAGTCACGACCCAACGTTGCATACTCTCTCTTGTACTCTTCAATGTCTTCCGCCTGACTGGGCAACCTCTGTGCTAACGACTGTTGTGCTGCTATTGGTGGTGCCCTCTGAAAACTAGGGAACCATGGTCTGGGAATCCTACTCGAAGATGTGTATGTGTGAGTAGGTGTCTTGTGTCTATTGCCTGCCCCCGAGTTCCCCTATGATGCGTGTGGGGCTGGTGTGCCCGGGGTGTCCACTATAGCTAATATATCAGACAACTGTGCCAAAGACTGCATCATGGTCTACTGACTGACTACCAAATTGTTGAGTACTTGCATGAAGGCTGCCTTTGGGTCCATGGGTGCCTTACCAGTGCCCTCTGACCTCTCATATCTATCTCCCCACATCCTCTCTGCCTTCTGGGTCACCCGCTGAACTCATCAACTTTAGTCACAGGTTGGCAGGATTAAAGCTCTAATACCACTGTAATGTTCCTGACTTGGCTAGTCTAGGAAATGTTGCTAATGTGTGTGTAGGATCAATTGTTTATAGCATATAGATGGTCATACAAATAATAAATGCGACAAAGGACTACAAACTTTATATTATGATATCTCTGCGGATTACAAAAGGACGAATGCGGATGAATAAAATGACAACACTCTGCTAGATCAAAAGACAAAAGGATCTTAACCGGAAAACAAATAAGCAACTAAAAGATAATACCCAGAATATGTGAGCACTACGAGATCAATGGATGCGTTGGAACTATGGTAGCTAGTACAATAACTGCTAGAAGTCTGGAAAGTTCACCTTGGGAGCTATACCTCTCGGAATGGCCTGGGAACTATCCCGAATGATGTGCCCTGCTCTAGTCCTCAGTACCGGTAACTTCCAAACCCCTCTGTTGGTGGGTTTGGACCCCGGATGGATCCCCCTGGGGGAATGAACCCCTCTTTCTCTGGCAAAATGCGTCCTAGTGATTCCACCGTCAGAATCGGACGACATGTGTCTCAAAATGACCGCCTTGGTCTACTAGAAATGGGTCGGAAGGGTTTCCATGAATATGGCCTGATGCTCGCTCGAGAACCCTAAATGTATCCGCCAAAAGTGTCTCACTCCCAAGTCTAGAAAATGTGCCCCAGATGAATCCTTCGTCGAAATCTGGTGAGGAACTAGGCAAAAGATGTGGCTTGCCTTCCTCTCAAATGGGTCGGAGGGAAATCTTAGAATTCTCCCTGGATGGGACAAGTCGATCTCTAAACCTCCTTAGAAGTTGCGCCCTCTCGCTGGATGAATGCGCCCTTCCTGCTAAACATTGAGTAACTACTGCTGAAGGATGATGGAAGACCTGTGTGATCTTCCCGGTTACTAGGGTGTGTCTCTCAACACCAAAATCAGCCAACTGGTGTCTTCCTCCTGGAATCCACTGAACTATCTCTCCTGAGATGCACCTCTCTCCTCAATGACAAGTCATAATCTGCATAATGATGAATTAGGTCGTTGATCCTTCTCTTATAGCTTTTCTAAAACCTAATTCACTGCTGAAACCCTAATTCATTGTTGACCTTTTCCCTCCAAGTGACTTTTACTTTATTTTATTATTCCTTGATTAAATCACTTAATTAATTAATTAATTAACCATTTTACCTCTAAAAAGTGATTTATCCATCCTTATGGCTTCTTCGGCCACTGAAAGTCACTTCTCATCATCTTATCCTGTAGTTCTCTTCTTCCTGATTCTGATGAGCTATTACACTAAGAGGTTTATCCAAGTAATATGCCCATTATGACCTTCTTAGTGAATTTAATTAAGATATGACCCATAATAACTCAAAATTACGAAAATCGTCGGAATGCAACGAAACCAAAGCCAAGCTGTGAGGAATGGATCTTGATGATGAACGATGCAAGTCAGGCCCAATAAAACCCCTCAATATCTCCTGAAATATATGTCACCCCTATCTGGCTACTCTGGTAGGTATATCACTCTGTAAAATTATAATGTCCCAAAATGGGGACATTACATACAACAAGGCGATAAAAAAAAACCTTTTCTTGTAGAATCTCAAACAACATTTGTTTCCCCAATTGACCTAGATTCAATCAAAGAACGTCTCCATTGATGACCACATTTTGTTAAAGCCACAAACTAGGGCTTGATTTCTTTAGCCATTTATATTTCACCTTATGTCATCTGAGTGGTGTTGGATCATGGGGTGATATAGCTTTTTCTATGATGCATACCTAGTCGACTCTATAATTAGTGTCGAGACAAGACCTTACCACAAATTCGGGTCGAATGAAATGTTTTTTCACATTCGGGTCGAATGAAATGATTGATAAAATGAAATGGATGGATCGAGGGTCTTTTTACTATTTTGTGCAGCATCAGTGGAAGTTACAAGAGAGGGGAATGGTCACAATCCAATAAATTTGGATTGGGAGGCTCAAAGTTGTGTTTTATAAGGATAGATGAGAGATTAGGCTTGAGGATTCATACACATGGGAGCTCTTTGTTGCCTAATATGTCTATTTGAGCCTTAAGGAGAGATTTATTGAGAATGTCATTGATTCCTCCCACTACTTTGTATGAAGATTCAATATGGTAGGGGCAAACATGCCTTCATTAGCCTTGGGTTTACCGAGAGGAATGAGACCTTCCACTTCAATGTTGCTTTTTCCAATCACAAGAAGTATATAATGAGGGAGCAAGAGAAGAAAAAGGAGAAGGGTGAAGAGAACAAGGATGGCAAAATTGAAATCCACCCCACTATTAATGTTAATGAAAGGTTAAAGGTATGCTAACAAGGCACTACAACATTATGTGTTATCATTCCACTCACTTTTGTTTTTGTAAAATGCTTCCAATAGAATAAAGAAAAAAAAGTTGTGATAGACCTCATTTTGTTGTTGATTTTATCTTGTTTTAATGTATTTAGCTTGTGATTTATCACATAATGCCAATGCCTTAATGCCCCTCATAGATTATGCATGTTGAGATGGCCATTGATTTTATGTTTTGGGTAAATCATTAAAAGATACAAAATTATTTGAAATAATTCATAGCTTTGAGAGAACAACTACAATTTATCGAATGATATAACATCTTGAACAAGGTAAATCATTAAAAGATACAAAATTATTTGAAATAATTCATAGCTTTGAGAGAACAATTACAATTTATCGAATGATATAACATCTTGAACAATTAGTGGCTTTCTTATAATAGAACACCATGGCTTCTCATTCATGTAAAAGATCATGAAGACATGCTTCATTTTCATCCTTCACCTGAAATGTTTGACAACGGTGGAAATATATTGCAACAATCTTTTGTTTTTCAGAATATGAGTGATCATAATGTTATTCACATAGCAGATTTAGTACAATGGCAACCTTGTCCTTTGGATCATCCCATAATTTTTTGTCATGAGTTTCATGATCCAATATTCAATTGGATGGAGTCTCTATTTTTAAAAGCTTCACACACTGACAGTTTGGGCGTGGTGTTTCTTTGTTGTTGTGAGTATGAGTTGTCTAAGAATTTTTTGTTGCATATATTAAATTCTTTTTATGTTTTCTCAGACAACGACAAGCATAAATCCATGCCAAGAAATCAGCTGCTTGATTGCATATTTTGGAAATTTGTATATACATGAGCAAAGTGGTTTTCAACTGGTTAGAATGGGAATTGTAAATAAATAAGCTTGATGTTTCAAGCATTTCCTTCAATTTTCACAGTGTGGTCAGATTGTAGTTTGAGGTCAGTTTTCAACTGTTTTTACAGTTTGCTTTCAGTTTGAGAAAGTTGCAAAGGTTTGGAATGAGATGAATGACTCCATGCCCATGTAATAGTAGTTGGTCTCTATGAGATGAATGACTCCATGCCCATGTAATAAAAGTTGGTCTCTATGAGCTGAATGACTCCATGCCCAATGTAATAGCAGTTGGTCTATGAGATGATCTAACTTACAGGATGGTGAGCAGTTTCTTGAAATTAGAATTATATTCAGAAGTCAGTTAAGGCACTGAAAATGAAAGTTCTTGCAGCCTCACAAGGAGGTCTCCATCCCTTGTGGAGCCAGATGTTAACACATAGGATGTACAGAGTCAAGGTCTTCCCTCATTTTAAAATTTTTGTTAGTTTTTGCTTAGAAAAAATCCACTGGTCTTAGTCAGTCATGTGATTAGTCTTTCTGTTTAGTCATGTTTTAAAAGATTAAGTTTTGAGTCATAGCATTATGATCTCAATATTTTGAGTCATGTGTTCTATTAGCAAATCATGGTTTTGGTTTTATATCCTAGGTCTAGGAAGCTAATCCGAAACACATGTACAAGGGTCTTCATGTCACTATGATACTAGTCATCATTTGCAAAGAGGGAAAGTTTTGGTCATATCTGTATAGTTTAAGGGTCACCATCAAGTGTTATGTCCAAAACAAGTGTACAAGAGGTCTTAAATATCTACCCAACCGTTTAAGTGTTTTATTAGTTGTCAAATCGCATGTGCTACAAACTCTCCTAAAAGTTCACAACAATTCAAAAATAGAATATGTGCCAAATCTTTCATGATTATGATTTTGCAAAAATGTTTGATGATGGATTCTAGTTTTCAGCACCATCCCCTCATCAATCATCTTCAAAGGGATCAGTTTCAAAATGAGGATTTATCATTCCTACCTTCATTTCCATTTGCAAAGAGTGCGTTGCAGACTGGTTCAATTCGTTGCGAACTGTAAGTGCGCTGCAAACTAATTGTTGTTGCAGATTCCTAGCACTGTGAACTCTCTGTAGCGGATTGATGGTGGATTAACAACTTAAAG
The DNA here is from genome assembly GCA_009831015.1 of Picea engelmannii. Lineage (NCBI taxonomy): Eukaryota > Viridiplantae > Streptophyta > Pinopsida > Pinales > Pinaceae > Picea > Picea engelmannii. The sequence goes on along the minus strand of ML788143.1, from coordinate 943,267 downwards.
GACTGATTGGTTTGATTTTATGCAACAAGGAGGGAGCTTTATATACTAGTTACTTTGCTTGAAGTTCAATTTCCACTACATGAAAACTTATTACCATCAAACCCTAGTTGTTGCAAACTTTCTACTCGCTGCAAACTACACTTATTGCTACGAACTATTAGAATTGTGAATTGGATGTGCTATGAATCCCCTATTTTTCACAGTTGATAAAACCCTATCTACCCTCGTTTCACTTAGGTTTGGAAACATCATTTCACTCACAATCATTTTCCTCTCCATACCTTTGAAACTGCAAAGTCTTGTGATGAAAACCATGGTCTAAAATTTGTTGCTGCAAACTTAATCAGCGTGTTGCGAACTGAGAAATCACGCTGCAAACTCCTTGTTTTACAAAGTTGCTCCAAATTTGTCTATTTGAGATTTATTTCAGTTTTCGGGTTGTCATCTTTTCCTCCCATCTCTTAGCTTCAGTCTTATTCCAATTTTTGCAGTGTTACTTTAGCATAAAATCCTTTTGCTAGCAAACCCTATACTTGTAAAATCAAGCAGTAAAACCCTACATTTATCAGTTTCCATCACATACTCTGGTAGCAATTGTTATCAGAAAGGGGGGGGTGTTTGACTTAGCTATCATGGATACTCAATAAGGGAAGAAGATTCATAAAGGAACAATAACTATCTTCCATGTGCTCTACAATCCATAGCTTTATGTCCAAAGTTATTACAAGTAAAACAATAACCCAAAAAGAAACTTTGATACTTAGAAGTAAATGATCTTCTTTGTGATGTAGTCCTTCTGAATTCATGCCTTGGTTGATCTTCTCTTTTGTTGTTTCCTTCATAATGATTAAAGCTTCCTTGATACCTGAAGGTAGAGGGTCTTCTTGAATATACATCTCTTCTGTATTCACTCCTCTCCATTTCTGATTGTTGATTTCATGTTCCTTTGATTGATTGATCCTCTTCCATTACCTGAATATTCCTTTTTGAATGCTTGGGACTTCTGATGACTTATCCATAACTCTTTTGTTCCGCTTCTTTTTTCATGGGGCTTGAACCTTTTTCAAAATGGATTTGATTGTATCCTAGTCCAGACTTATCATGACATGGCCTTTGACTGTTGAGAATGTCTTCTAGTGCTTGAGAGCTTTTCAATTTCTTGTTGAGCGTTTTGACTTCAAATCTCAATGACACAACTTATTCTTCAATCTTCTCACAATATTCTTCATTCCTTATCATTTGGATCTTGATTACTTCCATTCTCTTTGCTTCTTCAAGTTGGGTTTTCAAGGCGAAGATTTCTTCTTCAAGTCTTCTTTCTTGTTGATTGAATTCTGCTTCAAGCTTGTTTAAATATTCAAATCTTTCCTTAAGATGACTTGTCAAAATATTTCCTCTCTTTTCTGCTTCTTTTACTCTAGTTTTTAATGAGCAACTTCTTTGGGATTTTGAAAACTTTCCTTTAGTTTGATTAATTCTTCCTTGAATGTCTTGCTTTTCTTCCTTTCCCTTTTTAGCTCACTTAAGGTGCTGATTAATTATGCTTCAAGATCTACTTCACCTTCTTCATAAATTTCACGGGTTCCTTTTTGAGTTTATGTTGCCATGAAGAGCACTCTTTCTGAGTCACTATCCCTATTGTCATCTTCATCAGATGAGGAATTGTCTTCTCTTGAGTAGATGATTTTCTTGAAGTCTTTTCTTTTATCTCATTTCTTGTGTCCCTTTTGATATTTATTTTATTTCTTGGGAATTTCTTCTTCATCACTATCTGAATTCCTAGCATAAGGGCATTTAGTAGCAAAATGACCATTTTTTCCAAAATTAAAACACTTTAAGGGAAGCATACCTTTGTACTTGTCGGTTCCTCTCTTCAACTTTCTTACGAAGTTGGCCATTTCTTAATCTTCTTCTGAATCATCGTTGCAGTTGCAATTTGACTTTGGATTTTGTTTATTATTCTTTGTCTTCTTGGATGTCTTGAAAGCTGCTTCCTTCATGGGTGGATTATCCTGCTCTGTTATCATTCCATAAGTTGTAAGGATTCCATGTAACTCGTCCATTCTCAATGTAGAAAGATCTGCTCTTTCTTCTAGGGATGAAATCTTAGGATCAAATATCATTGGAAGAGACCTTAATACCTTTTGAACAATTATGAGATCTTTAATTTCTTGTACCAAGCCTTTAATAGAGTTCATTATTTCATCAATTCGCAGAAAATAGGCTGCAATATCCTCATCTTCCTTCATCTTTAGTTGTTCAAATTTACCTCTATAGGTTTGAAACTTGGCCCATTTTACTTTGGCATCTCCTTCGTAAATATTTTGAAGTTTTTCCCAAAGATCCTTTGCAGTATCGCAATGCATAATTTTGACAAATACTTAATCAACCAGACTACCCAGAATAGTACTTTTAGCCTTCGAATTTTTTTCACTGAGTTTCTTTCCATCTTTGTCTGTTGGAGGAGTGGTAGGTGTTATATATCCATCTACTACTACTTACTAGACATCCCCATGCTTGTAAAAAAAAATTCATCCTTTTATTCTAGAAGGTATAATTTTGACCATCAAACATTGGCGCTCCATTCTTAGTGTAATCCATGATCTACCTTCTAGTGGTTAGACTGATTTTGAAGGAACCTCACTCGGATACCAATTGTTGGAATATTCACCAATACTGAGAGGGGGGTGAATCAATATTGAGCACTTTTTACCACTTTTAATTAGAATATGTAATCATCAAGATTATCAATCAATTGTCACTTATGATTGCATTCAATATATCATAAACATATAACCATAAACAATGCATCACATCACAATCACAGATACACAATACACCAGAGTTTTACGTGGAAACCCAAATGGGAGAAAACCATGAAATGCTTTCTTATATATCAAAAAATTACATTCATAAGAAACACCAACTTCCAAATTCTCCAGCACCAACTAGAAGGAGGCTCCAACCCCCTGTTTATAGGCTCTAACCTGAAGGAAGCTACAACTGTCTAAATTCTCTAGCTCCAACTGGAAGAAGGCTCCAACCCCCTAATTTACAAGCTCCAGTCTGAAGGAAGCTCCAACTCCCTGAATTCTACAGCTCCAACTGGAAGGAGGCTACGACCCCCTAATTTAGAGGTTCCAACCTGAAGGAAGCTCCAACTCCCTATGTTCTCTGGCTCCAACCGAAAGGAGGCTATGACCCCCTAATTTACAGGATCTAACCTGAAGGAAGCTCCAATTCCATGTATTCTCTGGCTCTAACTAGAAGGAGGCTCCGACTCCCTTTCCTTTCCCCTTCCTTTCGCCCTGAAATATAAGTGTAGACTCAACCTATCACCGACACTGTCACTGATAATAAACCTGTCATTGTCCTTCTCACTATCTCTGTCACTGTTACTGTCACTAATATTGATATCTCATCATCATCAACTAGAACTATATCATATATCAATATCACCAATCATGTGCTAAGATATGTGTGCCATAACATCCATCAACCATGTACCAAAACATGTACCATACCATCCATCAACCATCTACTAAGATATGTACCATAACGAAGTACATCTCAACCCATGTGCCCGATATCCAAAATGCTCTTCAATCCATATGCCAAAAGCATGCCTTAAGCATGTGCCAAACCATCCAAGATATGTATCTCAAACAAGTGCCAAAACATCCAAAATGTGTAGCCAACCACATCCCTCAAGCATATGCCAACTCATCAATGATATACCTCAAACAATGTGCCAATACTTGCCTCAAACCATGTATCCAAGTATCCCAAAAATTACCTCAACCATGTGCCAAAGATATATGCAAATATATCCAAGATATGTGCCAACAATATGTCTCAATAGATATGCCTTAAAACCATGTACACAACATATATCATACATCCAAGATGTGCCTCTAACAATGAACCATAACATCCATGAACTATGTACCAAGGATATGCCTCAAGCATGTGCCAACATCACAAAGATATCCCTCCAACCATATACCAAAGATATGTCATAACATCACCAAGACATGTCTCAATGCACATACAAAATATATGCCTCAACCATAACATCACCAAGACCTATACCTTATGCATCGATGTACCAACAAGACCTCCAAAACATGCTTCAAGCATGTGCCATACCATCTACGATACAATCCTTAAACCAAATGAAAACATACCTTTTTATCATGTAGAAGACCTGATGCATATCATCACAGATCAATAGACCAACATGGTGCATATCATCTTTAGAAAACACAAGATAACATATTCATTGAGTTTTACCTCAGCCTCGTTGGACAAAGCCAGTCAGTACATAGGGCCTTGTGGGACGAGTGTCGTACAACCCATGGGGGTGCCTTGCGGGACACCATATCGTTGACATGTAGAGGTCTACTTAATTAGGGTTTATCAGAAAACTTGTCTCTCATCTGCAATCCGAGACCTTTGCCTTCGCACTACTTCGCTACCTCAAATTCTTCGTTTTAGATTCATTAAGAGATCACAACTTCACTTGATAGATATTCAATGAATTTGCTTATGTACAAATGAGAGCCCTCTTGAAGTGTATTTATACTTTTCCAAGTGACTTATTTCCTTAACTTTAGGGTCGACATGTACTTTCTTGTTATAATTTTTTTGCCCTTTAATTAATGACTTGTAATGTCTTGTTGCAACCATTTAGGGGCTTCTTAACCTTTCTTCGAGGCTTTCGACTTCACGAGGGCATAACTCCTCAGCCACGAGGAACCACATGGAGTACCACCTACTGTTGGAAACAACATTACGAGGACTATCTATCTATGAGGGTTTTGCATGTACTTGTAATGTTCTTCAACCTCTTTTTCCTCAAACAAATTTGGGCTTCATGACCACACCTTTGGGGCTTCTCAACCACTTAGCCATCTTTATAGGGCTTCTTATAGACTTATTCAAAGTGTCTTCCCATGAGGGCCATGCTTACAACTACGCCATAAGGGGACCACTTTGGATACTTCTCCAAATACACCCATCACTTATTCCTTCAAACAAATCCATCACTTCTAGCGGCTTTTTCTGGGGTTAACATGCTTCTTCTATGGTTGAAATCAATGCTTCTAGACTTATTCTAGAGTTGACATCAATGACAACTAACTTTCCAACATCAAAGTCCAAAAATTAATATGGGTTGAAATGGTGGAACATCAACTCAAGGGTCTTTGCTATAACTACGATGAAAAATTTTCTCTATGGCATACATGTAAGGATTTTTTTTTATTAATGGTCATTTCTAAGGACATTTTTTATGATGAAGTTGGTAGAACAAATTAAGAGGAAGTCATTCCCATCACTGAGTCTTCTTGATCAATCCAATGAAGAACCTCAAATCTCCCTTCATGCTTTGATTGTTATTTCTTCTCCTCATATTTTAAAGTTGGGTGGATATATCAAGCAACAAAATGTCACTGTCTTAACAAACAAAGAAACACTCTTAATTTCATTCATTGCTACTTCACCCAATAAAAATGTTACTATATCCACGTTGTTAAAAAATTTTAGATTATAATTACTAATGGGGGATCTATGAAATGTGGTGGATGGTGTGAAAATGTGAAACTTCAAATGGATGAGTATTCCCTAAAAACTCACATGTTTGCCTTTGCCATTGAAATGGACGGTTGTGATATTGGTTTGGGTGCTAAATGGATAAGAACACTAGGCCTCATTACCATGGATTCCCTGGAATTATACATGAGTTTTCAAAAGGATGACAATTCTTAGATGCTCATAAGTCTCAAAGAAATATCTCCAAAAATCATCAACTTCTGCCATATGGAAAATATTCTAAATAAGGGTCATTATGAAATTATTGCCCAATTCCATGCTATTCAATCTTTTGAGGACATTTCTCATCTAATTCATCCAAATTTATAGCTTGTATTGGAAAAACACCAACAAGTCTTTGCACATCCCCAAGTATTACCACCATCACATATAGAGCATGATCACAACATCCCACTACTTCTTGTATCACTCCACCCAAAAGTATGACCAAATCATCATCTTTTTTCCCAAAAGAATGAAATTGAAAAGATTGTACAAGAGCAATTAACTATCGATATAATTCTTCCTATTACCAGCCCCTTCTCTTCTCCATTTGTCATTGTTCTTAAAAAAGAAGCCAGTTGGCACATGTGTCTTGATTTTCAACCTCTCAACAACTTGATAGTCAAAGATAAATTTCCCATTTCGGTCATCGATGATCTCTTACATGAGTTACATGGAGCACAATTCTTCACCAAACTTGATTTACGCTCTGGTTAACACATGAGAGCACGATCACAACATCCCACTACTTCCTATATCCCTCCACCCAAAAACATGACCATATTATCATCTTTTTTCCCAAAATAGTGAAATTTAAAAGATTGTACATGAGCTATTAACTATCGGTATCATTCATCCTAGTACCAACATCTTCTCTTCTCTAGTTGTCATGGTTCTTAAAAAAGAAGGCACTTGACACACGTGTCTTGATTTTCAATCTCTTCATGACTTGACATTAAAGGATAAATTTCCCATTTTGATCATTGATGATCTCTTAAATGAGTTGCATGGAGCACAATTCTTCACCAAACTTGATTTTCACTCTCGTTATGACCAAATTCACATGAAGGAAATTGATTTTCCAAAAAATACTTTCTGCACTCATGAAGGCCATTACAAGCTTTTGGTATGCCTTTTTGTCTTTGCAATGAACCTTCCACCTTTCAGAGCCTCATGAACTACATATTTAAGCCCATTCGACTAGTTCTGTCTTAGTTTTCTTTGATGACATCTTGGTCTACAACAAAACTTGGGTTGCATGTGTGGCACATGTGGATCATGTCTTACAACTTATCCATCATCACCAACTGTTCCTCGAGCATTCTAAATGTGCTTTTGGTGCTTTAGAAGTTGAATATTTGGGACACATTGTTAGTAGGGAGGGTGTGCATGTTGATCCCAAGAAAATTTAGGCATTGAAAGATTGGCCTCATCCTTAGACCCTCAAAAGTTCATGTGGCTTTCTTGACCTACTATGGTAAAAATGTCACTCCTCTCACCAACCTTCTTTAAAAGAATGCATTCATTGGGAATGAAGCAATTGAGCATGTTTTTTAGGCTTTAAAAGATGTCATATGTATCACACTAGTGCTCGACATGCCTAACTTCAATACGACTTTTGTTTTGGAATTTTGTAAAATACCTCTACCTTCTGAAAATGGATTTAATATGCCCTATGCAAATAAAATAAATCAGGGGTAGAAAGCCCATAAAATTTCATATGCATCTACATCATAATAAAAACCATGAATGTGTGCATACCCAACAAACATACACATCATTAGAATTAACATTTACACAACGAAAATAACATCAGAGAAATAAAAAAAACTTATCTTTTAATGGTTGAACCGACTAGCTGCGTACAAGGGATGTTCCTCCTAGCCATAGGATTGTTGTTCATTTTCTCTCAATAGCAAGCCACCCTCGAGCTGAGGTTATGATTCCACAAGGAGGTCTGGCCCTCTTGGCTATCCACTCTCCACATTCAACAACCCAACACCCAGGTTCTACTCCAACAATAGTTCCAATCCACCAGCTCTCTTCCATTTAATCTGCACAACCTAAGGAATGGTATCCCCCTTCTCTGCCACACAATCCCTCAAGCCTTCCCACTTCCCTCCAAGGCTCCAATGCATGGTTGGATAAGAAATATCTTAGTTGGGGACTTTAGCAACTCTCAACTGTAATTTGGAGTGCTCACAACAACCTTCTCAAGGATCTTGAGCCATTTCCTCAACATGAAAATGCACCATAGGCTCACAACCCATTTTACAGGCACGCATGCCACAATTTTCAGCATGAACTCAACCCTCTAATCATTTATTCCAAACACAACATGGTTGGTGCTCTTTCCCAACAACTAACACCTCTCTTACTATCCAAAACATGCTTGTCAAAACTCTCCCAATAATCCATTTAAATTTCCTTTTCTTCTCATGCAAGCTTGACTCTCACATCTCCCAAAAAATAGTTGTACTTGGCCCATGCTGTCATAAATGGGTGAGTTGACTTTCCCACCTACCACTCTTACATCACTTTAATAGCTCTTTTGATATTTCAAAGGGAAAAAACATTAATATGAAAATGGATGAATTAATAGAAATGGGTAACCCCTTAGACCCCTATTTAGCTCCCTCTCTTGTGGAATCATAGTCCATCGCCGTTACCATCCCTCTCATACCACAACCAACAATTATTATTTTTCAATGTACAAAATGCATATTTCGACTCTCGGTTGTATCAATCCATACGTGCTATCCAACCCAAAACATATCGACTCACTAGCCTAAATTGCATTTACACAATTACATTATAATTTGAGGGGACTAAAACTAGGGATGTTACATCCCCTCCCCCTTATTTTTGCACTATCCTTAGTGCACAAAACCATACATATCACATTCTAGGCTCTTTGTCCTTTAATCAACATATGTGCTCTCTGGCCTAATCACATAATCCCTCTAGCCCAAACATATATACATAGGCACCCTGACCAAAACATATATACTAAAGCACTTCGGCCCAAAACCATACATAATGATTTCATTGTTTATAATTCTTGCAACAATTCCAACCATCAACCTCTCATTCCCCTTAGTCTGTACAACCCAAGGAAGGTACCCCCTTCTTTGTATTGCAGTCCCTCTTGCTATCTCACTTTCCTTCAAGGCTCTGTTGAGGAGTCCAAAATCCCTTTAACTCAATAGTAGGAACCAAACCCACCTAAGAGGCCCAATTAGACTCATAAGCGTTGATGAGTGGTAAGGTTCTCCAGATTCGAGATCTGGCTAGGTTTATCGTTGGGCTTTAATTTTTATTGACAGACATATATGTATTTTCTGTTAAGCCTTCTCCTCAGACTAGGTAGTTTTCTTTTTGGTTCTTTTTTTTTTCTTAAACGTTAAAACAAAAGGAAGATGAAACTCTAGACTAGATGACATAGAGGAGCTAACTACGTGTTTTGGTGGAAGGTTGGGTTTAGGATAACCTTTACCCTAGAATGCAAATTATAAATGTCTAAACAACTTCAAATTAGCATTAATGCCATTTTAATTAGAGGACATTCAACATCGTTTGAGATAATAGTTGAAGAAAATAAATATACATGTGATTAAAAGCTAGTGAAAGAAAAGTAATTTCCAATACTCTATCACCAATCACAGGTTAACACAATTGATTTCTAGTCATCGATTTAGAATAAAATAATTGTTACAACATCATAAGATAACTTTAAATACAGGTCCAACAACTCTTACTCAACAGAGCAACAAATATCGAGTCCGAAGATAGAAATAATCCTCCTTGGTTTAAACACATTCACGCCTTAGATGATATAAGTGTCTTTGGTTCTAAACAAAACTTCTCAATTAAATAAACTTGCACATAAATAGTTCTATTACAAAATTTCAGAAAAATATTTCTCTCCAAAACCATCGACCCCTAAACATGAGGTCGATCTTTCTATTTATAAAGAATCACTACGCTAAAAATCACTAATAAAAGTCGTGTTAAGTGAAACAAAATGACACGTGGCAGATTTATCTCTCTGTTATCCTGAGATCATCTAATCCTTTCACTGTAGTGGATTATTTCTATCATTTTCAGACCACTGGAAGAAAAGGTCTTCGCATGTGTTTACATATGGGAACCTATGCTGATCCATCGGGGCAGAAAGGACTTCCTTTATCTCTACTGCCTGTTCCTTGTACTTGATCAACTTTACACTTAAGTGTTGTAAGTCTGCCAGAGATTTGATCGAGGCTTCCATGAACTTCTTTGCTAGACCTGGGAGCATGCTTGAAGTCTGTGAAATATCTGTTTCCCATGCCAGATCTTGCTCTGTATGTTGTTTAACAATATCTTGTAAGTCGACGAAATCTTTCGGTGGACCAAACTCTGGCAAATTGATGCCCTTCATTTCCAGGTTGATTTTCTCCCATCTCTTCTCACATTCTACACACCTTTCTTGCATTTTTTGCTGAGGCTCTTGGACCATGGACACCTAATGTTTGGCTGCTTTGCGTACTCAAGTGATTCTATTTTCCATCAACACTCGGATACCATGCTCCTCTGCTTCATGACCCTTCTGTATTTTACTGATGTAATCGATTCGTTCTAAGGCCTGATGTGCCTTTTCGAACCACCGCTGCATATCTTTGCATGTCGTCATACCCATTAACGTATCTTCTTGAAGATCGGTTATCCGAGCGACGAAGAGGTCTCTTTCTCTTTTGTATTTCCCATACATTTCTCTGAACTTGCTTTTTAAGAGTACCACAACATATGTCGAGTTCTGGTAGTACTCAGCCTGATGACGAAGATGGTCCAATTCTTTTCTCATGGCAGTTGCCTCCTCTTCATCCTTCTTTTCTATGTCAAGTGTGGCACCTGTTATGGCCATTCTCGCTCCGATGAGCTCAATCATCTTAGTATGCTCTGTATCAAATAGTGTTTCTTCCATGGTTATGAGCATAGTGTTATCCAATGTGAGTTTTCTCTTCTTAACCGTTATTTTCATCATGAATTTTTTCTTCCTGTCATAAGCAATGGCCTACACATCGTCGATTTCATCCATAGGCTTTGGAATCTATTGATCTCCCCAAGACAACATATTGCCCAGGCTTCCTAGTGTGTAGAGGTGCTCCATGGTATCTTCTTGTGCTGGTTCTTGTTATGTTTCATGGTCGGGCATGCTCGACTCCTTGGAAGGGGATTTTCTTGGATGCTCTGTAGGCTGGTCATCCTGCATGGTCTTAGAGATCGGATGCACCTTCACTCCAGATGAGGGAGTAGAGGGAAGCTCAATACCGATTGAAGGTTTGGCTAGTGGGGTACCAATTTCTAGTGGCTCCATTGTTCCTCCTTGTTCACCTGTTTCCATGTCATATTTGAAGCTGGAACCATGTGACTAAGTCTCCCCCATTGGTTGTTTCTCCATTGAACTGAGAAATTCGGCCTCAGAAGTGATTGTGGCGTCCTGGCCGCCCTCTCGAGATTCCAGTACAATTTCATTGGGAGCCAGAGTAGATACTTCACTTAGGCTTTCCTCCTGGGTGATTACAACCAGAGATATGTGTGAAACCTTTGATCCTTCATCATCATCATATATAGTGATGAGGTCCACAAGAATGATTGGTACCCATTTTCCGCTTGATACTCTTACTGGCCTTTGTTGAACTGCAACTGCTATCGGAGATCTCACTTGGACAGTTTCTTCATGATCATAAATTTATGTTGGTGGAGTGGCACTTGAGCCATTTGGCTCTACCTCTTGGTCGTTGATGTTGATCGGGGTAATCCTCATTGGTTGAATCAAAGGGTTAAGTGGAGGATCTTGCTCTTCCCTTTATATGGCTCTTTGGGCTTCTTCTAGTAACATCATCCCCCTCCTTCATGCCTCTGCTTCTTCCACTATTCTACTTTCGTCTCTGACCTTGAGAGCTTCTTGAGTTGTCTGCTCTATTGTCTCAACCTGCTCGTCTAGGGACATCTCCTTGAACTTAGTCATTTTCAGGTTGGCCCTTCTTTGGAGTACTTCCTCCCAGTTCTAGGTGCCTTCAGTGAAGATTTCGTCTTCAAAATTATCATGAGCATACAACTAATAGGAGGATACATGCACCGCGTGTTGGGGAACTAAACCCTTGTGATCGTGCTTGTTGAAGCGACCTGTATGAAACTAGTACTCGAGCTGATTGAGCCCCTCATGTTTCTCATGTGTATTGTCCCTAACCATGTAGAATCTTATGTGGAAACCATATAGAATGAATGCTCTCTTCTTGTCTTTGACCAGGGAGGCATTGTATCCTTGCAAGATGGTCTGGTAGCAGATCTCCCCCAAAATAAGGTGATCCGGGACATGAATAGGGAGAAGGTGGGGTACACCAATAGCTCTGAACACTCCAATATAAGTGTTGGTTTCTTCGAAGTACCAGTGGCCAACTTTGGCTATCATCTTCTTCACCACCACCGAAATCTGAGGTCACTCTTTTCTAAAAATGAGGAAGTAAACCCTGGCTAGGAACTCATTGCATATTAAAGCATATGATCTTTTATATCTATTTTCCCACAATATGTTGAAATAAACATGTACCGACAATTTGGAAACATGCCAGCTCAAATTCATACCTGCAAAAATGTTCCTTGAGCAATTTACATCCAACAAGTAGGGTGACATGTGGAAAACCATAACCTCTCCTTCCTTTGCTGTCTAAGCCTGTGAAAGATTTATGCTGAGTTGTTTGGAGATAATGGCTCCCCAATTGAATCTGCTCCCTGAAATTGCCACGGTGTATGCTAAGGGCATCCATGCCTCTGAAAATTTGGAGGAATCCTTTTCTCCATACAATTGACAGATTAACGCCATCAGATACATGTATGGTTCCCAAAGATTTACCATCTTGTACCAACCAATGTTCATGTTTGTGAATTTCTTGTCTTCTTTCCACCATAAGGCTAGAAATCGGCTGGTGTCATGGATCTCATAGAACTTTACCACAAAGTCTATGTTTAGCCTTTCCTCCTGGTTTCTGGGTTTGTAGTACTTATGCACCTCCGTCGGAAGGAAAACACCAACACACTCTCCTTGTTCATTGTTGATGGTGCACTTTACCGTGTCTACATGGTCGATTATCCATCCCAAGGCTTCGATGCAGGGCATAATCGGGGTTTGGCTAGCCACCATATGCATATTTGACCTCCGAATGTTTGGGAACACCTCATCATCCAATATTCAGGCATTTGAATTGCTGTGAGGCATGAACTCGGGATAGTCCTCATGACTAATTTTGTTGTATAGGTCGCCCCAATGTGGGAGCACCACTTTAGACCCTGTGACCACTTCTGTGTCACTGAACGCTAGATAAACTACTTCTTGGTGGACGTGTAGATAGTGGATTCTATCTTTGAGGTGAAATCCAACTCCCTTGCAACACTCGACGTAGATCCTTCCCCGACCTCTGGTTCCTTCAGCTTAGGCATCCTTAGTGAACGTCTGGTTGTTGGATTTCTTGGAGGCATTTTCTGCAAAAAGGCAAAGTGATATACCAACCTCTAACAATATTATGGATGCAATTGCAAATGTGGAAATAGTAAAAACAACGCATACCTCTTCCTTGCACAAGATTAACCTGGTTTAGAGTTAAAAATCGATTGTAAACTCTTAAATGCGCTCTCTCGATCCTTTGACTGCTCTGGGGAATAAAAGATTCATGCATATAATGGAGCGTTCGAATATGTATTTGTAATTTAAAAGGAGAACATACTTACCTTGTCGCATCAGCCCTTAAATTCAAAGCTGTAAATGTGCCCTCCACAATCTATCGCTAAATCTGAACCATGCTCAAGATTAAATGCAAATGCAAATTGGCGGCGGAGGAGAGGGTTGCTTTGTAGTTGTTCGACGGATTCAAACTTATACTACTTGGTCAACATGTGGGATAGTAACGTAGGTCGAGCGAAACATTAATTAGCCTCTTAAATAACAAAATCTGATCTTATCCCTATCAAAAGCATCCTATCAACTATTAACCTTTCTCGTATTTTCAACATTGGCATGATCGACGTCGGGGAAAAAGGCAGGGTCTTGAAATGGAAATGAAGCGTAGAGCGACCATGATCACCGATGTAGGATGTCGGAGGTTCAACAAAAGTCTCCGTTGTATGATGTCCTTTCAACCTGCTGATAGTAAATGAGCGAATCGATGTCAGCTCTTTTCTTTAATGTTTTCTTTTTTCGTTGATACCTTTAACCAAAAGTTACGATGTCGGCCCAAAACTCCATAAAATGCTGACATGGAAATGCTGACTTGGAGATATGACCACGACACGGGAACATCAAGAGATGACACAGGGAGAGTAGGATGCGTCGTATAAACTGTTTACATGGCAAGGACACGTGGTGGTTGATTTCGACCTTTTCGTGGGAAATATTACTTCGACATTGGTGATTTCTTCTAGACATAAGTCTGGTTTCCTCACTATATTATACAGACATTGATGTCATAACAATGATCGACGATCAACAATCGACAATCGACGGATTTTTTTGTTAAAGTGGAAATTTTCGCAGTTTCGTCTCTCGAATTCTACCGATGCCGAAGATGTGTCGGCGATCGACAATCGACGATGGTAGTTTATTTCGTTTGTGATTTAACTCTTGAAACTTGGCGATGTCGAAGAGTATCAATGATGTTAAAAGACTTATCTTATAGGCCCAATTTCATCGATCGACGATTGTTAAGGGTTTTAAACCGTGCATTTTCAGGCCTATCGCGCATTATTTCTTAGAAAAATCAAGCCGTCAAAACCAAACAAAAAGGCCGATGATAATATTTAATGATATAAACAAAAGAAAAATCCATTCATCCATAATACAAACTCTGACTTAGAAAATGAAAAGTGGTACCCAAAAAGAAAATATTTCACAAAACTACTTTTAGGGTGTGATGATTCTCTGGGTGAAAATAGAATCTCTGCTACTTCCTTTGGGCTTTAGTTGGTGCAAAAAAAAAGAACTAATTGAGAAACCATCTAGTTTTTCTTTCAACATAGTCTATTCTATCAATGCGTACACAACTTCTCAAGGTTCATGAATCTGGATCCACCTATGGAGTTCAACCCTTTTTCCACCTTCGTTCCTCTTTACCGTGACCCACGCCCTTCGTTGACAAGAACTGGGCAAGGCATCCACTAGCTTGAGGCCATTTTAGTTATTATTAATTCCTTGCTATGGTGTCGCTCCATTTCCAGCGAGCATCCATATCCCTAACGGAGTCACCCCGACATCACAGACCTTGCCACGCTGCCAGTGAGCGTCCATAGCACCAACAAAGTTATCTACATACCCTCTCCAACGTTGCACTCCTTTTAATATAGATCATTTTGTTCTATCAGAAATGTCGCAAGTGAGTCAGAGAGGAGGACATCTGTTACTGGCAAGGTTGAATTTTTTAAGGTGAAGCCTTTACTAGCTCTGTCTAGAGGTACATGTGATCCTTTCCAACTAGCCATCATTTCCTTTGGGCTTTACCAAACCACTACGTGAATATTTCATTACTTACCAAGGTAGTATGATTGCAAATAAAAAAATGTAGATCTTCTTTGAAATTTTTGTGTATGTTCAATAACTTTTGTTTTGCATGCCAGTGCAGGTCAGAAGAAGAGTCTATTATGTTATTTTACTAAAATCGGCCACTGCTTTCCAAAAACACAACTTGATTAAAGAAAATAACAAGAAAAAGAAAGAAAAGAAAAATATTTTGAAATTGGTCTTCCCTAAACCAACACACTCATCCAGATTGAAATGTATGCTCAAAAGAAACAAAAAAAATTCAAATAAAGCATCAAAAGACACCCAATTTTTTTTTTTAGGAGAAGTATTGTTTTAAGGCTTGGCCATTCATCGAGAGGGTGTCATATTCTCCCCTCAGATTTTGTAATCGGTATGTGCCTGCCCCAATTTTCTTGGATACCTGAAAAGGTCCGAGCTAGAGATTTCGAAATTTCGAGTGTTTTCCTTTAGACTCATTTTAGAACTAGGTCCCCTAGTTCAAAACTTTTTTCTTTGGCCTTATGTTTGTCAACCCATCTTTTAAGTGTTTGTTGATGAGCGATGAACTTAGCTTTAGATTTTCCCCTTTCTTCGTCTAGCATGAGAAGGGTATCAATCCATTGTTGTAGAGCGGATGAGGGTTGACCTCTTGATTCATGGGCAAGCTGTAAAGATGGAAGATACAATCTGTTTGAAAAAATGGCTTCTTGCCCATAAACTAGAAAGTACAAAGAATTCCCTATGGATTCTTTAGGCGTTACTCTATCGGCCCATAGGGCATTATGAAGAAAATTATGCCAATTCCTCTGATTTTCAATAATTGTCTTCTTTAAAATTCTTACCAGGTTTTTGTTAGTCGACTCAGCTACCCCATTCCCCTGCGGATAATAGTTTTGTAGAATATCTTATTATGGTCCCTTTATCGAGGGTGAATTTTGTCAAGCGTGTGGAAGAAAAATAGGGCAGAAGGCATCCCAAACCTTGTTATTAGTTGTTGTTCTAAAAATTGGATCACTACCTTTTCATTAATGTGCATGAGAGGGATAGCCTCTGTCCACCATGTGAAATAATCTGTTGTAGTCAAGATATACTTATGTTGTTTCGAAGAATTTGGTGTAATTTCTCCGATGACATCAATTCCCCATTGCTCAAAAGGTATAGATATCATCACTGACTGGAGTGGAATGGATGGTCTCTTTTCCCTACCAACACTCATTTGATAAGATTTACATTTCCTGGCATATGCATGAGCGTTTCTGAACAAGTGGGCCAATAATAACCCGCCCTTAATATTTTATGAGCCATGGTTTCTCCTACAAAATGTCCACCAAGCGGGCCATCATGGAGTTCTTTGAGTACCTTTTTTGCATCATTATGTTCAAGACATATAAGGAGTACTCCATCGTAGTTTACGTGGAAAAACACATAGTTTATGAGGTGATATTGAGCGGATTTTAACCCGAGGGCTCTCCTTTCTCTAGGGTTTAGTTTTTCTAGACAAGTTCCATGATGTAGGAGATAAAACAAGTTTCCATACCAGAATTCTTGCCCAGGAGGTATGTATAAGGCTTCTCCACACCATAACGATAGTTCATTTTCCCAACCGGGGTCCTCCGTGTTGATCAGATCTTGGGCCTCAACAACTAGTTTACACAATCCTTGTCCTTTGACTATTTTGGTAGGTTTTATGTCTAGATCAAACTCTTTAACAACTTCCATCCAATTTCCCCTCCTTTCTCCTATTTCTTGTTGAGTGAATAGAGATTAGACCATTGGATGTGCTACCATGACCTTAGTGTGATTCTTCAGGATATAAGATCTGAAATGCTTGAGTGATTTATATACTACGTAAGCTTGTTTGTCTATAGCATGGTAGTTTAGTTCAACTCCTTGGAGGTTGGTGCTCATAAAGGACACTGGTGCTTCATTGTTCTCATCATCCTTTTGGGTAAGCACTGCAACCAAGGATTGGTTAGAAGTGAAGGTATAAAGGAAAAAATCTTTGCTAAAGTCAGGGTTGTGCAACACTGGTGCTTGGGAGATGGCAGTTTTGATGTTATTGAAAGCTCCTCTCATTTATTCATCCCATTTAAACTTTGCATCTTTGTGAATCATTTTTTGTAAAGGTTTAACAGTTTCAATGAAGTTATGAGTGAATTTTCTCACAAAGTTGATTTTCCCGAAAAAAGATTGCATGGCCTTTTTATTGTGAGGCAAAGGAAGCTGAGCTATCGCTTTGATCCGCTCAGGGTTGATGTTGATTCCTTCCTGGGATATGATATGACCTAATAATTTTCCTTCCTCTACACCAAATATTGTCTTCTTAGGTTTCAAAGCTATTCCATACTTCCTACACCTTGCAAAGATCCGAGTCAAATGTTGAATGCGCTCTTCCTTATTTTTTGAGTATATCGTTACATCATCTAAATAGACTACCACACATTTGTTAATAAAACCTTGAAAAGCTACATCCATCGCCCTCTGAAAAGTTTCCCTTGCGTTGATTAACCCAAAAGGCATGCGTTTATAAGAAAAGGTCCCCCAATTGGTTCAAAACGTAGTTTTTAATCGATCATCTTCTGAAACTACGACCTGGTTATATCCTGAAAAACTGTCTAGGAGCGAAAAAATTTCAGAGCTAGATACTATCTGCAAGAGTTGTTCCATGGGTGGTACTGGGTAGTTATCTTTTTCTAATGCTCTGTTAAGGTTCCTAAAATCAACACACAAACGGATTTCTCCAGACTTCTTTCTAACATGAACCAGATTGGATACCCATGTAGAATGTCTTACTTGAAAGATAATATTAGCATCTAATAACATTTTCAACTCTTGATACATTAGGGGTTCCAAAGATGGGTGGTAATTTCTGAGCTTTTGTTGGAAGGGTTTTATTCTAGATTTTAATGGGATCGTATGCTGGATAATGCAAGTATCATATGTTTTCAATTCTTGGTAGGATCAAGCAAAGGCATCTTGATATTCTTTAAATGGTTTCAGATAAGCCTTCCTATCTTATTTGGATACTGCATTACCTAGGTTGACATTCTTGGGGTTCTCATGGGTGCCTAGATTTATAGTTTCGTATATAGGGCATGAGCTCCCTGTTTTTGCATTTTTCGGCCCTTTAAATATTTATCTTAGGTCGAAAAGGTTTTCCAAATTGACCACTCCTTTTGGTATGGTGTGAAACTTTGGTTTGTCATTGGGGTGATCTGCATCCCTTTTCTGTTCGTGGAGATTCGATTCTGCGAGTAGTTCTTGGAATATTTCATCGTCAATGGCCAAATCCTTAAAATTATCCTGGTTAGTCAAAAAATCTACAATATGTTCATCCCCTTCGAAGACTTTCGAGTTAGAAATGTTGTTTGGAACCGACGGTGTGTGGAGCAGTTCCACTGCAAACCTTGAGGCTTCATAGTCTTCTAAAGGAGATAATCTTGAGGCTGCGGTGGCCAAAGAATCAACAAGAGTATTTTTGTCCTAGGAACAATAGTAATGTTGAATGCCTCAAAATTGTCTATTATCCTATGTAATTCTTGTTGGTAGTTCCTCAAGTGAGGTGAATTGCAATGAATGGTATTCTTTACTTGTCTAACGATAATTTCTGAGTCTCCAAAAACTTTCAATTCTTTGATGTTTAAGTCTATGGCCTTCTTTAGTCCCTGGACTAGAGCTTCATATTTAGTCATGTTGTTAGTGCATTCAAATTATAGTATGTAGGATAAGAAGTTTCATTTCCCTTTTGGGTCAATGAGGATACATCCTCTCTTGACCCCTCTTGTGATTTAGAACCATCGAAGTAGAGCGTCCAAACTTGTGAGGAAAAATTAGTGACTTCTTCACGCCTAGCTATTTTCTTACTTTTATCTTCCTTGTTTGTTGCTCCCGACAGAGAGTCCTGACAGAAGATACTTTCTTATGGAGCTACCAATAGGTTTACTTGAAAGGTCATTTCAGAGTTTTGAGTGAGAGGTACATCAGACGAGAGAGGGGCAAAATTGCCTAAATCATAATCGCAGGAGTAGTTTACTAACATAGGGAAATCCGCCAACAAGCGTTCGTTGGGGGTTTCTAAATCAATAACAATATGTTTGATATATATCTCTCTCTGTCAATCCTAATAATGTTTGTATGTCCCTTTAATGGAAACCAGAGGTGATCCCAGTCAATACTAAAGTATCCGTTTAATTTCTCGGACCAATCTTGGCTACGATTATGTCAATTACTTGATTTTTGTTTTGGGTGTGTAGCCATCCTGATCATGACATCTTTAAGTTCCCCAATAACCTTCACCTGATTCCTATCTAGTTGTATAATGTGTTTATCACTTTTGAGCGGGGTTGCGTTCAATTTCTTGCAGATTGACAATGGCATGACATTGGAGGATGCCCCTGAATTTACTAGGCAATTATGTAGGTTTCTGTTGAAGACTTCAAACGTTAAAAGGAAAGGAGGAACAAAATACTTTCCTCTTTTGTCTAAAGAGCAAGCGTTCACAGTCAGTTTATTTTTTAAATCTGTGAGGGATGGGACTTCACCTAGGTCAGTTCTTGTCATAGGGGCTTCTATTGATTTTAAGGCCTGTAACAAAAAATCCTTTTGTTGGGGAATCCTACACATGTCCATGATAGACACATTAGCCTTCATATTCTTTAAGTCTTCCACCACATTATAGTATATCTTAGGATCTTCCCGTGTGTGTATGTTGGTGGGATTCCTTTGAGAAGAAAATAGGGGTTTTGGGTGATCGATCACTTGATTTCCTCTAGATAACTAAGTAGTGGTGGGATTAGTTTGGACCGGTTGACTTCTACCTCGCGTATGTACATATAGGACTTTAGTGGGAAATTCCTGCTCTTCAGCGATGTCGTTTAAAGGCATCAGGTGGTTGGAATCCCATAACAACATGGTTGTCTCTTCAAGTGGCTCTTGACTTTCCTGATTGATGGCGTTTATTACTGAACCACTAGGTTGTTCAATTAGGGAGCATTCATATAGGAATCAATTAGCCATTAAATACATAGCATGTACTCGTTGAGGGCAGTCCCTTTCTGAATGATTCTCTTGGTGGTACATGCAGAAAGAGTCAGATGCTACAGTTTGTAAGTCAATATTTAGGTTAGCTAGGGGAGGTTCTATAACTTTGAAAGGTGGATTTCTTTTAAAAAACGTTTCATAAAATATTTGATTTTGGTTTCCCTCCCCGACACTTATTTTCATATCTACGATCTCGTTGGAGACTTTTTTGATCATCCGTTGCAGGTTTTCTAGATCTCCTCCTTCTTTATTAGGGCATGGTTTTGTTTGTTTTACTGGGGGTCTTGTTAACAAAAGTCCTCGCTTAGGTAGAGGTTGGGTTTCCGTCTTCATCAGTGAAATTTGACCTTCTTTGCATCCTTTCATTTGGAATTCAATCGTTTTAGCTTCCTTGAAATTTTCGTCTAGGGTATGCTTGGCAACCCTTTTTATGAACATGGAGATGGAAGCTGGGAGAGCGTTAGCGTATACTTCAATTTGCAACTCCTAGGTAGGTTTAACTTCAGGTTGAAATTTGTT
The DNA here is from genome assembly GCA_009831015.1 of Picea engelmannii. Lineage (NCBI taxonomy): Eukaryota > Viridiplantae > Streptophyta > Pinopsida > Pinales > Pinaceae > Picea > Picea engelmannii. Next base: position 922,563 of record ML788143.1, on the reverse strand, counting down.
CAGGATAGTGGTAAACCATTGGCTGAAATATTTAACCTTCTCTTTTGGACTCATGGTGGTGGCGAAGAGTTTAGCCATTAAATCTCCTATAGTGGTTTCTTCTACAAATTTGTCCAGGAAATCTTTTGAAACTTCATCCAACTAGTTATGGATCCGACTGGCAAGTCAAAATACCAATTCGAGGCTGAATTCTCAAGGGTATAGGGAAATATCCTACACACTACATCCTCATGTTGTACGTTCATCAATATTATAGCTAATATGAACTTCTTGATATGGTCCTCAGGCAATTCAGAGGTTTCGAGGTCAAATTCTGGGAGTAATTTTTCTGGATGTCGAGGACGTTATGCACCCGTCCTGGGATTGCCAGAGCATCCCTGGACAACCATGATTGATTATCTTGAGGTTGATTTCTCCTTTATTCATTATTATCGTTATTATCCTCCATGTCTTCCGATTAAAAAGCTGAGCGATACGAGTTAGACCTTTCCTTGTCAGATTCAAAATCATCAAGTTCAAAGTAGTTACCAGCTGGTGTTTAAGGTATCAGATTAAGGGGTTGTTCGATCTCAGTAAGGGAAAAATCTACCAGGTCTTCTATCACGTGAACAAAAACTTGGTCAGGGGTGTCGACAACTGGTCTACTTACTTGTTTTTTACGAGGAAGTAAAGGAGCTAAAGGCAATGCTCTAATTTGTCGGGCGTAAGCTCTTGCGATTCTTATGAACTCGTTCAACTCCTCGTGGGGAAGAGAATAAGGTATTTCAGGGTCTAGGTGTTCTTCTTCCTCGTGTTGAGGTGAGTTACTCATCTCAGGAGTACTCTCTGTATGTGGGTTGTCTTGATGATGACTAGCCATGCATGTGGGCTATTTTGAATCTACATGCTATGCAAGATATATTATCAGAAATATTATTAGCCATTCATTCATCAGACCCTCCTTCTAGCGCCAATTCTGTTGAGGGGTCTGAAATCCCTTTAACTCAACAGTAGGAACCAAACCAGCCTAAGAGGCCTAATTAGACTCGTAAGCATTGATGATTGGTATGGTTCTCCAGATTCAAGATCTAGCTGGGTTTATTGAGGGGCAATTATGATTGATAGACATATATGTCTTTTTTGTTAAGCCTTCTCCTGATGCTAGGTAGTTCTCTTTTTGTTTTTTGTTTTTTCTTTAATGTTAAAAAAAAAGGAAGATGAAGCTCTAGATTATATGACATAGAGGAGCTAACTACGTGTTTTGGTGGAAGGATGGGTTTAGGATAACCTTTATCCTAGCATGCAAATGATAAATTTCTAAACAAATTCAAATTAGCATTAATTCCATTTTAATTAGCGGACATTCAACATCATCTGAGATAACAGTTGAAGAAGAGAAACATACATGTGATTAAAAGCTAGTGCAAGAAAAGTAATTTCCAATACTCTATCACCAATCACAAGTTAACACAATCGATTTCTAGTCATCAATTTAGAATAAAAGAATTGTTACAACATCATTAGATAACTTTAAATACAAGTCCAACAACTCTTACTCAACAAAGCAACAAATATCGAGTCCGAAGATAGAAATAATCATCCTCGGTTTAAACAAATTCACGCCTTAGATGATAGAAGTGTCTTTGTTTCTTAAAAAAACTTCTTAATTAAATAAAATTGCACAAAAATAGTTCTATTACAAAATTTCAGAAAAATCGTTCTCTCCAAAACCATCGACCCCTAAACACGAGGTCGATCTTCCTATTTATAAATAATCACTAAGCTAAAAATCACTAATAAAAGTCATGTTATGTGAAACAAAATGACACGTGGCAGATTTATCTCTCTATTATCCCGAGATCATTTGATCCTTTCACTGTAGTGGATTATTATGAAGCAAGAGTTCAAAAACAACATAATATAAGCTAAAAATAGTTCAAAATCAGAATTCACTAGCATTGAATCTTAATTCCTGACAAATCTAGTCAAAAGTATAAGGTGCAAATAAGATGTCATCACTCTAACACCTACCTCCAAAGGTGAATAAAGATAAGACTGTAAGAGAATGATAGAAAAATAGCTCAGTGCTAAATGTGGATAGGCAAGGAATTTCACAAAGATAAGACTGTAAGAGAATGGTAGAAAAATAGCTCAGTGCTAAATGTGGCAGGCAAGAAATTTCACAGAAAGGGAATGAAAAAAAAAATCCACTTCAGATCTCAATCATAAACATTGGCCTCTGTCAAACATAATTGATTTTGTATTTTGTGTGTGAAATAATCATGTGTAAGACAAGTGGAATAAATTGAACATTGAAGTGGAAGACATGTGGAATAAATTGAACATTGAAATACCATTACAATGTAATTAATATTCTAAAATATAACAAATTAATATTTTATCATGTATGTGTAAATAACATGCATATTAGGGATAGAGAATAGACATTCCCGAAGGCTCAAGGCTTTGACAAAAAGCCCAAAAAAGAATTTAAACTATTTCAACTTTGCAGCAAGCAAGCATTATGCTATGAATGCCCTGCTAAACTATGGCATGGGATGCACACAACTATGAAATTGAAGATTTTATAAATTGGATTTTTAAATAGCAATTAAAAAGCAAATGATTTAAGAACGCTTGACCAAAATGTGAGAGAACCACTTTAGACCCTGTGGTTTCTTTTGTGTCACTGAACGCTGGAGGATGGATAAACTGCTTCTTGGTGGACGTGCGAATAACATATTCCGTCTTTGAGGCAAAATCCAACTCCCTTGCAGTACTCGACGTAGATCCTTCCCCGATCTTTGGTTCGTTTAGCTTAGGCGTCCTTGGTGAGCGCCTGGTTGTCGGCTTTCTTGGAGGCATTTTTTGCAAACATGAAAAGTGATATACCAACCTCTAACAGTATTATGGATGCAATTGCAAATATGGAAATAGTGAAAACAATGCATAACTCTTCCTTGCACAAGATTAACCTGGTTTAGAGTTAAAAATCTGTTGTAAGCTCTTAGACGCGCTCTCTCAATCCTTTGACTGCTTCGGGGAATAAAATATTCATGCACAGAATGGAGCGTTCGAATATGTCTTTGTAATTTAAACAAAGAGCATACTTAACTTGTTGCATAAGTCCTTAATCTCAAAGATGTAAATGTGCCTTGCACAATCTATCACTAAATCCGAACCACGCTCGAGATTAAATGCAAATGCAAATTGGTGGCAGAGGAGTGGGCTACTTCATAGTTTTTCGGCGGATTCAAACTTCTACTACTTGGTCGACGTGCGGGATAGTAATGTAGGTCGAGCAGAACAATAATTAGCCTATTAAATAACAAAATACGATCTTATCCCTGCCGAAAGCATCCTATCAACTATCTACCTTTCACGTATTTTCAACACTGGCATGATCCGCGTCGAGGAAAAAGGCAGGGTCTTAAAATGGAAACAAAGCATAGAGTGGCCAGGATCGCCAATGTAGGATGTTAGAGGTTTGACAAAAGTCTCCATTGTATGATGTCCTTTCAGCTTGCCGATAGTAAATGATCAGATCAATGTCGACGCTTTTCTTTAAAGTTTTCTTTTTTCGTTGATACCTTTAGCTGAAAACTCTGATTCCAACCCAAAACTCCATACAATGCTGACGTGGAAATACTGACTTGGAGATATGACCACGCAACTGGAACATCAAGAGATAACGTAGGGAGAGCAGGCCGCGTCGTACGAACTGTTTACATGGCAAGGACACGTGGCGATTGATTTCAACCATTTCGTGGGAAACATTACTTCGACATCGGTGATTTCTTCTGGACACAAGTTTGGTTTCCACTCTATATTCTACCAACACCGATGTCATAACGATGATCGGCGATCCACAATCGACAAAGTTTTTTTGTTAAAGTGGAAATTTCGCAGTTTCGTCTCTCGAATTTTGCTGATGCCGAAGATGTGTCAGCGATCGACAATCGACGATGGTAGTTTTTTTCGTTTATGACTTACCTCTCGAAACTTGCCGATGCAAAAGAGTATAGGTTGATTATCCATCCCAAGGTTTTGATGCAGGGAAGAATTGGGGTCCTGCTAGCCACCCTATGTAGATTTGACCTCTGAATGTTTGGAAACACCTCATCATCAAATATTCAAGCATCTAGATTACTGTGAGGCGTGAACTCGAGATAGTCGTCCTAACTAATTTTGTTGTATAGGTCGCCCCAATGTGAGAGAACCACTTTAGACCCTGTGGTTGATTTTGTGTCACTAAACATTGGAGTATGGATAAACTGCTTCTTGGTGGACGTGCGAATAACATATTCCGTCTTTGATGCAAAACCCAAATCCCTTGCAACACTCGTCGTAGATCCTTCCCCGACCTTTGGTTCGTTTAGCTTAGGCGTCCTTGGTGAGCGCCTGGTTGTCGACTTTCTTGGAGGCATTTTCTGCAAACATGAAAAGTGAGATACCAACCTCTAACAGTATTATGGATGCAATTGCAAATGTGGAAATAGTGAAAACAATGCATAACTCTTCCTTGCACAAGATTAACCTGGTTTAGAGTTAAAAATCGATTGTAAGATCTTAGATGCGCTCTCTCGATCCTTCGATTTCTCTGGGGAATAAAATATTCATGCACAGAATGGAGCATTCAAATATGTCTTTGTAATTTAAACGAAGAGCATACTTACCTTGTCACATAAGTCCTTAAATTCAAAGTTGTAAATGTGCCCTGCATAATCTATCACTAAATCCAAACCACGCTCGAGATTAAATGCAAATGAAAATTGGCGGCGACAGAGCGGGCTAATTCGTAGTTTTTTGGCGGATTCAAACTTCTACTACTTGGTCGACATGTGGGATAGTAACGTAGGTCGAGCAGAACATTAATTAGCCTCTTAAATAAAAAAATACGATCTTATCCCTGCCGAAAGCATTCTATCAACTATCGACCTTTCACGTATTTTCAACACTGACATGATCCGCGTTGGGGAAAAAGGCAGGGTCTTAAAATGGAAACAAAGCGTAGAGAAGCCAGGATCACCATTGTAGGATGTCGGAGGTTCGACAAAAGTCTTTGTTGTATGATGTCCTTTCAGCTTGCCGATGGTAAATGAGCAGATCAACGTCGATGCTTTTCTTTAACGTTTTCTTTTTTTGTTGATACCTTTATCCGAAAGCTCTGATTCCAACCCGAAACTCCGTACAATGATGACGTGGAAATGAGGACTTGGAGATACAACCACGAAATGAGAACATCAAGAGATAATGTAGGTAGAGCAGGTCGCACTGTACAAACTATTTACATGGCAAGGACACATGTCGATTGATTTTGGCCATTTCCTGGGAAACATTACTTCGAAATCGGTGATTTCTTCTGGACACAAGTATGGTTTCCACACTATATTCTACCAATGTCGAATTCATAACGATGATCGACGATTGACAATCGATGATTTTTTTTTGTTAAAGTGGAAATTTAGCAGTTTCGTCTCTTGAATTCTGCTGATGCTGAAGATGTGTCGGCGATCGACAATCGACAATGGTAGTTTATTCTGTTTGTGACTTACCTCTCGAAACTTGCCAAAGCCAAAGAGTATAGGTGATGTTAAAATAATTATCTTATAGGCCCAATTTCATCGATCAACGATTGTAAAGAGTTTTAAACCATGCATTTTTGGGCCTATTGTGCATTGTTACTTAGAAAAATCAAGCTGTCAAAACCAAACAAAAAGGACGATGATAAGATTTAATGATATAAAAGAAAGAAAAATCCATTCATCCACAATACAAAATCTAACTTAGAAAATGAAAAGTGGTACCCAAAAAGAAAAGATTTCACAAAAATACTTTTAGGGTGTGTTGAGTGATCAATAGGCTCCAACAAAGGCCAACCAAGAAGTCTCAAAGTTGTGGCTCCATGAACTCCAACTGCAACAACTTTCACAATTTTTTGATTCCCACAACAATTCTAACCAATAGGATTTCATTTCCCTCAACCCGCACAACGAAGGAAGTGTACCCACTTCTTTACATCGAAGTCCCTCAGGTTGTACCACTTCCCTCCAAGGCTCTAGCACAAGGTTAGGTAGGAAGTCTCAAATTCGTGGCTCCAGGAACTCCAGTTGTGATAATGGAATCTCCAAACTTTCAAATAGTTGCAGATGTACATCCTACATTGCATCCTTCAACTCCAATTTGCTTCTTCTTAGCTACAACAAGTCCACTGGACTTTACTTGTTTCATGTCTTTGTCCTTGAGCTTCATTTCCTTTTGCTGCTCTTCTTTCATAGTACCCAATTCACGTCTTCATTATTCAATTGTCCCTATATGGCCACCATAAAAACATACATGTTATAGCCATTATCACATAACAATTATATTTTCCATATGAGTCCTCAAATCTGCAATGTAACATTTATTCAAAGTAAGTTTGTAACCATAAATTAATACTTATCTATATGGCTATCATGTACTTCACTAAGCCGCCACATATAATAATTTAGCTCACTATCCTCTCTTGAAACACCTCCATGATTAAATCCACCATACCATATGTATTATTAAGTTTCCTCTTCCTTGATATACTCATCCTTGAGGCTCAAATATCCCCTTCTCTGCTGCATAGTTCTTTGGGCGATCCATTTTGCCAAGGTGTTCCCATTCAAGGAGACCGCCAACTTACTACCATACTTCCACTAGCTTTCTGTAACCTGTGGCAATCATAGGGTTCCAATGTCCTAATAATAGTCTTGTTCTCGATATTTCCATATTCAATGGATATAGATTCAATATCCATTATCCCATCTATATCACACACATACATTAATCATGAGATATCATCATAACAATTCCATTTATTCATTCTCGGATATGTTTTATATAGGAAATCAAATTTTCCAATCATGAAATTTCCTCTCATAATTGACGCAAAGAAGACGCAACCCACACCTCTGTCGCACCCTCCTGCTCACATCATCGCTTCTATTTCTCCTCTCCTGAGCTGAATTATCTCTTTGGATTCCCTCGAGAATCTCTCCTACAATTACCCGATCCACAGGCCTTATCTTCCCTCGTCACGACCTCTGCACCTATCGTGACTTTTCCCCGACTCAAGTATCGAGGTTCGGGGTTTTCTGTTCCCTGCAGTCGAGAGTCACTGTCCTCTCAATTCCCCGATTCGCGATGCGCTCCGTCTCTATGAGCTAGCCCCTCCTGGCTAGACTCTGGTCCATATGACCTGTCTCCATAAGACCGCAGTCAAACCTCCATCGGAGTTTCGACGTTTACGATGTCATGATGCACAATTCCCCGTGACTCGCGATTTGCCGATCCCCGATGCACTCCCAATTGTTGACAGCTGGCTTCCACTTCGCCTCTGTCCTCCTTCGCTGCTGTACTGATAGCTGGGCCCCACTAGCCGGGGTTTCGCTTCTCACAATCTCGCGATCCCCGCGTCCAAACTCTCGAGCCTTTTTCCGCGAGACGCCGATACGCGATCCCACGTGTGGATCCAATGGTTCTCCCGCGATCCAGATCCAACGACTGTCCTCTTCTCGCTCCTCGCGCCTTTGTGACTCGGAGTACCTAATGCTTGGGCCCTTACCTTGCGAACTCCCGAGTTCGCGAGATCTCCTCGATCCCTGACACGCGTTCTCTTCAGATGGACGACTCTTATCCTTTCGCGACTTCGCTGCTTCGTGACCTCGCGCCTTCGCAACTCTTGACGCCTAATTCTCCGCTCTTCTGCTCACGAGGTCCCGACAGGCGATGTGCCACCTGTCCGTTCGCCAAATCCTGTGTGGCCCCCACGCTCCGATGCCTTATCGGGAAATCGCGTATCGCGATTCTATAATACACGAAACCTTCGTGCCCGGGATCTTCGATATCCTGATTCCCGACTCTTCCCAGGTGACTAACACCTGTCCTCCAGATGGACGACTCTGATCTTGTTGGCATTTCGAGACCTGCAAGTCCCGATGCCTGGTGCCTCGGATCTCCGATACGGACGATCGCGTGACACGTGTCCTTCTTCAGACGGATGGATCAGATTAACTCTCAGGATTTTGAGACTTTCGAAGCCCCGGTTCTCATGACCTCGAGAACTCTGATTTCCCGACGGCTTTTATCTTCCTCGCAGCTTCTACAGATCCAACGCCTATCGGTGATCCTACACCCGATCTAACTGCTCAGATCACTTCTTCTTCTGCACGCCTGCTCTTGCGCTTAATCTCTGTGCATCTTCTCCCGATCCTACGACTGTTGGGATTTCTATGCGATATCCAACGGCTCCCGGTCTCTTCCTCCTGAGCTTCCTGCACATATAAGAACGCTGTTCTTCCTGAGATTTCTTCTCCTTTCGAACCCACAAATGATTCTTCAGCTTCTGTGCCACTTGCAGAGCCTTTCGCACGTAAAGTGCTATCCCTTCTGAACTTATTCTTCTTGAACCCTTAAAGGATTCCGACGTCTGCGCTCCTGCAGAGTCTCTTCGTGCACACGCTAGTGCTGTCTCTCCTGAGCTTCTTCAAGTGATCAGACCCCTTGGGGGATTTCTTTTTTTCCTTCTTCTCCCTCAAATGGAGAATAATATGCCTTCCTGGCTCTCCTGCTCAAGCAACCTAAATGGCTGAGTTCTTCTGGGTATTCAGTAACCCAGTAAAGGTCACTCAGTGGACTCTTTCTTCAAATGGAAGAACTCAAAGAGTTCTCTGTTCTCCTGTGCCTGCTTGCACGCCTTCTCGACTCCCTCTCGGCGGAGTCTCTCCTCCACAAAACGTTCAGTATTTTTGTCTTCCTGTGCACCCTTTGCACCTGCTCAATGCCCTCCTGGTAGAGCTCTCAGAATCCTTAGTGATTCTATCTTCTGAACTCACAACAGAGTTCTTCTTCTGTGCACTTATGCACTTGCTCAATGCCCACTTGGCAGAGCTTCCCAGAATCCTCAATGATTCTGCTTCCTTTGAACTCTTAGCAGAGTTCCTTCCTCTGTGCACCTCTGTACACACGCTCAATGCCCACTTGGCAGAGCTCTCACAGAATCCTCAGTGATTATGTCTTCAACTGTGTTCTCCCCCACACAGCCTCACCTCCTGAGGTGTTCAGTAACCTCCAAGGTCTTCTTGCTCTAAGTTGATGATTCCAGTCCTGTGCCTCAACACGTCTTTGTCTGACTCCGTAGATTTCAGAAATGCATCCTCTGTGCACGGCCCTCAGAACCCTCAGCGTTCCGTCACACCCTCCTGGTATGAAGCCTCAAAGACCTTCAACCTGAAATCAAACACACTCATGCAGAATACTTAACAAACATACATTCACAACATATATATGGAACACCTACAGACATCCATCCAATCACACAGAAAATGCAGGAAAAACTGCTCTGGTTATATTAATGGCAATTGCCTGTAATTACAAGGTGTTCCTCGAAACCTCCTCTACAACTACCCAAAATGAGATCTCAAAATCTCTTTTACCTGGGGGCTCTTAGCACTTCCCTCCAGGTTCACCTACCCTATTCAATTACAATGAATGGGCTGTCTAGTCCAGAATCGGATCTAGATCTCAGCCATACACACATTAAATGCCTATCTTATCTACAACCTGTGCAAAGGCATGGCTTTCCTGGCTCAACAGCCTAAGCACATTAAATTACATTCAATTCAAATTCAAATGAGGCTGCGCCTCCCTTTTAGCATATGAGTGCATGCGCGCTGACGTGGCTGGCTGGCTAACATGGAGCGATGCTCCTGCATCAATAATGTTTGGCTCTTGCAACAATAGGTATATGTCTCCCCTATGGGCTTACACCATTTCCATATCCAAGACCATTCTTTCTACAATTTTTCTTAAGTTTTATTCAACCAAATAGATTGTCAATATTTCATGCACAATATACGTTTTGTGCACATTTCCAACAACTCGTGAAATAATCTCATAATTGTATCTTACCAAAAATTCAATCACTTTAAGCTATTATTCATATCATATGGAATGCTACTATCATTCCCTATATATGCATTATCTAGCAGACAAATCTTTTCATAATGCAATCAAATATTACCAATAAATAAACCAATGTGCCATTACCCCTAGTCACATCTACACAATGCATCCTTGCATTGACTTTGAAATACCACATATCTATGTCATGTATTCCACCATGGTGAGTTGGAAGGTCTAGCCATCACCTCAACACATCATCCAAAATCTTCCAAAAAACTCGTTCGATCATTTGGATACCTTCCTCTTCGATCCATACACGACACTAGGAACCCAATCCCTTAATGCTCTTCAGTGTCGTCAAAGAGGTTGCAGTCCAAACATCAATTATACAGGAGAAGACCATTAAGCACTTGTATGTTGCTACATCCCTTCCATATCCAACCACAACATGCCCTCGCACATGGCTATCTCTATTGGAATTCATTGCTATAGCAAGAGTATGACTCATGACTCGACCTGGTTATGATCTCATAACCAACATAACATAATATGAAATTAAATTTCATATAATTGCATTCAAGCATGAAATTTTTTTTGCATACTCAAGGCCCTCTGCCTTTAAACATTAATTTAATATTGAAATTTAACCAAGGGAACTCTTGCCTCAATTCCCTTCAATAATTATGCATCATAAGCAACCAAATGCATACCTGCATGGATGCTATGAAATTACTTGATGCTACTTGATCAAATGGTATCTTGTAGAAGCTCACATGCTCCCTTCATCAACCTCTTGATCAACATTCTTACCATTCTCATTGTCTTCATATGAATGGCTATCATATGCAGTCACAACACCATCAACATCTTCAACCATGCTATAAACAATTTTCCTGGATACATAGTCCATAATTAGTCATATTCAATTATCATGACATCATTATTTCATATATATAACGACATACTATTTTTAGTCTACAATCATTCCATATGCATGTCCAAGCATTCCTGTAAGCACTAATGCACATCAATATGCACCAAGGATTCAATCTCATCATGCCTACTAATGCATATGCATCATAACTTCATTGTATACACCATGCATCACTTCTATTATGCACTCGAGTGCATATTTTTTTCATCTTCTTGTGCTCCATGTAGCTATTCTTGAATCCTTCTAGATCCTTGCAACCCTATGTTCTAATCATCTGTGCACTATTGTTTCCTCCTCTGAAACTTTTCTGTCCAAATCCTACTTGGCCATTATGCTTTTCCAACCAATATATCCTATTAGTAGTTTCCTCCACTTAGTCAATCATGTCCCAAATTTACCTTGCCATAACCTTATAGCAAATTGGTATGATATACTTTAGATCATTCCATCACTTTGATACTACATTATCCTTCAACTAGCTACCCTATTAACATTATGTCATCCCTTGCCATTATTTCTAGTTGTCCATTGGCTTTGTCTTGTGAACCCCTGTCATGTCCACTCAAGACCAAACTACTTCTGATGGAATATTTCCTTTCTCCATTGGCACTTAAAAGTGAATGGACCTTAATTATTCCATCCCTTTATTTCCTTTCACATGTAATATGCTTCCACTGTGCACTATGATAACATAAGTGGCTTTTTTTCTCTGAGTACTTTTAGACAAAAGTAGCTAATTCATAGCTAGCAATTCTTTTCCAGGCATTACTAAGCTTGCACATGAAGATGAATCACCCATTACATGAGTCACACATCACCTCCTGACATCCTTAGTCTCTTTTGTAGCAAGATTTTCATCTATCATGTAACATCCCCACTATAATCCCCAGTTTAATTAATGCATAATGTTGATATGAATGTGGCCATGGCCAAGCGATGTAATATGTAAATTGTATTTATGAATTTTAATAAATAAAATGTGATGCCAACTGCTAGGGGACATGGACAGAGATAGGGTTTGAGTTTTTCATAAGAGAAGGGAGTGTCTAAGAGGGGTCCAAAGGGGAAATCATTTACGGGTATTAATTCAAACCCACTTTCCTAAATTTTATTATCATTGGGGACAACCTTCTATTTTCTGTTTGAGTATGTGAAAAGCCAATAATTAAACTCATGTAAGAGGGTGGGTGTAAAAAGTCACATCTCGTAGTCATTTGGGAGCATGGGGATGAATTAAAATTAACATTGGGTAGAGTGAGGAGTCAACTGGCTTGGGGGGAAAGGAAATTCGTATGACCAAGGAGGGCAATTTTTCATAGGCATGTTTTTGCATGAACAACACGCATAGAATAGGGAAAAAGAGCACTGGAGTTGGAGAAACAATGGAGGGAAAATTTTGGAGGGTTTTTGGAGATAAAGATTGAAGAGATGGGTTGTCATGCCTGAAGAGTGAACTCCTGTGTGAGTTTCACTATAATAACAAGTGATTGTTGTTGTTTTCCTGGTGTTTTTTCCTAGTAGTGAGTTCCTTTGAGTTCCTAATAGTGAGATTCATAGTTACTTGTGCTAGAGAGACCCGAATAAATGAATGATGCAACCCGATGGATTGAGAGCAGTGAAGGGGCACATTCCTTGGGTTGGGCAGGTCAAGAGGAAGAGAGTTGGTGGAATTTGAGATAGTTTTAGGAGAATGCGAGTGGGTTGTGGGATATTTGAGTTGTGAGTGGATAGTGAGAGACACCCTTTTCTTATGGATTCCTAGCCCCAACTCGAGGGTGACTTGTTGTTAATATCTAGAACAAAAAGTCTTTGGTTGGGCGGAATGTCTATCCTAGGCATCTAGTTGCACAACTGTTTTAAAAAGATACGTGTTTATCTGTTTTCAGAGTTGATTTATGAGTTTAACCACTATGCATTTTACTCTGTGAATGGGAATGATTTATATGTTGTTGTAGATGAGTTTATTTGTTGCAGTCATGTTAGTTCAACACGTTATAGATGCATATATTTATGGGTATCTAAAATGGTTAAATCCGTGTATAATTCATAGCTTGTAAGCTATAGGAATTTAGTTAGCAGAAAAAAAATTGAATTTATGTGTATTTCGTGTAGTAATATTCCTTAGTTAAGTTGGTGGATGTTACATATCAATACATCTCTACCTTCAAGGCTACAAAGTCTTACCTTACCTTAATGTGCCCATTAATGACATTCTTTACCTATCGGCTTCATGTTTCATGTAAGAATCTCTGTTGATTTTCTTTGCAAGTCATTTAGACTCTATAACTACTAAATACTAATTTGTCTCTACTCTTTCTGACCTCTTTATCCAATTTTAATTACCTGCTCGATAGAATCCAAAACCCTAACATCGGAACATGAAAATCCAAAAGGTTTGTGGGCCTCGATGGGGGTATTTGATACATCAACTTCCCAAGGGCGTAACTTTTGCATATGATCTCCGTTTGGGGCGCTCGATACATCGTTAGAAAGGTCTAACCCAGAAGAACGATTTTCGACTGTTCTAGGTAAGTGCCTTGGGAAATACCATAGGCCTCAAATCCCCCAAAAATGTTGTTTAGGGCCTCAAAACGGCCTGAGAAGTTTGGAACCCGAAAAATTGCTGAAAAAACTGCCAAAATGGAACATTGTTTTTTGAGCCCGTGGAATAGGTGGGTGGCCATTGATATCCACCTGGATCAATCCTCCCTCCTTAGGAAGCGATGGTCTCTATTTCATTGAGTTCCCGGGGGAAAGGGGAAGCGTTTGCTAAATCTGAATCTTGGTGAGCTACTTGCCTTGTTGGAGACGTAACATTGCTTGGTTTGTGGAAGGCTGTCATGAACCTGTTGCTGGCGGGGTTGAATCTGTTCAACTGTTCGGGCTACATGAGATGTCTGTGTGCATAAGGAATATTTGTGCTTTTCTATAGTCTTGTCGACCCGCTTCTGTTGGATAGAAGGTGCTTGGGCCGAGGTTGTAGTGGTTGCAGTATCCTTTTGTTCACCTTTTGAACAAATTGTGAAGAAGCTGAATTTTGTACTATGAGATACTACCTTGCGACATTGTTTAGGTGGGACAATAATTGGAACTACCTCTGGTATTCTGTAGAGATGACCCCCCAAAGTAACAATGATACTACGGGGTTGAGACTCATAAACAACATGACGCTTCCACATATATGGCTGGCCCATGAGAACATCATAGACATCTAGTGGGGAAACATTACATAATACCTCATCCTTGAAGGGATGGATGTCTTATGACAATCGAGACTGCTGGCTGACATGAAGATCTCATCCCTGGCGAAGCCACCTGATGTTGTATAGTTGTAGGTGTGGTGTTGTCAACAATCCCAACTGTTTGGCGACCTCTACTGAGATGAGGTTCTTCTGGCTTCCGCTATCAACAATAAAATGAAGCGGGGTTCCTTTCACCCATATCTGTGAATGAAAAAGGTGCTTCCCCTCTTCAGGATCTGTTGGTTCTTCTGGTTGAATTGACGCGGTCATGACAATAACAGTGGGGTCTGCGTCGATGACCTGTCTTTTACCAGTATTTTCAGAATCAGATTCTAAATTAGGGTTCAACTCCTTGTCTTTGATCTAGACCACCAATTGTTTTGAGCGACATTCATCGGTGTTGTGCCAGGGGCTTTTGTGGAAATCACACCATTTTTCAGTGTCCTTCTTCATCTTCCTGTGACCCTTTTTTCCCTATGGCTTAGATTGGTTTTCATGAAGCTGTTTGTTAGGGCCTTATTTATCATACTTTGGTTGTTGCGTATTTGCATACTCAAACTCTCATTTGTTCTAGTGCTTAAATTTATGCTCGATTTTAACAACATATCGATAAGCAGTACTGATTGATGAGATGTCCAGTAAATCCATTTCAGTTTGGATGTATCTGTGTAGAGCCTCGCGATATTTCAGAACCAAATGTCGCTCGAAATATTTGATACCCAACTTGGTGCTCAAGGTATGGAAGGTATTGGTGAACTACGACACTACTTGGCCCCTTTCTTGTCGCAGTGTGGTCCATCTCATGTACTGGTCTTCATAATTGCCAACAAGGTAATATTGTTCTTTTACCTCATCCACAAAAAAATCCCAAGTGGGCTCGGCCCCATATATTCCAGACTCCTTTGTGGAACTTTGCTCACAGTAAATTTCCCACTAATTTTTGACATGGGAGAGAGCCTTAAGGAGTGCGAAGGTGATCTTTTCCTTGTCAGAGAAATGGTGAACAAATAAATAACCTTCTAGCAGATTTAACCATTTGTCTAGGGAATCCGCATCTATCTCACCTTCAAATATAGGAATATCAAAATTGACCTGTACCTTGAAAGGCGAGGAGCCTCCAAAGTGATCGCTTGATGAAGATACACCTGCTGCTATCGACAGGCGTTGAAGGATGTGGGAAAAATTCTCCATCATTTCGTCCCTCTGTTGCGTGAGAGCTTGCTCAAGCAATAGATTAATAGAATTGTATGCTCTGTCGTTTTTATTTTCTTTCACCATGGAGGGTTTCTTGGGTGTGCAAGAGAGATTGTATTCAAGAGAGACAAGCTCGAGACCTAACTTGCTATACTTGGACCTTGTCAGGGACATGCACTGAAAAACGATCAAGAGCAACCTGCTCTGATAACATTGATCTAGATTATTTTCGGCACGAAATGAGAGCGGAGATATAATAAAGAAATGTACATAGATGTATTGGATATCCAACAATATAACACAAATATATCAGATATGCAACCATAAACACAAAGATACAGTAATAGACAATTTTTATTAATGAGCGAAAATGTACACAGACTATAAAAATACATAGTGAAAGACTTGCTAGAATGGTGGTAGCTTATCTCTGAGAAGAGATGTGACGGCTACTCACATTCACAATAAGATGATTATTACAATGAGGCTCCAAAGGCCTTTTAAACGTAAGTAAAATCCAAAACCCTAACCTCGAAATATGAAAATCCAAAAGGTTTGCGGGCACCGATGGGGGTAGTTGATACGTCAACTTCCCGGGGGTGTAAATTTTGCATACGATCTTCGTTTGGGGCGCTCGATACACCGTTATAAAGGTATAACCGAGAAGAATGATTTTTGACTAGCCCAGGTAAGTGGCTTTGGCAATCACTTAGGCCCCAAATCTCCAAAAAATGTCATTTAGGGCCTCAAAACGACCCCGGAAGTTTGGAACCCGAAAAACTGCCAAGATGGAAAACTGTTTTTTGAGCCCGTGGAATAGGTGGGTGGCCACCGATATCCACCTGGATCAGCTCTGCACTTCCCTCTGCAAATCTCTTTATTATATCAACCAATTCTACAAGTTCTTCCTTGCTTTCGTGTCCATCTGTCCACCACTCCCATTGTATGTTGGGCTCTACTCATTTTCAAACACCAAGCAAGCTCAAGAAGAGGTAAACAACCTCCACTCATTCCATTTTAGAGAGGAGAGGTTCAAAAGACATGACCCTAAGGGAGTCATAAGATATCACTTCAATAAGTTAGGTTTTCCTTGGGAATACACGATAGATGTCTCGGAGGAAGAGGAGGTACATCAAAATGGAATAACTTACAATGAAGTCGCCTTCAAGATACAAGGCAAGTCCATTGGAAGGATTACAGATGAAGAGAAAACACGAGAGGAAGCTAGGAAGAAATCAAAAGAATAATCAACATAAATAATGTCTCCTACTTCCGCATCTACACATTCAACATCAACAAGGGAGGAAGAGACACTGACAGATTAAAAGATAAAGAAAAAATAGAAGGTTCAAAAGAAAAAGAATGATGCCATGGAGAAGAATAGGAAGATCATTGAAGAAGCCAAATCCAAGGCCAAAGCAAAAAATGCATCAAAGGAAGCTGCCCAGAAAGAAGCAAGGCAAAAGGGTAGTGAAAAAATCAACAGTAGTGGAAGAGGTAACAACATCAGCGAAAGAAGAAACAAAAAAGGCAGTTAAAGAAGCTGTAGATAAAGTAGCTGAGGAAGATCAAAGGAAGAAATATGAAGAAGACAAGAACTAGGGGATAGTTCTAATGGACACCGATATTCCCAAGATATCAACAGTCGGTGTCAACAGACTTAGTTTGGGACTCGACATTCCATTTAGGCCAAATGATGTACCCAACCTACGAAAGTTCGTATATGACAAGGGATCGGGCCGAATTATACAAGAACAAGAAAAGAGGGTACCGGTAATAGGGGAGACCCAATCTCAGTCATTAAACATACCACCATAATCGAGCATGTTAGCAAAGATCCAATATCCATAGCCTCAACTGGATTCGCTTTTTGGAGCGCCATCGAGGATAATGTTCAGAATATGCATCGACAAAATCTAATAAATCAAGCAAGGATCAAGGAACTTGAGGAGAAAATTCAGCAGGTAAAGGTCGACAAAGGCAACCTTCATAGTTTCAAGACCAACATAGAGAAAGTCAAAACTAAACTAGAGGAGGCCTTAATCGATATGTATGCGCACTTGCACATGTTCCAAGACTTAGCTGCTACTATCATGGAGAAACATAAAATGGTGCAAACCAAGCTTGCATAATTCAACGGTATCCGAGAGGGGATGAACACCATCGATACGTGGATTGCAGAAAACTCAAATGCACCGGTAGAACTCTACTGCCCCTCCGCTAGAGAAAGGAAAATCGACATCCATGCACTTGACCACTGCCAACTCTTAGGACAAAAGGTTGACAAAGAGATTGCTGGCTCGATGGCCATTTTCTCACACCTACATAAAGCAACACAAGAACTACTCAACTTGTGTTGATTTCCCCAACTATAAGAGGTTGGAAAAAACATTATAATGGAGGACCTAGTCAACAAGGTACAAGACAACACCAATCATAGATGAGGAGTCACCGAGGAAGCCACTTTAGTGACAACATAACTCATAGAACAACACCTCATCCAACCAATAAATCTCCACACCATGGTTCAGGGATTCATGAAAACATTGTTGACAGATATGCAGACCCTTGACGACCATGTAGCGATGCGTGCAACCACCATTGAAGGACTCATATATTGTAGACTCTTTTCTTTGTATGATCAGTTGAAAATTTGGGTAGCTCAAATCCAGGACAAGAATACATAAAAAGACAAAATAACGAATTCAAAATTGTTATTATCTGTCCCCTATTTTGTCTTTTCTCAACTACTCTCAATTTTGTCTTTTCTTTGTACACTTGTCATCAAGAAGAGGGAGACGAACAATTTTGTAACAAATTCTTTAAGAGAATACAAAGAGTCACAAAACAGTTAGGAAAATAAGTATAAATAGGAGAAGAAGCCCATTTTGAAGGGGCTCTTCAAGCATTGTATAAACTCAAGAACTAATTCAAGAACATATATTTTGTTGATGAATATTAAGAATCCCTCAGGGCTAGTTTTTAAAAGGGAGGAGAACTTGTGTGTGTGGCTATTTTTGTTGTGAACTTCTTCAAGTGGAATGTATGTTGATCACATGGAATGCAAGAACAATGTTTGTTGATAGACTAATCAAATGCACACTATGTTATTTTACAATATTGTTTTTCTTTCTTGCATTTTTTAAGTCTTGAGCTCATGAGTTGTAAATGTATGTAGAGATATAATTTGGACTTTCTTGGTTATATATATATATGCTCATGTTTCTAACTTTGCACCTTCATTTTAGCTACCTGTGTGGGGTTTCTGACAAAGTTTAGTTTCATTTATAGCTCATTCGGTTACTATAGTTTGCTCCTAGCTAGGATAGGGTAGAATATGTTAGGAGTAGATTAGATTTCTTTTCATACAATCTTCTTCTACATCTTTTCATTTCATAATCATCCACTTTCACCCTTATAACTAGAAATGACAACCAAGCCAAATTTCGAGTGGGTCTCCTAAACCAAACAATGTATAGTCTAACTGGAACCATGCATCGGGGAGTACCCCTTACTGTTGTCGAGCGAATTCTGCCCCGTCAATAGGGTATCTAAAATGGTTAAATCTATGTATATTCATAGCTTGTAAGCTACAAGAATTTAGTTAGCAGAAAATTTTTGAATTTATGTGTATTTTGCGTTGTGATATTTCTTAGTTAAGTTGGGGGACGTCACATATCAACACATCTCTAACTTCAAGGCTATGGAGTCTTACCTTACCTTTATGTGCCCATTAATGACATTCTTCACCTGTCGGATTCATGTTTCATGTAAGAATCTCTGTTGATTTTCTTTGCAATTCATTCAGACTCTATAGTAGCTAAATACTAATTTGGATCTACTCTTTCTGACCCCTTTATCCATTTTCATTACCTGCTTGGTAGCTCTGCACTTCCCTCTGCAAATATCTTTATTATATCAACCAATTCTACAAGCTCTTCCTTGCTTCCGTGTCCATTGGACCTTGGAATTATAATCCACCACAAACCCACATAGTCTTTATTCATGATATTTGATATTTTGATTAATTGTTCCTTGACACAACACTCTCTTCTTGAGTATTCCCCTGCTCATTAACAATACCCCGTTATTAAAACTCAACCCTTTTTATTTTCCAAGTTGATGCACTCCAAAATGTTCCTTCACAACACTAAGCAGGCACCATCATGAGTATCTATACTCTTTCTTACCCAATACTAACATCTGGCATGTACCTCTATCATATGGAAATGTTTTTCCAAAATTGACATTGTTTGGAAAACTTTCATTTTGAGCAATTTCATGGTTCACGAAGTCTAATTGCCCCTTTTCCTGCAACTTTATAAAACAACCAAATGCTTCATTAGAGAAATTAACTCTTATGTCATGTTTTCCTTTGGATTACCTTTCCAATGACTATACTCATGCCTTATTATGATTTCAGAGCTACAAGTTATGACTCTCCGAAATCAATAGTTTCACCCTTTTTGCACACGTTTCACTGGTAAAATAAATCTCATAGGCTAACTTCCACCACTTGTAGAAGAAAATATGGCGATAACATGAAAACTTTTATATTGGGAACTAACAATATTACTGATTGTGAATACACATAAACTCTCATATTCAATATCTGAGGCACCCTCCAACTTCTGCATCAATTTGAATTTGCCAACTGTCCTTTTGCATTTTCTCTAGGCTTAGAATTTTAGCAAAAAACCGCTATCTCCCAAACGGAGAAAAACCGACAAAAACTCCCTCAAGATAAAGTTGTTCGGATTGATGAGTATATAAAATGTCAACTAAATAAATTTTTTTGGATTGGTGATATGGGGTCCCTTTTCCACCTCTGAAGGTTTCAGAAATCCCTAAAAAGTGCCCGGGAATAGTGGATTTTTCCCTGTTTAGGTATATTCACACCAACTCCTTTTGAATTTTTCTAGTATCCCAAATGGGTATCTTCATGCCTACTTTTTGGACTCCCTATAAAAGTCTCACCTTTTTATGGGCCTCTGTTACTGAGCTTGACCCATATTTTCAAAAGTCACTAATTTGTTTTGTTTTTTTTGAAAAACTAAAGTAGAATTAGCTAATGGCCCTCACTGACACTCTTGTAGCCCTAGATATTGTGGACACAACCTTTAAATTTCATCTAAATCTAATTTAAAATGCTCATGTTATGGCCAAAACAATGTTTTGGCTCCAGACGTTTTTTTGGTAAACTTTTCTATTTTTCTCCCCTTTCCTCCTCTTTCTCCTATTTCTCTCTTTCTCTTCTTCTCCTTTCCTTCTCTTTCTCTCTTCTTATTTTACTTCTTTATTCTCTTCTCTCTTTTCTTCGTCGACGTTTCAACATGATATCTTCTTTCCTCGCCAACAATTCGGTGTAGGAGTTGCTTCTCTCATTGATATTTCGGCGTAGGATTTACTTTCTTCGCCGATGTGTTGGCACAAGATTTACTTTCTTCGCCAATGTTTTTGCTCAATATTAATTTCTTCACCGACATTTCAGTGTAAGATTTATTTTCTTCATTGATATGTTGGCGCACGATTTACTTTCTTCACCAATATTTCAGTGTAAGATTTGCTTTCTTCGAGGATGTGTCGGTGCAATATTTACTTTCTTTGTCAATCTGTCGGTGAAAGACTTACTTTCTTCGCAAATATTTTGATGTAATATATATTTTCTTCACTAATGTTTTGGTGCAATATTTACTTTCTTCGTCGATATGTCGGAGCAAGATTTAATTTCTTCGTCGATATGTCGGTGCAAGATTTACTTTCTTCACTGATGTGTTGGCTTAATATTTACTTTCTTCACCGACAAGATTTACTTTCTTTGTTGATGTTTTGGTGTAAGATTTACTTTCTTCGCTGATGTTTCGACACAATATTTACTTTCTTCACCAATGTGTCAACGCAAGATTTAATTTCTTCATTGATGTCTCGCACAAGAATTACTTTCTTCGTTGATGTGACGTCATAATATTTACTTTCTTTGATGATGTGTCGGTGCAAGATTTACTTTCTTCATTGATGTTTCGGCAAAATATTTACTTTCTTCTCCGATATGTTGGTGCACAATTTACTTTCTTCGTAACCCCTTGGACCCCTCTTTAGGCCCCTTTCTTGTGGAATCATATCCCCCATCATTACCGTCCCTCTCATATCGTAGCTAATGATTATTATTTTTCAATGTACAAAATACATATTTCAATTCTCAATCGTATCAATCTGTATAGGCTATCCAACCCAAAACATATTGGCTCACCAACCTAAATCACATTTACACAATTAATTATAATTTGCTTAAGAAATTGGATTGGGGTTGTGTTAATGAAAGAGGGATGCCTACTTGTGTGATAGAAACTTGAGCAAGTCCACCTATGAGAAAGAAATGTTGGATATTCTTCATGTAGTTGATATGTGGCATCTTTACTTTCTATCACATCATTTCCATATTAAAATATACCATCATAGTGTTGGGTCATTTCACACTTACGCGCATCCTTCGTAACGTTGGGGGGTTAAGACCCATGGTTCGTCCAAATTTGACCAACAAAAACCTAAAGCATTGACATAACAACCAAGGCTGAAGAAGGCCTCACCTGAGATGCTATGAGGATCACATTTATCATCTGGTCTTGTGTCAGGGTTGAAGGATAAACACAAAGGAATCCATCTGGGATGGCATTCATACATTCCATGATTGACAACTTACTATTATCAATATGGTAAAACAATACACACACAATACACACACATATCCGATTGATACGTAAGTGACACATGATATATCAGAACTGTTATATCTTTATTATCATCTTCATTCCATCAGGCACAAATATACATTAAGAAAAACATACATTGATAACAACATGGTCTCATATTCCGTTAGATAAGTGCCATATTTACAATACAATGTGCCATGCACATTATTCCAGACCTTAAACATATGATAGACTTAGAGACACGATTGAATATATTACAATGCTATAGAGACTCGGAGTGAGCTCTTCAACAATAGACAACAACAATGACTCAATGAATCAACCACAACCAACGTCAACCTTCTCTTTGTCGTCCTTGCTTCATTTTATAGTCATATCGACTTCAGAGCTCTATTCCTTTCAACTCTTCTCCACTCACTCAACTGACTAATACATATTTTTTTAATCATATTAAGACCCTCAAATCTTGCATGAACACATGACCACATAATCTCAAGGCTATAATGATTTTTATAACTAAAAAAAATATAAAATTCACAGTATGAATTTTGAAAAACTAGGCTTATGCTATAAAATTGTACAATTTTTAAAGGAAATTCCATCATTTAGGTACTCAACACCAACACTAACAGGAATATATGCATTATATTTTGCAAGAAAAATAACAATCAATTGTTAGAAAAACTTAAATATCACATAGTCATACAAAGATTATATAAATAACCAATTCATCTTTCCTACATTTCATCTTTTTTACCATATTCAAATTCATTGTGAAAGTATCTTGATTCATCCATCCAAGTTAACATATTATTATTTTTGGAGGATTGCATTGTCAATAATGTGTCATTAAAAACCATCATTAACTTGCATTCACCCAGGAATAAAACAATTTCTATTCCTTTTATAATTTGAAGAAATTTTCCAATAGAAAAAAAAACTCAAAATAAACCTACCTTGATTCAATCCAAAAAACTATGAATAAATCCAGAAAACTATGAATAGTGGTGATGTCGAAGTGATGGTCAAAATCACTAAATGGCTTATAAAATCTCTCCATGTAATATAAAACAACCCACATATATTTTTTATTAATACATAAAGGAATGCACATGAATTATTAAAAGCATGCACACGTTCATTATAATGTGATTTGAAAGGTTGGTTGACAACCTACATGGGTTTATAGGGCCTCTACTCTACTCTATCGGAAAAGAAATGTGTGGGTGATATAATTACACCGTGTTATAGCAAGATTTGCCTCACCCTATGCAATCTTGCACATAAGGCCTTTTTCCATTTCCCTATGCAGACTTATCATCCATGTTTGTAAAATCCAGAGCTAAAAATACATATTTTTCCATATGTACGCATCTTGCCTACTATACAACATGCATATACATAGGCTGCACCACTACAGCCCGTGTACATCGGGATTTGTGCCAGAAAATAAAAATTAATGTCGGGTTTCCATGTCACGACAGGAGATCTATGATCCTTGGCCTTCCATATACTGGAAACGTTTTGACTCAACTCTTTAGATCCATTTTGAAGGCTATAAATGGGCCAATTCAGAGCTATGGAAAGAGGAGAAAGAATTCAACTTTGAGAGAAAAGTTACTCTGGAGAAATTATTTACTTCATATTGAGTCTACATCCCTTGGTCCTTTAAGTTTGAACATAGTGTTCATCCCCCAAGCTCTTTCCTTATTGATTGAGAACCTCACTGTTTCTCTTTTATGAGCTTGCCTTTGGTGGAGGATTGAAGTGGTGGAGGCCCAGCTGGATGGAACTTAGTTTCTCGGCTTCGAACTATGTCGACACGGAAGTCTGTAACATTTTCACTTATGTTGATCATATATTAATAGAAATACTCTTTTCCCGTCCAATTAATATCTTGCAAATATTTGAATTATTATTCCATGGGCGTATTTGTCATGTTTATTAATGGATTATGCTATTGAATGTGATAACATCATTTATTATCACCATGTGCTTGCTTTTATTGGTTGTTGAGGACTAGTTGTAGGTATATTGCTTTGGGTCAAGTGCTCAACAGTGGACTTCATCGAATGTCTGGACAAGGTAGGCCTTTTATTTTGTCTTGCTAGCATATTTGTTTATAGAGCATACTTGAGAAGAGAGTTGATTTTTGCAGTCATTTCCATCTGTTGTGGTTTACCCTAGCCATATAGAGATTTTCCTCGTAACAAAATTGGCGACCATACTGGGGATTGAATCTTCTTTTTAGGGTTTGGGGTACTTTTCTCCTTAGATTTCTCTTGTTTCTATCGCGTTTCTTGTAGTATCATTGCTTGACAGCCTCTGTTCACTCTGGGTCTGAGTTTTCAACCTTCTTCCTTGCTTGGCCTTGTTTTTTGAA
The DNA here is from genome assembly GCA_009831015.1 of Picea engelmannii. Classification (NCBI taxonomy): domain Eukaryota; kingdom Viridiplantae; phylum Streptophyta; class Pinopsida; order Pinales; family Pinaceae; genus Picea; species Picea engelmannii. The sequence goes on along the minus strand of ML788143.1, from coordinate 898,191 downwards.
ACATATACATGCTTTTTGCCTTGACAATCACATACATACACGAGTTGTCCCTCTGCAAGCTGCGTACATACAATGTGTTTTACTAAACAATCGCGTACATCAACTTTCCTTGCTTGTTTTCTAGGTCTAGTGGTTGTTGGGTGGGATTTGATGTTTGTCGAGTCTTCTTGGGTCTCTGTAGTGCCTGTTAAGTGCTTGTGGGATGACAAGAAACCTGTCTTTGGTTGAATTTTTGGGCGGAGTCTTTCTCATCATCTTTTAATTTTGATTGTCCTTGTACATTGGGATGGGTGTTTTGCTGCTTGGTATCCTACTTGAGTTATCTCTTTCTATACACAGTAGAGTTTATATATCAAGTTTCTTTTCAGTCCATGCATTTGCATTTTTATTATATTGAAAATACAAAAATATTAGGCCTTTTACATTGCTTGGAATTTTGGTCTTTTGAGTCCTTGTCATTAGCTTAGTGCTTGTAATGAAAGATTTCATTTTTACTTCAGAATTGTAGAGTTGAAATTGAAAATTGCATTGGTTTTTAGAAGCATATCATTCATTGAAAGTTGAAGTTAGGACTTTGCATTATTTTCATATTTACTTTTCTTGCAGATTCATAACATCACGAGTTTCACTACCATACCTTTTTGATTAATCACGACCACTAAAATTAACGCTATAATTTAAAATTGATTAGTCACGATTTTATTTTTCTAGGGTGCACAAACTAGCTCAGGATTTAGTGCCTTGGAATAGGATTTTGTGAGTAAAATTCTCCAAGGCAATTAAATCAACATATGTGTCTGACAAAGGGAGTGGAGAAATCCATTGTATAATTGGTAATATTAGGAGGCTCCGCTCACACTAGAGTTAATCACGAGGTCATGCAAGGTTGGTTGAAGGGATATCCCCCCGATACCTTCTTAGCATCAAATATATTTCCGGGGATCTATTCGTATCTGGGGATCTTGTTAGTGCCTTTACCTCCGTGAGAGGCGGTGATTTCAAGGTTTTGGGCTTTGCTACTCTGCCCATACGGTGGACCTGACTTACGACTACTCGCCTGTGCATCGATTATACAATGGTTTATTAGTTGCTTGACTTAGGTGCCACATAGGTTACTTGCAGGGGTTATTCTGTAGGTACCCTAGGTCAGATAAGGGTTAGACAACACACAACCTTTATGGAGGATTACCTCTCCGGGAGGATCTGACCAACTGGTTGTTAAGCCCACGAGGGCCCTTATAAATGATTATGTTACCTTCGATATTTAGCAGGGAGTCTCAGGCCCCTCTTGGGTGAGACATACCTTCTTTAGGGAGGGAGGCCACTTTCAACCACTTTACCCCATTTGTGTGCATATTGACCATTTGACTTTTGGTGTTCTCTTTGATTACTAGTTGGCCTTAGGAGTCTATACTGAGTTTTCATTATCATGGATATTGGAGTTCCTTTGGCTCCCTCGTTTATCACTACCAACCCCATGATGCCCACTCATTTCATGGGAACGAATCCTTCCGCTTTTCATAATGGTATGTATAACTATGACACTCAGTCCATGCCTTGGGTCTCTAGTCATTTTCCTGTTGATATGCCTTCACCTTTTCAATCCTCTCCCTGGTCCACTTATATGAATCCTAGCTTTGGATACGGGGGCACCATGGCACCGATTCCTACGTCTTCGTTTGATATGAGTCATGTCCCTCAACTAACTCTCACAGTGGGAGGTTGGAACCTTCCCTCTTACAGATCTAGTCCTAGCTATGCTCTTTCAGAAGCCAATGCTCAAATGGGTTCTTATTATACTTATTACACCCCATCCGTACATCCTTCGTCCACCATGTTGGTTCCTTCGAATACTTTTCCCACGACGGGTCCTCATGTATCCCCGGGTATTTCATATGAGGAGAATTAGTTTTACGGTTTGGGCTACCCTATTTATGGAACCCCTTCACAAGGGGGAAACATATATCCTCACTGGAATAATTCTTATCATACTTCTGTCTCATCGCAGACTTCAATGATGATGCCCATACACACCTCTTTGGATCAGTTAGGTGGAGGATACTACCTTTTAGGATAGGGATAGGGGGTAGACCAAGACCCTTCCTGACTTGCAATGTTTCAAGCCAATATTTCCCTGGACCTTGGTCTCAAATGCCACAACTCGCCGCCAGTGCAGTCACTGCCAGTCATACTAGAGCTCCATCACCAACCTCTGCCAGTCATGTTGGAGATGAGTCGACAACCTCTGCAAGTCATGTTGACAACCTGAACCCGACCCCTGCTAGTCATGTTGGGGGCATCACTCTAGTCGCCACAAGTTATATCAATGTCACATCTCCAACCTCTGTACCTCATGTACGAGATGACTCTCTCACCTTTTCCAGTCACCAGTTGTTGTGGACAACGCTGGGGGAATCACGAAGCCTGTCTCAGATGTAAGCCTAAATTCCTTTGTAGGACTTGCGAAGGGGATCAACTTACTCATTTATGTCCAACTACTACTGAGATACTAGAAGCGTGGGGCTCACCTAAGGGCCCTTCACATTCATAGGATTCTGTGGTTTTCCCACACCCTGTTTCTCCTTTGATTGACACAACAATAATTCCTCTGTAATTATCTCCTGACCCCACCCCTGTTGTCGAGGGTGGTGTGCCCCCTATCCCTGTTATCACGCATCCTCTTAAACCTAAAATTGAAGAAGTGGTCGTACTAGTGCAATATCTGGTCAATCCTACTCTCCTTGTGGAGGGTGATGCATCCTTCAACAATGTCGTCAACATTCCTGATCCTGCACCTTCTGAACGAGAGATTTTTTCTCTCCCCGAGTACTCTCCCTCCAAGTCCCGAGGAAGTTCCCTTCGATTGGAATGGCCTTGTGGATTATCCAATGCCCTCACCTATGTCTTTTCCAGTAAGAGAAATTATCCGATATATCGCCGAGACAATAACCTCCGCTAGCGCTTTATCCTCCTAGACTTGGAGAGATTTGGGTTTTCCCAAGTTTATGTCGACTATTTGTAAGATGCTGAAATTCCACAGAAGCCCAACACGGGAGCCTTGGCCTCCCCCATGACATGCCTCCTAGAAACCTCTTAACGAGTCTGAGTTAAGCTCTTTTCAGACTCATTCAAAAAGCGAAAATATTGCTGAGTGTTTTGTCCCTTTCACACTTGTTAAGTTGGACTTGAAAGGCCGTGAGTCTTAGTTAATCTCTTTTCAGACTCGTTTTCAAAAAGTGAAAATATTTCCGAGTGAACTTGTCTCTTTCACACTCGTAAATTGGATTTGAAAGGACATTTATTTGGGACAAGTTTATCCCTTTTTCATACCAAGTAGACTAAAAGTCATAAAAAAGGACATTTTTTGGCGTTAAGTTGTGATTGCATATCATGCCCTTGCTTGCAATATTGAGCCTATAGCCGGTTCTCGCTTTGTGTTATAAACCGTTTGCCTCAGCAGTTTTTGCATCCTCAACCTAGCAGAGCCTTGTTTATATCCTTCACAATTTGATACCCTATACCTAGGAGGAAACATTTCCAAGAGTGTCCATCTCCCGCATGCATCTCCTTACATTGAGCATAGGTATGTTCCAGTGCTGAAACTAATTTTTCTTACTTGCGACACTCGTTTCCTCCTCTGTATCATAGCATTCATTTGTCTATGAAAAAATAAAAAAAGATGGGCGTGAAGGGAGTATTATCTTGTATTGGCAACAGTCGTGTCGCCTTTGAACAGAGCACAAAGTTATTGAGTCCATTTGTCATCATAATTTTGGGATTAGCATGGCCTTAGGAAGCTAAGCTCATTACAGAGTCTTCTCTACCGACTGGTTACTCTTCCAGTCCCTATAGAGAATTTTATTGATGCCTCCTACATCTCATGGTTTCATCATTGAGTCTATGCTACCAGAGTCTTTGATATGTCTCATGCTCTTGTTCAAAGGAAGTCTATCAACCCGTGTCGGCCACTTCTAAGAACTCTTGATTTTGCATGTCAGCCATACCCTCAGTTTGTCTCAGAGTCACATGATACTGTAGTCCTATCATGCACCCTGACCCTACTTTCATCATTGGTAGGAAACCTTGAACCCAACAGTCGACAATTCATCATTGGTCGTTGACTGGGTGGTTTACCTTGTGTTTGACGACAAGACATCTATTCACACATTGGGTTTCGTCCAATGTCTTGGATGCCATTAGCCTTATTGTTGGTTTCCTCACCTTTGTCAGCAGTTTTCATCATTGGCTACTATTTAGAGGGTCTTTTTGTGTACCGCTTGCACTTGGAACACACGAAATATGCACAAGGTCATTGGTTCGTGAACATGTTCTTCATCCGATCTCCTCCAAATCATGAAGCTCCTGCTTTGTACCTCGTGCTAACTGATGAGAGATGCCTTAATTCTCTCCTTTCAACAAGTCTCCTTCCATCGACTTCATCTCATCTATTCTGGAAAAGAGACCTAGAGTCTTATGAGTACCTTGAGGCTTGCAATCATTAGTGGCAGGTTCTCTCTCCATCGACAATTGGGAATAAATCAATGTTTCCTAATCAATGGATTCTTCAGGTGTCCGACACTGACTCCTTTATTCACACTTGTAAGAATGTACTTGGTGCCTTGATACCTAGTTTCATTATCGGTAGGCTGTCTCACGTTTGTTAACAACATACCTCAATGACCGGTAATCAAACGATGTCTCATTTTGTTCGACCTCAACTCCTTTATTCACATGATGTTGACTCTCACCCTTGGTAGATTGTGTAGAAGACTTGAAGACATCAGTATGTGGCCACAACTTTCCTAAGTCGTTGCTTCCTTTTCATTGGACTAGTACCTATATGACTTCAGTGATCATGGGAGATCAGATTGTACTTCATTGTATACAGATATCTTCAGATTGGTTTTGAGATTGGTTCTACTGGGCCTTGTTTGTGACTATGACAACCATTGGCATGTAACCGCATTTGTATTTTCTTATTCATGGCCACAAACAGTTGTTTGGTATATTTTCACATGGATCTGTAATGTAATTCTATTGGCAACCATATATGCAAAGTCAGTACATAATGTAATGAGCAACTAGTTCTTCCAGTTGGTTCCCCATCACTCCACTTCTGGGTTATTTATAATGTATTTCGACCATCGTAGATACTCCTTTGACCTCACACATTAGGGGGCATCTGTTATAGAAAGATTTCCCTCACCCTATGCAATCTTGCACATAAGGCCTTTTTCCATTTCCCTATGCAGACTTATCATCCCTGTTTGTAAAATCCAGAGCTAAAAATACATATTTTTCCATATGTACGCATCTTGCCTACTATACAACATGCGTATATGCAGGCTGCACCACTACAACCCGCGTACATCGGGATTTGTGCCAGAAAATGAAAATTAATGTCGGGTTTCCATGTCACGATAGGAGATCTATAGTCCTTGGCCTTCCATATAATAGAAACGTTCCGACTCAGCCCTTTAGTTCCATTTTGAAGGCTATAAATGGGCCAATTCCGAGCTATGGAAAGAGGAGAAAGAATTCAACTTTGAGAGAAAAGTTACTTTGGAGAAATTATTTACTTCATATTGACTTTGCATCCCTTAGTCCTTTAAGTTTGAACATAGTGTTCAGCCCCCAAGCTATTCCCTTATTGATTGCGAGCCTCATTGTTTCTCTTTTATGAGTTTGCCTTTGGTGGAGGATTGAAGTGGTGGAGGCCCAACTGGAAGGAACTTAGTTTCTTGGTTTCGAACCGTGCCGACACAGAAGTCTGTAAAATTTTCACCTCTGCTGATCATATATTAATAGAAATACTCTTTTCCCGTCCAATTGATATCTTGCAAATATTTTAATTATTATTCCATGGGCGTATTTGTCATGTTTATTAATGGATTGTGCTATTGAATGTGATAACATCATTTATTATCATCATATGCTTGCTTTGCTTGGTTGTTGAGGACCAGTTGCAGGTATATTGCTTTGGGTCAAGTGCTCAATGGTGGACTCCATCAAACGTCTGGACAAGGTAGGCCTTTTATCTTGTCTTGCTAGCATATTTGTTTATATAGCATACTTGAGAAGAGAGTTGATTTCTGCAGTCATTTCCGCCTGTTGTGGTTTACCCTAGCCATAAAGATATTTTCCTCGTAACACACCAATAGCCGTACGTTTATTGAAAAGGGTCAGAATTAATAAGATTTTAATTATAAATATGATTTTTATGGATATGATGTGATATGTTTTGAATATTGTCGCAATAAATGAAAGGCTAAGATTTCATCCATTAACTTCCTTGAATGACAAAACATGCTCATTTGTCATTAAATGATGATTAAGGTGATTAGCATAATAATGGCCAATCTTGGGCTATTAATGCCCAATTCTCGTGGGATTTTTTAGACCTGGTATGAGTTAAAAAATTTACTGCCACTACTCGTGGGGTTTTTTAGCCCTGGTACGAGTTAAAATTTTTTACTGCTATTTTTTTACTCATGAAGTTTTTAACTGTGCATTTCATTTTTAACGTTCGCTGGCGTTTCACTTTACCATGATGGCGTTTCAATTAAGACTAGTGTGGTAATGTTGGGTTTCAATTAACCCTAAGTTTGTTTTTTATTGTTTTTTTTACTCATGGAGTTTTTAATTGTGCATTTCATTTTTAACTTTTGGTTGGTGTTCCATTTTACCAGGATGGCATTTCCATTAAGGCTGCAGTGGTAATGTCGGGTTTCAATTAACCCTTGTGTCCTGATGCCGATGTGCCAAATGCCATGTTTGGTTGGTTGTGCACTTCGTTTTTAACTTTAGCGTTTTACTTTACTAGGTTGGCATTTCAGTTAAGGGTGTCATGGTAATGCTGGGTTTCAATTAACCCTCGCATCTTGATGCCGTTGTGCTGGATGCCACGTCTGGTTGGATTTTCTGGATGTCATAAAAAATTATGGCCACGTTTTAATTCCTTGGTGGCTACCATGAATGTAACGCTTCTTTCCATGTATATTTTTCCAACACCATGAAATTATATATCTGCTGCTACATACGCTTGGGATGTTTTTCCAACAACACGATTGCCAGGAGCATGAAATCATATATTGAAGCGATTCCCAACAACATGCAATCATATAATTGAAACACCTGGATATCTAAAGTGCCCGGATTGCAAACACAGATTAGATTAGGAGAAATACAAGTATAACAATGTTTCTGGATCAAGAGTGAGTAGCCCATAAGGAAGAATGTTTGGATAGGTAAGATAATTTCCGTCTATGTTTTTTCAATTTTCTTGTCGGTGTTTACTCCTTTCTGTTTTAAGCAACATTTAAATTTCAATTACTAGGAGATTTTAATGATCTTAAAGTGCTATGAATACACTTAGGATCGTTAGGGTTACAATGATATGAATAAGCTTAGGGTTGTTAGGGATACAATGATATGGAAACCCTTTACAAATGGATGCTTGTGAGCTTAAATTTACATCCTTATGGGGGGATTTATTAGAGAAAACATATATACAATATATATGTTTTCTCTAATAAATGAGGGTGAGGGTGGGGGGATTTATTAGAGAAAACATATATATTAGAGAAAACATATATATTGTATATATGTTTTCTTTAATAAATCCCCCCACCCTCATGAGTGAGGGTGGGGGTCGGGGGATTTATAAGAGAAAACATATATGCAATATATATGTTTTCTCTAATAAATCCCCCCACCCCCACCCTCACAAATTTAGTTATGTTAGTTCACCCTAAAAAAAACACATGGACAATGTTAGCTTCTCACCCTGTTCATTGCACACTATCGCACGCGCGCACGTGTGTGTATCATTCCGCTACACTCAATGACCTTTCCATTTCATGAGCTTATTGTAGCGATCCCCAACCTCTATGTGACACCCTAAACTTTATTTAAAAAATTGCAATATACCTACATATTGTTGAATAACCAATTTCGTCCCAACCACCATAGGGTGTCTGCGTTTCCAAAGACAGAGAACATTTCCCACCAGGAACACGACGAACCCCGTGACCCATCCTCTACCAAACCAAGATCGTGGACAAACATCCCGACAATATAAGGGAATGTGACTTTGAAAATGATCATTCATAAACAACATATTCCATCTTAATCTCTCTCACTATTATCATAATAATATACATTGTAATGTTTCGTTAACTTTGTCATAGTATAGTATCATGGTTTATAGTTTATGCTTAGTTTTTTAACATGAGAACTTTGTTATAAAACCATATAATAAATTTAAATCCTAAATTTAAACCTCAAAACTACACTAGACTATAGACAAACACTAGTAGAAAATAATAAACTATATAAGCACCAAAAAAACCTAACTATTAGTCTTGGGAGGACCATATATAGAATTGTAATCACTATTATCATTATATCCACTAATGATGCCTATCAACCACTTATTAGTCTTGGGAGTGTTAGAATATAGAAGATGGTGTGCTCGTTTTACCATTGACGATACCCTCGTCACCCAACCATAGGCCAAAGCCACCTTCCAAGCACCTTAACCTTGATTCAGAATTACTCCGGAAGCAAACCCTAGGCTAGATAACCAAACAAGGTGTAGCTCATCTTCCTCCAAGTATAGCGCACCAACAATAGCTGATCAGATAGTCCAAACCCTAGCCAAGAGATAGTCCAAGCTCATACTGAAAAGCTAGCTGCTGTTGCAGTAGCAACTGCAGCTCTCCTCCACATGTGCGCACCAAACTGGGAACTGCAGTGCGCACCAAACTGGGAACTGCAATTCTGAGATGCTGTCAAATGAGAACTGGTGCCCTATATTTATACTAGTTCTGCCAGATTTGCTGGGGCCGACTTCTCCTTCTGGATATGTGTCTGTTCAATATATTATTATTATTTTTGGCCGACTTCTTCTCTTGGAGGCTAATAACCTAATATAAATTATCTTCTTGAGCCGACAAGACTTCTAGGGTTATTAGCCAACTCATTAGGGTTTTCTCTTGCTCTTCGGAGTCTTCTATTCTCCTCAGGTTCACACATGGAGGTAAATACCTCCCACAGCTACCATAATATTAACAGGGAGAACCATATATAGAATTGTAATCACTATTATCATTATATTTACTAATAATGCCTATCAACCACTTATTAGTCTTGAGAGAACCATATATAGAATTGTAATCACTATTATCGTTGTATCCACTAATGATGCATATAAACCACTTATTAGTCTTAAGAGAACCATATATAAAATATATAGAATTGTAATCACTATTATCATTATATCCACTAATGATGCCTACCAACCACTTATGTGGTTGTGCTAGTAGTTTTAATGTAATAAACAAGTGATATTTTTAGAATGGGGTTGGAGGGTGAAGTGTAGCAACCACTTATGTTGTTGTGCTAGTTTTAATGTAATACAAAAGTGATTTTTTAGAATGGGGGTAGAGAGTGTTGTGCTAGTTTTAATGTAATGAAATAAACAAAAATTGACATATTGCTTCAAACGACTTGTTTAAGGCAATGCTATCAAATTCAAGGTGAGATGGAATGTAGGAGTGACAAAGAGGACGGTACTCAATCAGGAAACGACAAATTGACTTCTAATCGGGCATTTAAACAAAGGTACACTTTAAGTGAAAAACACGAGCATTGGTGTAGATGCTACGATTATACCTCTACAATTAAAAATATCTTATGAAGAGCAAAGTGGCTTCTCACTCTCAAATAAATTTTTAAAGGTAATTGCAAAAACATTTAAATTTAATGTTATTTTTATTTTAATAGCTGGGGCATTTTCTTGGCACAAACATCTCCTCAATGATGTAAATGTTTCTTTAAAATGAAAAGCATTGTGAAAGTGTGAATTCTACAAAGGTTTTGTATTGTATATAGGAATGTTAATGGTAAGGGTATGGTTCGAGGATCGTAATTATTGCATATGTAATATTAGTATAGTGGGAGGATAGGATTTATTTATTTATTTTTATAAATAATTTGAATTTTCATATTTTTTTTTTTTTTTTTTTTAAATATTAAAAGTAGAGTAAATAAGTTTTAGATGTTGACTATATGAATGTGATTCTTCAATCCCATGTAATCAATGTATGGTGAATGTGGTTTCTTAAGCTTGTAAAATAAGTATTTTATTGAATGGAATGCATGGCGGCCTTATATAAGGTCAACTACAAAGTTATGTATAACTATTTTATTTTATATTTAGTATTTGTTATATTCTGATTTGGTTTTTATGAGAATTCTACAAAGGTTTTGTATATAGGAATGTTAATGGTAAGGGCATGGTTCCAGGACAATAATTATTCCATATGTAATATTAGTATAGTTACATATTAGTATAGTGGGAGGATAAGAATTTATTTATTTATTTATTTTTAATAATTTGAATTTCCATATTATTTTGGTTCTTTAAGTATTAAAAGTAGAGTAAATAAATTTTAGATGTTGAATATATGAATGTGATTTTTAAAGTAGAGTAAATAAGTTTTAGACGTTAAATATATGAATGTGATTCTTCAATCCCATATAATCAATGTATGGTGAATGTGGTTTCTTAAGCCTGTAAAAGAAGTATTTTATTGAATATATAATCAATGTATGGTGAATGTGGTTTCTTAAGCCTGCAAAAGAAGTATTTTATTGAATGGAATGCATGACAACTTTATATAAGGTCAACTACAAAGTTACGTATAACTATTTTATTTTATATTTAGTATTGGTTATATTTTGATTTGTTTTTTTATGAGTTAATCATGATGACTATATATATATATATATTTATTTTATTTTGTCTATATTAAATGAAATGTATATTTAGGTTAGAGAAATGTATAATTGAGAAAAAAATAGAAATACAATACTTAATTTGAAATATACAAAAGCATTATATTTAATGGAATGTATTCTTATTTTAAACAAGTGTTGTATGGCAGCGTAGTCCCTGTCAGGTTGGAATGTGAATAAATGCAACTGAGTACAGACATGTGGGAAGCAAGTTGAAGTACATGTGGTATCCATGCAGAGGATGACTTTGTGGGGTGTTTTTCCATATTTCTGAAACATAGATATTAAAAATTCAAAATACAATAGAATAGGCATAAAAGTAAAATACATTAAAGTAAAATTAAATGAAATGGTTCCAAGATCTAAATTTGATGTTTCTATTTCTGTTCGAAACATTCAAACACAATAGAATACTAATAATGTCTTGCAACAAAGGTTCGTGGACACCAAAAATTTAGCATACAATAGAATAGTAATAACGTCTGTTACATCAACAAAGGTTCCTGGACACATAAAATTTAGCATTCCCGAATTAGTTTTCTTTGAAACAAAGGTTCCTGGACACAAAAAATTTAGCATTCAATAGAATAGTAGGTTCCTGGACACAAAAACCCGAATTACCTTTCTTTGAAACAAAGGTTCTCCCGAATTAGTTTTCTTTGAAATTTATTAAAAATTAATAATGTCTGTTACATCAACAAAGGTTCCTAGTATCTAAATTTGATAGTACAAGAAATATTTAACATTTAAACTTTCTGTTCGAAGCATTCAAACACAATAGAATACTAATAATGTCTCGTGACACCAAAAAATTAGCATACAATAGAATAGTAATAACGTCTTGCAACAAAGCCATTCCCAAATTAGTTTTCTTTTAATTTATCAAAAAATAATAATGTCTGTTACATATTTATGGAAATTTAAATGCGTTTGTCATATAGACTGGGATTAGGGCTCTCACAGACCATAAAAAGAAATAAGTACAAGAATTAGGAATGTAGAAAGAAGAAGTGCGCGGCGGTAGAGAGGAAGACCTGAAAAGAAGAAATTGGAAGTTATGAATGTTTGGTTACAATTTTCTATTTAAAGAGGTATAGTAACTGCATTGATAAAGAAAACAAGATGATAATGTCAACTGATTGCTGCCCTTCCTGGATGAGGTTGTCCATTTTCCGTTGGAACAATTCTTCAATGTAGCTTCTCATGGGGGCCATGTTGATTTCATCCCGGATTTCTATGTCGTAAAGGTCGTTTTCTAATTTCCTTAGATCCATTGAAATACTATGCAGACTCTGTTAATTTTCTTCATTGTGTGTCGACTAGTCTAGTACCCAGCTCTCGAGCTCATCTACACGATATTCAACTATGTCGTAAAACGTTTCGAAAGACAACCCCTTTAAAATATCAAGTTGTTCATCGAAGGCTTCTCTGGTCATTGACAAGGATTTGAGAATTAAGTTTGGGCCCTGAACCTCATTGGTACTTCCGACTAAGTCTATTTGGATCAGGTTTGTGAATAATTCTTCCTTTTCTAATATGGCTTGTTTACATGATTCGATAATGAGATCCAGGTTCTTAACTTTCTTTTGCTAGCATGCTTTTACTTTTTTGGTCCACTTTGGGGAGGGGATATTCTCTTATCTTCTTTTCAGTTCCAAGATGTTGATGACATGGTTGGAAAAAGGGGTCAGCACCTGTTCACATAAAAGTTGATCATTTTTTAAATTCGCCTGCAAATGTTCGAATAAATCATTTTCCCTCTTTCGGAAGGAAGCTATATTTTGTGATGTTTCCGAGGCTTTAGTAACTAGCTACATTCTTTTCTTGATGTTATTCTCTACAAGGGATTTAGACGATGCAAGGAAGGTAGAGGATACTTTTATCTTGGCTGCAGTGGTAGCAGGCACGTTTTTTGCAAAAGGACTAGCAAATTATGGGGTAGCAATGAAAGCCTCCTCAAATTCCTTGAAGCGGTCTTTTGGTTTGGCATTTTCCGCTTCAATTCCTCCAATGGAATCATCAAGAGAATCGTCGGTTACACGGTGAAATAAGGAGATTTGGGATGACTTCATTTTCCTAAAGTTAATCTCTATGCGAGATTTGAATTTCCTATTTGTTACATCTCTCTTTTCAATGACCATATTTTTAGATTGGCTATAAAAAACAACGCTCTGGAATATGAAGGATTCATCTTCATAAAAAATGTCGGCCTCAGCTATTTCCATTGCGGATGGACCAACTTTGTGCATGTGCTCAGTTTCAATTTTAAGTTGCAACTGTTCACTTTCAATTTCGGGTTCGTCCGCCTGCCCTGCATTGTTTTTTCTCTTCTTCATCAGTGGAATTTTGTGAGAACTATCGGTTTTTATGCAAGGAAGGTTCTTATCTCCTCCCACGTTTGAAGATTTATGGGTTGCTTTATTACTGGGGTGGGCCGTTGAAGCGATGCTTCATGATGTCGTGCTCTTGGGAGTGCTGGCGGGGGGCTGGGCACTCTTCTCACCGGATAATTTTCCCTATTGTCTGTATAATTCAGTCGCACTTTGCAATGTCTCTACGTCGCAATCGCCAGAAGCATGATTGTTGTCGTCACTGTCCCTATCTTCGGTCAGGTGTCTATGGATAGAAGAGCTGCTAAATCCAACTGCCAGTAAATGTTCTCGAAAAATCCCATTAGGGTCGGACCCTTTTAGCCTTTCAGCATATGTTAGGTTCAATATCTTGAAAGGGATGGAAAATTCGTCAATCTTGTTGACGTTTCAGCACACGAAGTCCTCGACTTTCCAGGGTAGAGGAATAAACTGTTTTTTTTTCTTGTCATGGAAAAAATGCAACCAGTGGTTTTATTGCCTTTCTATTTCCACAAAAAACATCTTGCCCGTGATGTGGCATGGAAGGAAAGCATGATTTTCCTTGGAGCCAAAGACCATTAGTACACTGTGATTTTCCTTTTGTTCAAGTGTTCCCTTCTTGTTCAAAAACTTGGTTGCCTGGCCAGACATCCGCAGAGCATCCTTCCCTAACAATAAATCTTTGAAAACTGAGACAAAGTCATTAAAAACTTCATAAAAACAATGGGAGGCCTTGTGCCTCCACATGGTTTGGTACCAGAATGTTACTGGGTCAAATCCACAGTTTATTTTCTTGGAAAGAGACAATTTTGGAAACACACAACAATGCACTATTGTGAAAATCAAGTAGGATGACATATAAAATTTATTCGATTCTTTGAATCGTGACAACTGGGAACAAATTTCAATGGAAATTAACTTCCCCCAATCGAAAATGAATTGTTCCTTGACTGTGAAGTACAAAATATAAATAATTATATGGGAAATGCTTGCCCTGGATGCTTGTCCCATTATTCTTGTAAACAACCAAGCAATTTCCCAGAATGGATTTCTAAAGGAACTTACCTACAACTTTGTGATATCTTTAGGAATTGCAGTCGGGTCTTCGAGGAGCTCGGCTAAGATGTCCAACCCATTATCATGTTTTTCTAGGAACTTCTTGCAGTCTTGTCCTCTGAAGGTCAATGTTGGCTTCGACAATTTTAACATCTTGCGGAAGACTTGAGGTGACAAAGAAACAGGAGAATGGTCACGCAGTGGAATAATTCTTTGGCTTGGAATATATTTTTTGATGCACCAAGAGACCACCTCCTTACAGTCAAAAACCTTAGGGACGTAGCCTGCATTAGCAATTCTAGAGGTCCAAATCACTTTGGGGACATGATGAATAGTAAAAGTATGCCCTGGACCACTGGAAGTTTTGGTCTTGATGTCCGAAGATATTTACTGTATCTCCACAAAACTACTATCGACCTGTTGCCATAAGTTTACAATAACATTTGTTTACTCCAGACGATGAATGAAATGAAAAGTTAGAAGGGATAATATAACACTGCGCAAATCTTGGTCCAATGCATGTGAATGGGAGATCTCCTCGAGACTTTCGCTCATTAATGACAATTTCGACGGCTGTTGCATGATGTGTTGTTAACATTAAAGACTAATAATTGCATACATAGAAATGTGAACATGGCAGATACGACAATGAGTGATTAAGCATTGTATATTTCTTGAATGGGCCAACACGACGACCCGTGTTTGAGATGAACAATCAGAAGGGATAATATAACTCTCCACAGATCTTGGTTTAATGCGTAATAATGGGAGATCTCCTCGAGCGTTTCGCTCATTAATGAAAATGTTGACGGTTCCTGCATGGTGAGCTGTTAGCATGAAAGGTTTCTAATTTCATACTAAGAAAGAAGTACGCAGGTCATGGGGATGGGAAAAATCAGCTTCAAAATAGGGTTACAAGGTACAATTGTTCGAGGTGAGGGCGCGAGGGTCAAATTGTATGTCTCGAAATTTTTTGAGTGCAATATGCATAACACCAAAGAGGGTATGATAGGACAGTATAGAGGGCAATTTGTATATCACTAATAAGAGCATAACTAATGTATATTAGGAAGGACAAGAAGTTAGTGGGGATGGAAGGTAGCGACAGATACTTTGAAACATTTGTGAGCTGTGGTAGAGTGAATCTTACGAGTTCGAGGATTCCGCGGTGGAATTGCAGATCACAGAAGTTTTGAGTTCACGATGTATATCACGGAACAAGAAGCAATAGAGTTCAAAAGCACCAACCCGACAACCGTGGCCATAAAATTGGCTAAGTATGGAAAGGAACAATGGTCGATCGGATTCGTCATGTGAGGATATAGATGGAGATGAAGATATGTCATCCTGCCAAAGATGGAACCCACGATCATATAAATGTGACTAAGTATATAAACAGAAAGCGATAATACATGGGAAGAAGAAAAGGGAAAAAGGGCTAAGGAGTCCACAGTGGAATTGTAGATCACAGAAATTTTGAGTGCAAGATGTATATCATGGAGGTGAAATTGACCAAGAATTGGAGATTTTGTGAACCCGTCAACACGAGGATCCAAAATAGACTGACAAGGCCTCCCCAGAAGACGTGAGGCCCCTACAGTCAAATTGTATCACTCAGAACATTTGAATGCATAATTTGTAACATGGAAGAGGGGAGGATGTCAAAACCTGGTAGTCAATTTGTATATTGCGGAGGGTCGGATGCCAACTGTTTCGTACCAGTGTGTGCAGTTGTCATTAGTAAGAGCATAACTAATGTATATTAGGAAGGACAAGAAGTTAGTGGGGATGGAAGGCTGTGATAGATACTTTGAAACATTTGTGAACCATGGTAGAGTGAAGCTTGCAAGTTTCAGGAGTCCGCGGTGGAATTGTAGATCACATAAGTTTTGAGTGCAAGATGTATATCACGGAAAAATAACTAGTAGAGTTTGAAAGCGCCAATCTGACAACCGCGGCCATAAAATTGGCTAAGTATGGAAAGGAACAACGGTCGGTCGGATTTGTCATGTGAGGATATAGATGGAGATAAATATATGTTAGTCCGCCAACGCTGGAACCCATGATCATAGAAAGGCGACTAAGTATATAACCAGAAAATGATAATACACGGGAAGAAGAAAAGGCACAAAGGTCTAAGGACTCCGCGGTGGAATTGTAGATCACGAAAATTCTGAGTACAATATGTATATCACAGAACAAGAAGCAACAGAGTTTGAAAGCACCAACCCGAAACAATGACTAAGAATTGGAGATTTCGTGAACGCGTCAATACGAGGATCCAAAATAGGGTGACAAGGTCTCCCCATAAGACGTGAGGCCCTGACGGTCAAATTGTATCGCTCAGAAAATTTGAATGCTTAATCTGTAACACGAAAGAGGGGACAATGTCGGAACCTGGTAGTCAATTTGTAAATTGTGGAGGGTCGGAGGCCAACGATTTCATACCAGTGTGTTCAATTGTCACTAGTAAGAGCATAACTAATGCATATTAGGAAGGACAAGAAGTTAGTGGGGATGGAAGGCAACGACATATACTTTGAAACATTTGTGAACCGTGGTAGAGTGAAGGTTGTGAGTTCAAGGAGTCTGCGGTGGAATTGTAGATGACAGAAGTTTTGAGTGCAAGATGTATATCACGGAACAAGAAGCAGTAGAGTTTGAAAGCGCCAACCTGGCAACGACGGCCATAAAATTGAATAAGTATGGAAAGGAACAACGATTGGTCGTATTCTTCATGTGAGGATATAGATGGAGATGAAGATATGTCATCTCGCCAATGCTGAAACCCGCGACCATAGAAAGATGACTAAGTATATAACCAAAAAGCGATAATACACGGGAAAAAGAAAAGGGAAAAAGGGATGAGTGTGTGGTGGAATTGTGGATCGCATAAATTTTGAGTGCAAGATGTATATCACAAAACAAGATCAATCAGAGTTCGAAAGCGCCAACCCGAAACAGTGACTAAGAATTGGACATTTCGTGAACCCGTCAACACGAGGATCCAAAACAGGCTGACAAGGTCTCTCCAGAAGATGTGAGGCCCCGACGTTCAAATTGTATCGCTCGAAACATTTGAATGCATAATCTGTAACACGGAAGAGGGGACAATGTCAAAATCCGGTAGTCAATTTGTATATTGCGGAGGGTCGGATGCCAACTGTTTCGTACCAGTGTGTCTAGTTGTCACTAGTAAGAGCATAACTAATGTATATTAGGAAGGACACGAAGTTAGTGGGGATGGAAGGCAGCGCCAGATACTTTGAAACATTTGTGATCCATGGTAGAGTGAAGCTTGCAAGTTCGAGGCGTCCACGGTGGAATTGAGATCACATAAGTTTTGAGTGCATGATGTATATCACAGAACAAGAAGCAACAGAGTTCGAAAGCACCAAATTGACAACCGCGTCCATAAAATTGGCTAAGTATGGAAAGGAACAACGGTCGGTTGGATTTGTCATGTGAGGATATAGACGGAGATGGAGATATGTCAACCCGCCAACGCTGGAATCCACGATCATAGAAAGGCCACTAAGTAAATAAATGGAAAGCGATAATACACGAGAAGAAGAAAAAGGAAAAAGGACTAAGGATTCCGTGGTGGAAATGTAGATCACGAAAATTTTGAGTGCAAGATGTATATCACAGAACAAGAAGCAACAGAGTTCGAAAGCGCCCACTGGGAAACCACAGACACAAAATTGGCTAAGTATGGAAAGGAACAACGGTCGGTCGGATTCGTCATGTGAGGATATATATGGAGATGAAGATATGTAAGCTCACCAACGCTGGAACCCATGATTATAGAAAGGTGACTAACTATATAACTAGATAGCAATAATACATGGGAAGAAGACAAGGGAAAAGGGACTAAGTATCTCACAGACGAACATCTACTGTTCGTTTATTAATGCAAATCCTTTCGAACCCCTAGTGAGTTCTCACTAGTAAAGGCATAAATTGCATATCGTAGAAGTTCTTTGAGTGCAATATGTATATGTCGGAACATGGGACATAAGTGTTGGATACCGCAAATCACAGAACAAGAAGCAACAGAGTTTGAAAGCGCCAACCCGACAACCGTGGCCATAAAATTGTCTAAGTATGGAAAGGAACAACGGTCGGTGGGATTCATCATGTGAGGATATAGATGAAGATGAAGATATGCCAGCCTGCCAATGCTGGAACCCGCGATCATAGAAAGGCGAGTAAGTAAATAACCAGAAAGAGATAATACACAGGAAGAAGAAAAGAGAAAAAGGACTAAGGAGTCCGCGATGGAATTGTAGATCATGAAAATTTTGAGTGCAATATGTATATCATGGAACAAGAAGAAGTAGAGTTCGAAAGCGCCAACCCGACAATCGTGGGCATAAAATTGGCTAAGTATGGAAAGGAAAAATGGTCAGTCAGATTCGTCATGTGAGGATATAGATGGAGATAAAGATATGTCAGCCCGCCAACGCTGGAACCCGCGATCATAGAAAGGTGACTAAGTATTTAACTAGAAATCGATAATACATGGGAAGAAGACAAGGGAAAAAGGGCTAAGTATCTCACAAAATAACATCTACTATTCATTTATTAATGCAAATCCTTTCGAACCCCTGGTCAGTTCTCACTAGTAAAGGCATACATTGCAGAACACAAAAGTTCTTTGGGTTCAATCCTCCACCAAAGGCAAGCTCTTAAGAGAGAAACAATGAAGTTCTTAATCAATAAGGGATGAGCTTGGGGGCTGAACACTGTGTTGAGACTTAAAGGAAAAAGGGATGTAGACTCAATATGAAGTAAATAATTCCTTGAGAGTAACTTTTCTATGAAAGTTAAATTCTTTCCCCTTTTCCATAGCTTGGAATTGGCCCATTTATAGCCTTCAAAATGGAACTGAAGGGCCGAGTCGAAACATTTCGAGTATATGGAAGGCCAAGGATCATAGATCTCCTGTCGTGACATGGAAACCCGACATTAATTTTCATTTTCTAGCACAAATCCCGATGTACATGGGTTGTAGTGGAGCAGCCTACGTATACGCATGCTGCATAGTGTGCAAGATGCGTACATGTGGAAACATATTTATTTATAGCTCTAGATATTACAAACAAGGATGGTAAGTCTGCATGGGGAAATGGAAAAAGGCCTTCTGGGAAAGATTGCATAGGGTGAGGCAAATCTTGCTATAACATTCATGGAAGGTCTGCACGCAGTTGGTGGTCACCTATTAAAAGATAAGTACCAAATCTCTGTTCGCTATATGCTGTGTATTTGTATTTGCATTATAATTAATGAGTAATGCATGTATATATATGTTGCATGTATGTGTTAATGTTGCTTCCGCATGAATGGGTGTATGAGTAGAGTATTGACGTCTGTTTAATTGCATGATATATATATATATGTGTGTGTGTGTGTGTGTGTGTGTGTGTGTGTGTGTGTGTGTGTGTGTGTGTGTGTGTGTGTGTGTGTGAATACCAGATGTTATCTCTATCTCCCAGTTAAGTTTTATATATGATTATTTCCGCAAGGTTACTCGGTGGCATGGCCTGGCCTATTGTTTAAAGCCGATAATGTCACATAAATGGTATCAGAGCAGTAAAGTAAAAAATAAAGGTTGCTTCGGTAGCATTACCCAGCAGGGGTCACCGACCGAGGGACTTTACAAATTGGTATCAGAGCCAAGGTTTCGACACTGAGCCTGGATGGTCCATGCTAGTGGTTAGCGGGACAAGATTTCAGAGTGAATTGTTGTCGAAAGGGACAAAATTGAATTGTAGAGCATTCCAGAGTGTCAAAAGAATACCTTGGCCGTGTTATGAAGCTTAGGAGGTATAACGACTTATGGAATGGTGGAAGAGAAAAGAGACTCTAGTAACTGTGGGTTTGGAACCGCAAGGTTTGAAGTTGGGTCGTAATATCCACACAAGAGAAAGACCAACGTTTTCCAGCCGCCAGATCTAGAAGGAGATGCATGAAGGTTAACCTGGAAGTCCTTCAGAACATAGTAATTCGACTATGTCAACATAGTAATCATGGTCAACCAAGTAGATCATGGTGAACAACTGTCAATCATAGTCAACCACACCCAAACAAACTCAAAATGTTGTAATGCAACATAATCAATGAGGAACATAAGAATTCATCGAAAGTAAACGAGTCGTAATCACATGTGGCAACCATGGTTAACAATATGTCAGCTTGTGACAATGCTTAACCCGAAATGAATATTGCAATGGGATGTAACCATTTAAGAACGACACAATTCGACATAAGACAATGAAGATGTATGTTGAAATGCAAAAAAACCATTGAGGAATGTAGCAATTTGACATTATTCAACCAAGATGAATGTTGCAATGTGATATTACCATAATAAACCATGGTTAAACACAATCAGTATGGTCAACCATAGTCAACCATTAATCACCATAATCAACATGGTCAACGATAGTCAACCATTACTCACCATAATCAACATGGTAAACCATAATCAACTTAGTGCGATGCTTATGATTGGTTCCCCGTGGATGACATTTAATTTTGCACCCATATTCCAATAGGGGGGACACAATTCATAAACATTCGACTGAAACAAAACCCTAAAGGAATGTCACACGGTGACATAACCCTAAATAAATGGCGTAATGTGACATAACATTTTCAAGGATAACTTATGTCAAATAGATACATCCCTCAATGGTTGGGTCACATTGAAACATAAATATTCATTGTATTATGTCAAATTTCATCATTCCTAAATGGTTATGTTACATTGTGATGTTCATTTAGGTTTATGTCACCTTGCGACATTCCTTTAGGGTTATGTTTCAATGCAATGTTTATGACTTGTGTATGCTATTGGAATATGGATGCTACATTAAATGTCACCCATAGTCAATCATTCTCATCCATAGTTAGCATGCTCATAAACTCAATCATGTTAAACCATAGTTATCATGCTCATGCTTGTGCTCATAAGGGTTACATTAGTTTACAAAATTCATCAATGGTTGTGTCACATTGCGACATTCATTTTCAAGGCCAACTTATGTCAAATTGATATACTCCTCAATTGTTGTGTCGCACTGCAACATATATGTTCATTATATTATTTAAAATTGCATAATTCCTAAATGGTAACATCACATTGCGGCATTTATTTAGGGTTATGTCACCTTGAAAAATTCCTTTAGGGTTATGTTTTAGTGTAATGTTTATGAATGGTTGATTATGGATGACCTTTGATATAGCACCCATATTCCAATAGGGGGACATAATTCATATACATCACACTGAAACATCACCCTAAAATAATGTTGCAAGGTGACATAATCCTAAATGAATGTCACAATGTGACATAACCATTTGGGAATGATGTAATTTGAAATACAATAAAACCATTCATAAACATCACACATCTTCATTGTCTTATGTGTAATGTTTATGAATGGTTGACTATGGATAACCTTTAATTTGGCACCCATATTTTAGTAGGGGGGATGAAATTCATAAACATCACATTGAAACATAACCCTAAACAAATGTCACAAGGTGACATAACCCGAAATGAACGTTGCAATGTGACATAATATTTTCAAGGCTAACTTATGTCAAATAGATACATTCCTCAATGGTTGCGTCACATTGCGATGTACATCTTTATTGTATTATGTTGAATGACATCATTCCTAAATGGTTATGTTACATTCTGATGTTCATTAGGGTTATGTCACCTTGTGACATTCCTTTAGGGTTATGTTTCAATGCAATGTATATGAATTGTGTCCCACCTATTGGAATATGGGTGCTAGGTTAAAGGTCATCCACAATCGATCATGCTCAACTATACTGAACATGCTCATAAACTCAATCATGTTCAACCATAGTTAACATGCTCATGCTTATGTTCATAAGGGTTACACTAGTTTATGACATTCATCAATGGTTATCCCACATTGCGACACTCATTTTCAAGAATAACGTATGTCAAATTGTTACATTCCTTAATGGTTGTGTTACATTGCAATGCACATATTCATTGTATTATGCCAAATTACATCATTCCGAAATGTTAATGTCACATTGCGACATATATTTAGGGTTATGTCACCTTGCGATATTC
>ML788143.1:818899-862792 GCA_009831015.1 Picea engelmannii | reverse complement strand
ACATCGTAGTGAAATAAGTTTTGAAGTAGGGGATTGGGTGTTTTTAAGACTACAACCATACAAACATATGTCCCTCAAGCAAGCCAAGAAGGATAATAAATTATCACCAAAGTACTATGGCCCTTATAAGGTGTTGCAAAAGACTGGTACTATGGCATACAAATTGGAGTTGCCTGCATCTTCACGAGTACACCCAATTTTCCATGTTTCATGCTTAAAGAAGGTTATAGGTGACAAGATCCCAGTTCAAATTATACTGCTAGAACTTGACAAGGAAGGAAAAATCATATTGGATCATGAAGCCCACTGACACAAGAGTTCGCTAGCTGAGGAATAGATCCATTTCAGAGTATCTCATTAAATGGAGGAAACTACCGACTGAAGATTCCACTTGGTAAGATGAGTCTTTTATACAGAAGCATCCAGAGTTACTCAAGCATTGTGAACAACACTTGTCTCAAGGGGAGGGGCATTTTAAGCCCTAATATTGTCTCATTACCCCTTAATTGGGGCATATTACATTAGTAATGTTATTTTATTTATGTCGGCTTTATTCCATTAGTTGTAATTATACCTCCTAGTCTCCTATATATACTAAGGAGACATTTTCATTTGGAATCATCTTGTACTTGAACATTTATGTGGGGTAAAAGGAGGTTGCCCCCTCGAAGAGGCTTATTATCTGAAATTATCTCTTTTTCAAGGCGTTGAGTACTTATTCTGAGGTTTTTCTATGCTATATTGATATTTGGTTCCTAACAAAAATTTATTTATTTAGATTTAGTTTAAGTTGTAGTTATAGTTAAAAAAAATTAAATTAGATTTAGTTGTAGTTTTTAAATTTTATTTTATTTTTTAAAATTTTGATATAGTTTTAGTAAATTTTAATTTAATTTTATTATTGCTCATTTTTAAAAAATGTTGTTAATTGTAATGTTGAATGTTTTTTTTTTTTTTTAAATTTTTTTTAAAGTTTGTTTTTGGTTTAATTTTTAATATAGTTGAATTTAATATTTGTAATATTTTTTTATAATTGGATTTCATATTTATATTAAAAAAAAAAAGTTATTTTAACTTTTTTTTACTTGATTTTTTTTGTTTTTATTTTTATTTTAAGTCATTTTTTATTTATTTTTATAAAACAATTTGCGTTTTAACATTCATTTTCTTCTTAAATTTAGATTTTTAAGGTTTAAAAATAAAATAAAATAAAGTTTACTCTTTTTTTTTTTTAACTGGAACATTTATATTTTATTGATAGAGGAGGTAGTTGGGCCGAGGCCTAATCAACCAGAATTACAGATAGTCTTTGTCTCTATTTCCATTAAACAAACTACTCTTTTCTTGCTTTTGAATGGTATTGAGCCTTACATTTACGGAATGGGACTGTACCCAGGTGCCTCATCATTTTTCGTGAAAACTCCTTGCGGCAAGCCGCATCCCTCATTTGCCTTTTTGTGTACTTCTTTATTCGAGTTGTGGAGGATGTGATAAATATCAAAGGAGGCAAAGCTTTGTAAAGAACCCCAAAGTCTCTGTAGAGTCTTGTTGAGAGTCGGATTGGCGAAATGCTCATTCGAGTTTAAAATTTTTATCGAAATTTACGAGTCTCCGAAGACTTGAAGAGATTTATTGTCATATTCCTGGGTGATCTGGCAGCATTTTAAGAGCCCAGGGATTTCGGCCTGGTTATTTGTGCTTTGTCCTAACCCCCAACTGAAACTGTCTACGTGGGAACCGTCGTGGGCATAGATAATTCCGCCAGCTCCTGCTGTCCCAGGATTCCCTTTGGAGGCGCCATCGAAGAAGATTGTTACCTTGTTTTGCTTTCTTCACCAGGCTTGGAATTCTTCGTCTGGAGCTCTTATGCGCCAAGAGGGATTTGAATATGGACGGGCTAGAATATTTGTCTTGCCCTGAGTCAAGAGGGTGCCCATCCAGTTTCTCTCCTCTGGAGTGAGAGAGGTGTCAAGCTTTGCCGAGTGATTGTTCAAAGCTTCCAACAGGTAAGCCTTGGCTTTAGCCACTATTGTTTGAGGTCTGTGTGCTGTATTGTTAAAAATAAGATCGTTTCTTGCGAGCCAGATCTTCCAACAGATGAACTTGGGGATGGAATACCAGATCTGGTTCCACAATGATTTATAATTTTACACCCTTGGATATCGGTCTTGCTAAGATCCAAAAAGAGTGTTGACTGCGATCTGAGAGGGTGCATTCACCTGGAGGCCTTAAAGCGCGTGTGTCCAAACTGATATCCAGATCTTCTCTCCTCCTCATGGTTGTTATTACCTTCCATATCTTCAGAATCCGAGTTGAACTCCTCTTCTTTCGAAAGGTCGTCAGGCTCAGAGACGTCGCCGACGGGCGTTTCGGTGATAAGGTTCAGAGGGTGTTCGATTTCGGTGATCACAAAGTCTATCAAGTCTTCTACCGAGTGTACGAAGACTTCGTCGGGAGTATTGACCACCGGTCTACTTATTTTTTTTCTTCGAGGAAGTATCGGGGCTAAGGGTAACGCACCGATCTGTCAGGCGTATGCTCGTGTAATTCTCCTAAACTGATTTAATTCCTCGTGAGGAAGAGCGTAAGGTATTTTGGGAAATAATTATTCTTCCTCGAGCTGGGGTGAGTTATCCATTTCGGGAATGCTCAACGTGTGTGGGCTGCCTTATGAAGGGTTATCCATGCATGTGGGCCGTTGTGAATCTGTAGGCTGTTTGAAATGCTATATGTAATATATCTTCCAGCCATTCATTCTTCAGGCCCTCCTTCTAGCGCCAATTCTGTTGATGGGTCTTAAATCCCTTGACTCAACAGTAGGAACCAAACCTGCCACCGAGGCCCAATTAGACTCTGCAGTGTTTGAAGATGGAATGGTTATCTAGATCTTGTGATCCAACCAATTTATCGATGAGCTTTGTGTTTTATTGTGAAGGCTCTTCCTTCAGTCAGGACTGTTCTCTTCTGTATTTTCTCTTGGGTGGGGCTAGTATGAGAGATGCAAGCCAGTATAAACCAACTTGACAAATAACAGGATTAAATTTTAACTAATGGGGAAGAGGCTGAGCTTGTGATAACTCGTTGCTTAACATGCATACAACGATTCTATACCACACGCCTAGTATTAATACATTAACCATGTGAGCATCCAATTGCTGTCTGAGAAACTAATTATTAGAAAGAAAGCAAATATGTAACAAGATAATGGTAAGAAAAATAATTCATCTACCATAACCATTCATCACATAACAACACAACGACTTATCTTCATCATCAAAGCAAAGAACATCAAAACATTGCACCAGATAACTTGACAACAAAATTAATTGCTCTTACTCATTACTGCATCATTCATGGAATAGGATAGGAAGTAGTTCTTCTCCAAGTCTAATCACATACATTTGATGAAAATAACTTGTCTTTGGTCCAGAAGGACTTCTCAATTCATAGCAGTCTCAAAATAATTCTTAACAACCAAAAAGAAAGAGTTCTTGCAACAACCATCGACCGTCAACCCATTGGTAGATGTATTTATTTATAATATAAAGTTTAACTGAAGTTAACAACTAAGTATAGTTTAATCCAAACAAAAATCACCACGTGGCATCATCGTCTAACAGTTTCTTTAAAAGTCCACCTGAGATATCTCTTGTAAAGGGTGACTTCTTTCATATTCAGACCAACTGAAAAACAATTCTTCACAAGTTTGAGCCCATGGAAACCTGTGCTGTTCCATCAGAGATGCACATATTCCTCTGATGTCCACTACATGCGCCTGATACTTTACTAGATGGAGGTTCAACTGCTGTAGCATATTTCAGGCTCAGATCGACTGTTCTGCAAATCGTTGCACTTGCCCTGGCTTCGCATCGATCATCATTGCGAGTTCTTTGGTCCATAGCGAGTCTTGTCCGGCATGAAACTTGATTATGTCGCTCAAGTCGAGGAATTGGTCGGGGGTGATGAACTCGGGGAGCCCGATATCCTTCATCACTTTATTAATTTTATCCCAGTGCTTCTTGCATCTGGTCCATTGCTCTTGGATTTCTCGGTGTGGGTCCCGAGACATCTTAGCCCAGTACTTGGCCGATTGCTTCATGCGATTGAGACTACTTTTACCCACCAACTGAATGCCATGTTCTTCCTTCTCTCGGCCCTACTGAACTACCCAGATGTACTCAAGTCTTTCTACTGCTTGCTGCGCTCTTTCATACCATCACTCCATCTCCTTACATGTCGCAAGTTCCATGAGAGTGTCTTCCTTGAATTCGCCTACGTTCGAGATTAACAGGTGCCTTTCCTTCTTGAACTCGTTGTAAACTCCACCGAACTCACCTTTCAGATACGCAACGGTTTGCGTGGTGCCTTTGTAGTATTCATCCAGGTGGCGCAAGTGTTCGAGCTCCTTTAGGGTGGCGACTAGTTCCTTTTCGTCTCTCCTGGATCTATCCAGGGTGGCATCCGAGAGGGCCTTTCCCATGCCGATTAGTTTAGACGTCTGGGCGTTTGCTGTGTTGATTAAGTTCTCATCTGTAGTAACCAATATGGAGTGATCCAATGTGATCCTTCTCTTCTTTGCAGTCCTTTGAAAGATGGCCTTTCTCTTTTGATCGTAGGAGATCACATAGATATCTGCTACCTCGTCTACTAGCTCTAGTATCTGCTGATCGCCCCATGTTAGATTGTTTCCCAAGCTACTGGTGGTGTATATTTGTTCAAGAATGGGCTCTCGAAATTCCTCATTGCACCTCATGGATCCGACCTCTAATTGTCGCTCGCCAGGGATTTGAGTATCGGGCAGAATAAAGGTGTCGGGTATAGACTCGTTACTTACTTGCTCGTCGGCCACAAAACCACTGATTTCCTTTTACGAAGATCCTTTCTTTGTCTCCCCTATTTCGGGCTCGTCATTCAGATCCGCTTCAGTTTCCGATTTATCGGATTCTTTCGTGTCCTCCCAAGAAAACCTCTTCTCCTGAGCAGCCTCGACACGAAAGAATCGGACCTCCCTCTCTTGAACTTCGGGCTCAGGAGAAGAGGTTTTCTTGGGAAATTATTCCTCTTGGACACATACCAGGGTGCCGTGAGATGGCTCCAGACTCTCGTTGTCACTATATATCTGTATAAGTTTGCTCAGGGGATTAGGTGCGTGTGTTTATATTGACACCCGACCTGCCTATGGTGGAATTGTTCCACTTTCTGGGGAATTGACCGGTGATGTTGTGGATTCCGAGTTACCTGATCCGTTGATGTTATCAAGATTTATGGAACTGGGGCCGCTTGGCTCCGTCGAACCGCTTTAGATACCAGTTGGAAGTGCGTGTTATGATACAATACAGATCATCCTGCATCCACTTCATTAGCAGATGGCTTTGCTGGTGCAAAAGTTCCTCTGTCCCCTGTGTAACTTGAATTTCAGGGGAATCCCTGATTTGTATCAGGGATTCCTGGTGAACTCTCACCGCTTCGATGTCTTCCTGGTGATCACCTATTTCTTCACCCAATTCATATGCTACTGCTCCTTCCCGGGTCCTGAGAATTTCTTGAGTTGTCTTCTCCAAAGATGTCGCTTGCTCTTTCCAACTCATAGATTTTAACCTGGTTGCTCGAGGATCAAACCTTCTTGCCGCCACCTCATTCCAGTCTAGAGCGTTTGAAAATTTCATCTTCGAACCGGTCATGGGCATAAGGCCAATAGGATGAGACTTGTGACGCATGTTGTGAGACCAGACCCTTGGGATCATGTTTGCGAAATCGACCAGTTTGGAACCAGAATTCTAATTGACTTAGCCCTTCCTGCTTAGCATGCGCGGTGTCTTTGACCATGTAGAAGCCAATATGAAACCCATATGGTATGAAGGCCCGTTTCTTGTCCTTTACTAAAGTGGCATTATATCCTTACAGGATGGTCTGATAGAAAATTTCCCCTAACATTAGTCGATCGGGAACATATATGGGTAACAAATGGGGTGCTCCTGTGGTGCCGAAAACCTTGATGTAGGTTTCACATTCATCTAAATACCAGTGACCAACTTTTGATATAACCCTTTTTTCTTCATATGACAGCCTAGGGCACTCTTTCCTGAATAGAAAAATAAATAAATGCGTGCAATAAACTGGTCACAGATAACAACATAGGAATTTTTGTACTTGTTTTCCCATAAGATGTTGAAGTATACATGGACTGGGAGCTCTGAGGAGTGCTAATTTAGGTTCATCCCAGAGAAAATGTTCCTGGTGCAGATGACGTCCAACAGATATGAGGCCATGTAGAAGGCGGGGGCATCTCCTTCCTTCGGTGTCTGGGCATGCTTTATGCAAGTGCTCAGCTGTTTGGAGATGATGGTGCCCCAATTGAAGCACGTGCCTGAAATGGCCACTGTATAAGCTAGAGGCATCCAAGCCTTTGAAAACTAGGAGAAATATTTCTCCCCATGCAACCTGCAGAGAAGAGCTATGAGATATATGTATGGTTCCCTAAGATTGGCCATTGGATACCAACCGACGGTCCGGTTTGTGTATTTTTTGTCTTCCCTCCACCAGGATGCCATGATCTTGTTGGTATCGTGTGATGCATAGAAACTCATAACGAAATCAGTGCTCAAATTTTCTTCAGAATCCTTGAGCTTGTAGTAACTTTGGACCTCTGATGGCAGGAAAACCCCAACGCATTCACCGTTATCATCATTAATAAATTTTTTTTGTGCATCAACGTGGTCAATGAGCCACTTTAGGAGCTCAATGCAAGGAAACACCAGAGACCAGCTTGCCACCATCTGCAAATAATCCCTACGAGTATTTGGGAGGACATCGTCATCGAGCTTCCTCATGTCAGGGTCGCTGTGCGGGGTATACTCAAGGGGTTCCTCCCTCTTAATTTTTTTTCAACAATTCTTCCCAGTGAGGAAATGATGTTTTGGCTCCAATGTTTTCCTCTGTGTCTCCGAAGGCCGAGGGCTGGACAAAGGCCTCCTTGGTGGCTGTCTTAATGATGGGCACCTACTTGGAAGAGAATTCTAATTGTCTCACAACTGCTGGGGAAGAGCCCTCTCCTGCTTCTGATTCTTGCAACTTTGGCGCTCTTGGGGATTTCCTGGTGGAGGGCTTCTTTGGAGGCATTGTCCCTGCAATTAAAACTTCCCTTTAAACATGTATACAAAACAACGTTGGGTGGGAACATATAAAATGGAGCATAAAACATCACAAACAAACATATACCTGTAATGCTTGCTAATATAGTTGTTTAATACTCACTGAACTTTGGACGCCTCCTCTGGATTGTTAGCTTTGCTCTTCTGTTTGTTCTAAATTCCTTGCTGTGCAGAATAGGATCATACACAATGACTCGAAAGAATATAACTGGAGAGATTCTATCAGTTGTATCAATCAGTTAATACAAGTAATGAATGAAAATTCAAAATAAACTACCATCGGATCTTTGCGAATAAATATTAACTGGTTGACGGCGGAGGCGTGGAGGAATATGCATTGTATCGACAGGCTTAACGGTCCCTTTTGGTTCATGCACAAATTAACAACTAATGTGTGATCCTCGAATTAACTAATAGTTTAAATGCGTCGTACCTAACAAATTTAAGGGTTAAAATGTCTCATCACGTCGCATCACTCCGGCGTATAGATTGGGGATCGACTACTATCTATGTGCACATTTCTATTGATATCCTCCTGATAAATACTTCCGATGCTGATGATATCGGGGATCGACGATCGGGGAAAGTTCAAGTGCATAGCTTCTTGGCCGGTTATTATCTTCGTAACCTTCCGTCGCCGAGAACGTTTCGGGGGTCGGTAGTTGACAATACCACTCCTCTCCTTGGGTGATGCTTACTTCTTTTCATTTTCCTACCGAATCTGACACTGGTCGGTCTTCGATGATTCTCCTGCCAGAGCTCATTCAAAAAAAAAAAGGAGAGACTTTCTTCCACCGACACCGATGAAGATCAACGCTCGGCTAATTTGAACTTCTCAAGCGATTTTCGTCACCTTTAACCTTTACCGATGCCGATCTTCTTAAGCGAGTTGGGGGGAAACTTTAGATTGCTGATTCCTTAAGTAGTTGTTAAGTCCCTTTTAAAGTTAAGATGATTCTTTGTTTTATGTTCAAGCAAAATTTAAACAATTCAAACATGAAACATAAAAGACAAGTGTAGCCATTAGTTTCATACTAGAGTTAAAAATAGACAGAGCAAAGGATCAAGTGGTACCCAAAAAGTAGAAATGGACATAGACTTTTTAGGGTGTGTTGAGTGCTCAACAAATGGCGATTCACTAGGCGAAATCAGAACCTCTGTTCCTCCTTCGTTTCGTTTGACCCTCCTCTTTATTAATAATATTATTATTATTTATTTATTTTATTGGAAGTATTGTTTCAGGGCTTGGCCGTTTACTGGGAGGGCATCAGGTTCCCCTCTCAGATTTTGGAACCGATAAGTACCTGCACCGATCTTCTCAGCCACCTGGAAAGGTCCAAGCCATAGATTCTGGAACTTAGAATGTTTCCCTTTTGGTTCATTTTCTCTGTCCCACTTCAGGACTAAGTCTCCTACTTCAAAGTTCTTTTCCTTAGCGTTATGCTTATCAAACCATCTTTTCACTATCTGTTGATGAGACAAGAATTTTGACTTAGCCTTTTCTCTCTCTTCTTCCAGCATGAGCAGAGTGTTAATTTTTTGTTGCATGGCCAATGAGGGTTCTTCGTTGGAATCTTGGGCCAGTTGAATAGATGAAAGATAAAGCCCATTCAGGAGGATGGCTTCTTGCCCGTAGACCAAAAAGTATGGGAATTTCATATAGATTCTTTGGGTGTGACCCTATCGGCCCATAGAGCATTATGAAGTAGATTATGCCAATTTCTTTGATTATCTGTAACCGTCTTCTTTAATATCCTTACCAGGTTTTTATTAGTTGATTCCGCCACACCATTTCCCTGGGGATAATTATTTGCATAGTACTTAACGATGATCCCTTTGTCCAGAGCAAACTCCGTCAACAGGGTGGAAGAAAAGTAAGCTGCATTATCGAAGACTAGAACATAAGGGACACCGAACTTGGTGATTAGCTGTTGTTCTATGAATTGGATTATTATCTTCTCGTTTACATGAGTCACATGAATGGCTTCTGCCCATTTCATGAAATAGTCGGTGACAGTAAGAATGTATTTGTGCAATTTCGAAGAGCTTGGGGTAATTTCTCCTATTATATCCAACCCCCATTGCTCAAAAGGCCTAGAGACAGTCACAGGTTGGAGTGGGACTGCTGCCCTTTTCTCCTTTCCAGTGCTTATTTGACAAGTCTTACAGTTTCTAGCATAGGTATGAGTGTCTTTAAACAAGGTGGGCCAATAATAACCGGCTCTCAAAATCTTATGAGCGGTGGTGTTTCTTGCGAAATGTCCCCCGGTGGGGCCATCAGGGAGTTCCTTCAGCACTTTATCCGCATCCTCTCATTTGAGAAATCTTAATAGTACCCTAACATAATTGATTCGGAAGAGTACTGAATTTATAAGGCGATATTGTGCAGATTTTAACTTGAGGGCTCTCCTTTCCCTAGGGCTAAGGTTTTCGAGACAAGTACCGTGATGTAGAAGATAAGTTAAATCCTTGTACTAGGAGTCTTGTCCTAGGGAGGTGTATGCTACTTCACCACACCATAGTGCCATTTCATTCTCCCATCTAGAATCTTTATTTACTTGGTCCTGGGCTTCGGATGCAAGCTTGCATAGCCCTTCTCCTTTTACTAGCTTGATAGGTTTTATATCTAGATCAAATTCCTAGACTACCGCCATCCAATTTCCTCTTCTTTCTCCCATTTCTTGTTGGGTAAACATGGATCGAACTATAGGGTGTGGTACGATCACTTTAGTATGATTCTTGAGGATGTAAGACCTGAAATGTCTTACTGCTTTATATACCGCATAGGCCTGTTTGTCTATGGAAGGATAATTAAGCTCCGCCCCTTGAAGATTGGTACTCATAAATGACACTGGGGCTTCGTTGTTGTCATCATCCTTTTGAGTCAACACTGTGGCTATCGATTGGTCGGAGGTGAAAGTATAAAGGGAAAAGTCTCTATTGAAATCGGGACTTCGCAGCACCGGGGCCTGGGATATGGCAGCTTTGATATTGTCGAAATATTCTTTTCGCTCATCATCCCACTTAAATTCGACATCCTTGCGAATCATTTTTTGTAAGGGCTTGATGATTTCTGCGAAGTCAGGGGTGAACTTTCTCACAAAATTGATTTGCCCAAAAAAGGACTGCATAGATTTCTTGTTATGGGGTAAAGGAAGTTGAGCTATGGCCTTAATCCTTTCCAGGTCTATGCAAATCCCTGCTTGGGATATAATGTGACCTAACAACTTACCTTCCTTGACATCAAAGATAGTTTTATTGGGGTTCAAGGATATACCATATTTCCTGCATCTCTCGAAAATCTGAGTTAAGTGTTGGATGTGTTCTTCTTTATTCTTCGAATATATTGTTATGTCATCTAGATACACTACCACACATTTATTTATTAGTCCCTGAAAAGCCACATCCATGGCCCTTTGAAAGGTTTCTCCTGCGTTAATTAACCCGAAAGGCATGCGTTTATAAGCGAAGGTTCCCCATTTGGTTCGGAAGGTAGTTTTTAAACGATCTTCCTCCGAAACCAGGACTTGGTTATAACCTAATAATCCGTCTAGTAGGGAGAAGATATCCGAACCAGACATGGTCTGGAGGAGTTGTTCCATCGATGAGACTGGGTAATTGTCTTTTTCAGAGTCTCTGTTGAGGTTCCTAAAATCTACGCATAGAAGGATTTCTCCCGACTTTTTCCTCACCGGAACAAGATTCACCACCCATGCGGAATGCCTAACCTGGAAAATGATCTTGGCATATAAAAGTTTCTTTAATTCCTGATACATGAGAGGTTCTAGGGACGGGTGATACTTTCGGAGTTTCTGTTGGAAAGGTTTCACTTCGGGTTTCAAAGGAAAGTTGTGTTGAATGATACAGGTATCATACGTTTTCAGATCTTTATAGGACCATGCGAAGACATCCTGATATTGTCTGAATAATCTGAGATAAGCTTTCCTTTCTTCCTTAGATATAGTCTTGCCGAGATTCACATTCCTTGGGTTTTCTGGGGTAGATTTACAGTTTCATGTAGGGGACAAGAGCTACCAGTCTTTTCATTTATAGGTCCCTTAAATCGTTCTTTTAGATCAAACAAATTCTCTAGATTAGCTATTCCTTTTGGGATTGTGTGAGCCTTTGATTTATCCGTATGTTGTCCCGTCTGAGGATCAGTTTCTGTTGATTGCTCTTGGAATTCTTCATCGTCAATAGCGAGATCTTTAAAATTGTCTTGGTTGGTTAAGAAGTTTATGATCTGTTCATCTCCTTCAAAGACTTTCCAATTGGAAATGTTATTAGGTACTGATGGTTTGTAGAGTAGCTCTACAGTGAATTAGGAGGCTTCATAATCCTCTGGAGGCAACAACATGGAAGCAGTTGTGGATAAGGAGTCAGCAAGAATATTCTTGGTTCTAGGGATCGCTGTAATATTGAAAGCCTCAAAGTGATCTATTAACCTATGCACTTCCTACTGATAGTTATTTAGGTGAGGAGAATTGCAATGTATGGTGTTCCTTACTTGTCTAACGATAATTTCAGAATCTCTGAGAACTTTCAATTCTTTGACATTTAAATCTACAGCTTTCTTCAATCCTTGTACTAGAGCTTCGTATTCGGCCGTGTTGTTGGTACATTCGAACTCTAGCCTACATGATAGGAAATGACGTTTACCTTTAGGATCGATGAGGATCCACCCCACTCCCGACCCTTCTTGTGATTTAGACCCATCAAAATAGAGGGTCCAGATATGTGAACGAAAATCGCTCTTTAGGTTTTCCTTATTAATTTCTTTCCCTCCCGTCTTTTGTTCTGTAAGCTCTAGCGCAGGGTCTTGAAAGAAGAGGAAGTCTTCTGTCGGAATTGGTGGCTTCTCTTGAAGAACTATTTTGGAGTTTTGGGTAAGAGGAACATCGGACAAGAGAGG
This sequence comes from Picea engelmannii, assembly GCA_009831015.1. NCBI lineage: Eukaryota > Viridiplantae > Streptophyta > Pinopsida > Pinales > Pinaceae > Picea > Picea engelmannii. Next base: position 850,729 of record ML788143.1, on the reverse strand, counting down.
AGAAAAGTTCTCGAAGTGAGAATCATAGGAGTAATTGCCTAACAAGGGGAAATCCGTAGATGCGGGTTCGTTCGGGGTTTCCAGATCAGTGACAATATGCTTCAGATATCTCTCCCTATCGATTCTGATCATGTTATTGTATCTCTTCAGTGGTATCCAAAGGTGTTCCCAGTCAGTACTGAAGTACTCGTTCATCTTTTCAGACCAATATCGACTCAACAAAAGCCCATATGCGTCTGGGATATCTATTACAATAATGTCAATCACTTGTACAAAATTAGGATGCATCACTATCCTGATCATCACATCTTTGAGTTATCCCATGACCTTGACCTGGGTTCTTTCTAGTTGTATGACATGCTTATCACTCTTGAGAGGGATGACACCCAATTTATTGTAGATGGCCAAGGGCATCACGTTGGAAGACACCCCAAAATCTACCAAGCAATTGTGAAGGTTCCTGTTGAAGACTTCAAACGTTAAGAGGAACGGTGGGACAAAAGGTTTTTCCTTCCTATCTCCCAAACAGGTGTTCACAGTTGGTTTGCTCACCGGATCAGTGGAAGACATATTTCTTTCCAGGCCACTTGCTGCCCCTAGTTTTTCTACTGAGCTCAGAGCCTGTAGCAGAAAGTCTTTCTACCGAGGAATCCTACATATGTCCATAATGGATATATTAGCCCTTAACTTCAAATCTTTGACCACGTTGTAATCTAGTTTGGGCGATTCCTGAGTATGAATGCTTATATGTTTCCTACCGAGATAGAAAGGTGTTTTTGGGTGATCAGGAGTTGCCTTGCTCTTTGAGGCCTGGGCGACGTCGGTATGTTTCGACCCAAGCAGACCCTTACTGCATGTCTGTATCTCTGAAACTTCCGCGGGTCATTCCTGATACTCAAAAAGGTCGTCGGAAGGCAAGATCAGGTCGGGATCCCATATCAGCATGGATGTGTCTCATGGTGGGTCAATGTCTTCTTGGTCAGCAATATTCATGACTGAATTGCTTAGCTATTCATTTAGGGAGACTTCATCTAGGAATCGATTGGCCATCAAATTCATGGCATGTACCCATTGAGGGCAGTCTCTTTTGGAGTGGTTTTCCTGGTGATAAGTGCAAAAAGAATCAGATGCAACATTCCCTAGATCAATATTTAAATTGACTGGGGGAGGTTCAATCGCTTTGAAAGACGAGATTCTTTTAAAGAAAGGTTTATAGGGCCTTTGGCCTAGGTTTCCCTCTCCCGCATTTCTTTTCATGTCTATGATCTCGTTTGATAATTTCTTAACCATGCGTTGCAGATCTTCTATATCTCCATTACCCTTGTCGGGTATTTGTTCATCCGATTTCCCTGGTGGTCTAGTCAGGAGGAGTCCCCTTCTGGGAGGGGGTTGGGTTTCTCTTTTCACTAAAGAGGCCTGACCTTCTTTACATCCTTTCATCTGGAATTCTATTGTCTTAGCCTCTTCAAAATTTTCCGCCAGGGTTTGCTTGGCGACTCTTTTTACGAACATAGAAATAGAAGCTGGGAGCACGTTAGCATAAACCTCGATTTTCAACTCTTGAGTTGGTTTCACCGTAGGATGGAATTTGTTTAAGATGGTCGTGAATCTTTTATTAAAATCTTTGACTCTCTCTTTTGAACTCATGGTGTCTGCGAACAACTCAGCCATCAGAGCTCCCGTAGTGGTTTCTTCTGCGAATTTATCTAGGAAATCTTTTTGGAACTTAGTCCAGCTGGTTATAGATCCTACTGACAAATTAAAATACCATGTGGAAGCTGAATTTTTGAACGTGTACGGGAAAAGTCTCCAGACTACATATTCATGTTGAACGTTCATAAGTCTAATCGCAAGTATGAACTTCTTGATATGATCTTCAGGTAAACCTGAAGTTTCGGGGTTGTACTTGGGAAGCAACTTGTCCGGGTGCTGGGGAAGATTATGTACTCGTCTAGGGATGACTATTGCGTCTCTGGCCAGCCAAGGATGGTTGTTCTGAAGTGGGATCTCTCTCTCCTCCTCATAGTTGTTATTACCTTCCATATCTTCATAATCTGAGTTGAACTCCTCTTGTTCCGAAAGGTCGTCAGGCTCGGAGACGTCGCCGACAGGAATTTCAGGGATAAGGTTCAGAGGGTGTTCGATTTCGGTGATCGCGAAGTCTATCAAGTCTTCTATCGAGTGTACGAAGACCTCGTCGGGAGTATTGACCACCAGTCTACTTATTTGTTTTCTTCGAGGAAGTATCAAGGATAAGGGTAACACACCGATCTGTCGGGCGTATGCTATTGTAATTCTCCTAAACTGATTTAATTCCTCGCGAGGAAGAGCATAAGATATTCTGGGAAATAATTGTTCTTCCTCCGACTGGGGTGAGTTATCCATTTCGAGAATACTCAATGTGTGTGGGCTGCCTTATGAAGGGCTAGCCATGCATGTGGGTTGTTGTGAATCTGTAGGCTGTTTGAAATGATATATGTAATATATCTTCCAGCCATTCATTCTTCAGGCCCTCCTTCTAGTGCCAATTCTGTTGATGGATCTTAAATCCCTTGACTCAACAGTAGGAACCAAACCTGCCACCGAGGCCCAATTAGACTCTGCAGCGTTTGAATATGGGATGGTTCTCCAGATCTTGTGATCCGACCAATTTATAGATGGGATTTATGTTTTCTTGTGAAGGCTCTTCCTTCAGTGACGCAGGCGAGTCTACTCCTCTCCTCAATTCTCCACTCACCCGCTCACAGGATCTTCTTCTTCTCGACCCGAAGAACTCCATGGTTCTTCTATTTCCCTATCAGGAAATCTGCTCCCACAGTTCTCTCGCGCGATCCCCCTTCCTTGATTTATCAGGGAATCAGAACTCGTGACTTCGTGAGTTCAAAGGTTGAACACTGGGTTCTCGGATCCCCGAGATCCGATGGTCAGTCAACTCGCTGAATTTTCCCCGAGGGATTTCGCTACTCGCGACCTCATGATTCCCGTGGCCAAATTCTCAGGCCTTTTCTCACGAGGCTCCGATACACGATCCCACATGCGGATCTAACGGTCCTCCCGCGATTCGAATCCACCGATTATTTCCTTCTCACTTCTCGCATCCTCGTGACTTTGAATACCCAATACTTGGGCTCTCACCCTGCGAACTCCCGAGTTCGCGAGATCTCTCGATCTCCTCCACCTGTCCTCCTCAGATGGATGGCTCACAACCTCTCGCCACTTCGCTACTTCGCGACCTCATGTCTCGCAACTTTGAACACCAAACACTTGGGCGTTCACCCTACAAACTCCCGAGTTCGCGAGATCTCTCGATCTCTGACACCTGTCCTCTTCAGATGGACGGCTCACAACCTCTCGCTACTTCGATGCTTCGTGACTTGAAGTACTCAATGCTTGGGCCTTTACCCTGCGAACTTCCGAGTTCGTGAGATATCTTGATCTTTGCCACCTGTCCTTATCAGATGGACGTCTCCAATCCTCTCGCCACTTCGCCGCTTCGTGGCTTGAAGTACCCAATGCTTGGGTTTTTCAACCCGTGAACTCCCRAGTTCGTGAGATCATCGATCTCTGCCACCTGTCCTCCTCAGATGGACGGTCCAGATCTTGTCGGGACTTCTCCCCTGCTGTTCACGAAGGCTTAACCTCCGTGCAACTCCCTGCAGATCTGATGACTGTYGGGTATCTGTCTCAGATCTGACGACCCAAATCTGTTCTCCTTGTGCGCTCTCCTCTGGCCGCTCCCTGGATGCGAAAACCAACGGTCCAGATTTTATTGGCTGATCTAATGGCCGATGTTGCTCCTCCCGAGATTTGGTGCTCTTTCCTCCTGCACTTGGAAGAATTTCGAATTTTCAAAGGTCTCGACCTTTGCTTCTTTTCTCTTCTGCGAGCTCCTTGACCTTGAGCCTCACCGCGCTTACACAACACTGACCCTCGTGAGCTTTGTCTATGAATCCTTAAAGGATTCTCCCAACTCTTATACTCCTTACGGAGTCTTCAAATGCACTCACTGGTGCTGTCCCTCCTGAGCTTACGCAACCACTCAGACCCCTTGGGATTTTATCCGTCTTCTCCCTCAGATGGAGAATGAAATGGATGCCCTCCTGGCTATCCTTCTTCTCAAGCGACCCTCTCGCTGAGTCTGTATGGGTGTTCAACAACCCAGTAAAGGTCCCTCAGTGGACTCTTCTTCCAGCTCCAGAACTCAAAGAGTTCTCTTCACCTTCTGTGCCTATCTGCACACTTTCTCGACGCCCTCCTGGTGGAGTACTTTCTCCCAGAACATCCAACAGTTATGTCCTTCTCTGTGCACCCTTCGCACCTGCTCAATGCCCTTCTGGGAGATCCTCTCAGAATCCTCAGTGATTCTGTTCCTCCTTCAAACTCTTAGCAGATTTCTTCCTCCAGCACCTCGTTCTTACGCTCAATGCCCACCTGGCAGAGCTCCATAGAACTTACAACAAATTTCTGTCTACAACTGTGTCTCCTCTCACACAGCCTTGCCTCCAAGGTATTCAACAACCTTGAGGTCTTCTCCCTCTGAGCTATTGACTTCAGTCCTGTGCCTCAACACGTCTTTGTCTGACTCTGTAGAGTTCAAAAATGCATCTTCCTATGCACGACTCTCAGAGCCCGCAACATTCTGTCACACCCTCCTGGTGTGAAGCCTCAAAGACCTTCAACCTGAAATCAAACACACTCCTGTAGAATGCATAACAAACATACATTCACATCATATAAAAGAACACCATATAGACATCCATTAACACTCAGAAAATGCAGGAAAAACTGCTCTGTTATATTAACAATGGCAACAATGCCCGTATCTTTACAATGGTGTTCCTGAGCTCTCTCTGGCTCTTCTCCTACCCACCATTCTCCTCTTTTTTTTCAAAATGAGATATGAAAATCTCTTTTACCTGAGGGGCTCATCGAGCTCTTCCCTCCAGGTTCACCTACTCTAATAAATTACATTCAATGGCTATCTAGTCCAACGCCTAGATCTAGATCTCAGTCGATCTTAGCATTAAAGCCGATTCTATCTAATGCCTGCACAAAGGCATGGCTTCCATGGCTCACCAGCCTAAGCATATTAAATTTACATTCATTTCAAATTTGAGTTTTAAATGAGGCTACGCCTCTCTTCATCCTTTGAATGCGTGCACGCTGACGTGGCTGGCTGGCTGACATGGAGCGATTCTCCTGCATCATTCAGCCAGGACTGTTCTCTTCTGTATTTTCTCTTGGGTGGAGCTAGTATAAGAGATGCAAGCCAGTATAAACCAACTTGACAAATAACAAGATTAAATTTTAACTACTGGGGAAGAGGCTGAGCTTGGGATAACCCGTTGCTCAACATGCAAACAACGATTCTATACCACACGCCTAGTATTAATACATTAACCATGTGAGCATCCAATTGCTGTCTGAGAAACTGATTATCAGAAAGAACGCACATATGTAACAAGATAGTGGTAAGCAAAATAATTCATCTACCATAACCATTCACCACATAACAACACAACGACTTATCTTCATCATCAAAGCAAAGAACATCAAAACATTGCACCAGATAACTTGACAACAAAATTAATTGCTCTTACTCATTACTGCATCATTCATGGAATAGGATAGGAAGTAGTTCTTCTCCAAGTCCAATCACATACATTTGATGAAAATATCTTGTCTTTGGTCCAGAAGGACTTCTCAATTCATAATAGTCTCAAAATAATTCTTAAAAACCAAAAAGAAAGCATTCTTGCAACAACCATCGACCCTCAACCCATTGGTCTATGTATTTATTTATAATATAAAGTTTAACTGAAGTTAATGACTAAGTATAGTTTAATCCAAACAAAAATCACCACGTGGCATCATCGTCTAACAGTTTCTTTAACAATCCACCTGAGATATCTCTTGAAAAGGGTGACTTATTTCATATTCAGACCAACTGACAAACAGTTCTTCACAAGTTTGAGCCCATGGAAACCTATGCTATTCCATCAGAGCTGCATATATTCCTCTGATGTCCACTGCATGCGCTCGATACTTTACTAGACAGAGGTTCAACTGCTGTAGCATGGTTCGGGCTCGGATCAGCTATTCTGCGAATCGTTGCACTTGCCCTGGCTTCACATCGATCATCTTTGTGAGTTCTTCGGTCCATAGCGAGTCTTGTCCAACATGAAACTTGATTATGTCGCTCAAGTCGACGAACTGGTCGAGGGTGCTGAACTCGGGGAGCCCGATATCCTTCATCACTTTATTAATTTTATCCCAGTGCTTCTTTCATCTGGTCCATTGCTCTTGGATTTCTCGGTGTGGGTCCTGAGACATCTTAGCCTAGTACTTGGCCGATCGCTTCATGCGATTGAGACTACTTTTACCCACCAACCGAATTCCATGTTCTTCCTTCTCTTGGCTCTACTGAACTACCCCGATGTACCCAAGTCTTTCTACTTCTTGCTGCGCTCTTTCATACCATCGCTCCATCTCCTTACATGTCGTAAATGCCATGAGAGTGTCTTCCTGGAATTCGGCTACATTTGATATTAACAGGTGCCTTTCCTTCTTGAACTCATTGTAAACTCCATCGAACTCACCTTTCAGATACGTAGCAGTTTGCGTGGTGCCTTTGTAGTATTCGGCCAGATAGCGCAAGTGTTCAAGCTCCTTTAGGGCGACAGCTAGTTCCTTTTCATCTCTCCTGGCTCTATCCAGGGTGGCATCCAAGAGGGCCTTTCCCACGCTGATTAGTTCAGATGTCTAGGCGTCTTCTATGTTGATTAAGTTCTCCTCTGTAGTAACCAAGATGGAGTGATCCAATGTGATCCTTCTCTTCTTTGCAGTCCTTTGAATGATGGCCTTTCTCTTTTGATCGTAGGAGATCGCATAGATATCTTCTACCTCATCTACCGGCTCTGGTATCTACTGATCACCCCATGTTAGATTGTTTCCCAGGCTACCGGTGGTGTATATTTGTTCAAGAGTGGGCTCTCGAACTTCCTCGCTGCGCCTCGTGGATCTGACCTCTACTTGTCGCTCGCCGGGGATTTGAGTATCGGGCATAATAGAGGTGTTAGGTACAAACTTGTTAAATACTTGCTCGTCGGCCACAGAACCACTGATTTCCTTTTGCGGAGATCCTTTTGTTGTCTCCCCTGGTTTGGGATCGTCATTCAGATCCACTTCGATTTCTCATTTATCAGATTCTTTCGTGTCGAGGCTACTTTTGGCTTCTGCTTCCTTTTGCGAGACCTCCTTGTCTTGAAATTCAGGCTTAGGGGAAGAGGTTTTCTCGGGACCTTATTCCTCTTGGACACGCATCGGGGTGCCGTGAGATGGCTCTAGACTCTCATCGTCACTATATATCTGTATAAGTTTGCTCAGGGTATTAGGTGCTTGTGTTTCTATCGACACCCAACCTGTGTCTGGTGGAATTGTCCCGCCTTCCAGGGAATTGACCGATGATGTTGCGGATTCAGGGTTACCTGATCCATTGGTGTTATTGAGATTTATGGAACCGGGGCCGCTTGGTTCCATCGGGCTGCTTCAGATACCAGTTGGAAGCACCGGTGTTATGATACAGTATAGATCATCTTGCATCTGCTTCATTAGCAGCTGGCTTTGCTGGTGAAAAAGTTCCTCCATCCCCTATGTAACTTGAATTTCAGGGGAATCCATGATTTGTATCGGGGATTCCTGGTGAACTCTTGCCACTTCGATGTCTTCCTGGGGATCACCTATTTCTTCACCCAATTCATATGCTACTGCTCCTTCCTGGGTCCTGATAATTTCTTGAGCTGTCTGCTCCAAATATGTCGCTTGCTATTCCCAAATCATAGATTTGAACATGGTTGCTCGAGGATCAACCCTTCTTGCTGCCACCTCATTTCAGTCTTGAGCGTTTTCAGTGAAAATTTCATCTTCGAACCGGTCATGGGCATAAGGCCAATAGGATGATACCTGCGACGCGTGTTGTGAGACCAGACCCTTGGGATCATGTTTGTGAAATCGACCAGTTTGGAACCAAAATTCTAATTGACTTAGCCCTTCCTTCTTAGCATGCACGGTGTCTTTGACCATGTAGAAGCCACTATGAAACCCATACGGTGTGGAGGCCCATTTCTTGTCCTTTACCAAAGTGGCATTATATCCTTGCAGGATGGTCTGATAGCAAATTTCTCCTAACACTAGTCGATCGGGAACATATATGGGTAACAAATGGGGTGCCCCTGTGGTGCCGAAAACCCTGATGTAGGTTTCGTGCTCATCTAAATACCAGTGACCAACTTTTGATACAACCCTTTTTTCTTCATCTGACAGCCTAGGGTACTCTTTCCTGAATAACAAAAAAAATAAACGCGTGCAATAAACTGGTCACAGATAACAACATGGGATTTTTTGTACCTATTTTCCCATAAGATGCTGAAGTATACATGGACCGAGAGCTTCGAGGAGTGCCAATTTAGGTTCATCCCAGAGAAAACGTTCCTGGCGCAGATGACGTCCAACAGATACGAGGCCATGTAGAAGGCGGGGGAATCTCCCTCCTTCGACATTTGGGCTTGATTTATGCAAGTGCTCAACTGTTTGGAGATGATAGCACCCCAATTGAAGCCCGTGCATGAAATGGATGCTGTATAAGCTAGAGGCATCCAAGCCTTTGAAAAATGGGAGCAATCTTTATCCCCATGCAACCTGCAGAGAAGAGCCATAAGATATATGTATGGTTCCCTAAGATTGGCCGTTGGATACTAGCCAACGGTCCGGTTTGTGAATTTTTTGTCTTCCCTCCACCAGGACACCATGATCTTGCTGGTATCTTGTGATGCGTAGAAACTTAGAATGAAATCAGTGCTCAGCTTTTCTTCAGAATCCCTGAGCTTGTAGTAACTTTGGACCTCTGATGGCAGGAAAACCCTGATGCATTCACCGTTATCGTCATTAATCAAACATTTTTGTGCATCAACGTGGTCAATGAGCCACTTTAGGAGATAAATGCAAGGAAACACCAGAGACCGGCTTGCCACCATGTGAAAATAAGCCCTACAAATATTTGGGAGGACATCGTCATCGAGCTTCCTCGTGTGAGGGTCGCTGTGCAGGGTATACTCGAGGGGTTCCTCCCTCTTGATTTTTTTAAACAATTCTTCGGAGTGAGGAAATGTTTTTTTGGCTCCAATGTTTGCCTCTATGTCTTCGAAGGCCGGGGGCTGGACAAAGGCCTCCTTGGTGGCTGTCTCAATGAAGGGCACCAGCTTGGAAGAAAATTCTAATTGTCTTGCAACTGCTGGGGAGGAGCCCTCTCCTACTTCTGATTCTTGCAGCTTTGGCGCTCTTGGGGATTTCCTAGTGGAGGGATTCTTCGAAGGCATTGTCCCTGCAATTAAAACTTCCCTTTAAACATGTATACAGAACAACGTTGGGTGGGAACATATAAAATGGAGCGTAAAACATCACAAGTAGACACATACCTGTAATGCTTGCTAAGATAGTTGTTTAATACTCACTGAACTTTGGACACATCCTTCGGATTGTTAGCTTTGCTCTTCTATTTGTTCTGAATTCTTTGCTGCGCAGAATAGGATCATACACAATGACTCGAAAGAATATAACTAGAGAGATTCTATCAGTCGTATCAATAAGTTAATACGAGTAATGAATGAAAATTCAAAATAAACTACCGTCGGATCTCTGAGAATAAATCTTAATTGGTTGACAGTGGAGGCACGGAGGAAGATGCATTGTATCGACAGGCTTAACAGTCCTTTTTGGTTCGCACACGAATTAGCAACTAACGCACGATCCTCGAATTAACTAATAGTTTAAATGCGTCGTACCTAACAAATTTAAGGGTTAAAACATCTCATCACATCGCATCACTCCGACGTATAGATCGAGGATTGACTACTATCTATGTGCACATTTCTATTGATATCCTCTTGATATATACTTTCGATGCCGATGATATCGGGGATCGACGATCGAGGAAAGTTCAAGTGCATAGCTTATTGGATGGTTATTATCTTCGTAACCTTCCGTCGCCGAGAATGTTTCGAGGGTCGGTAGTTGAAAATACCACTCCTCTCCTTGGGCGATGCTTACTTCTTTTCATTTTCCTGCCAAAGCCAACACCGGTCGGTCTTCGACGATTCTCCTGCTAGAGCTCATTCAAAAAAAAAGAAAAAGAGAGACTTTCATTCACCAACGCTGATGAAGATCGACACTCAACTACTTTGAACTTCTCAAGCGATTTGCGTCACCTTTAACCTTTACCGATGCTAAACTTCATAACCAAGTTGGGGGAAAACTTTAGATTGGCGATTCCTTAAGTAGTTGTTAAGTCCCTTTTAAAGTTAAGATGATTCTTTGTTGTATGTTCAAGCAAAATTTAAACAATTCAAACATGAAACATAAAATACAAGCGCATGCATTAGTTTCATACCAGAGTTAAAAAAAGATAGAGCAAAGGATATAGTGGTACCCAAAATGTAGAAATGGACATAGAATTTTTAGGGTGTGTTGAGTGCTCAACATATTCCCTCCATACACAACACTCTTTCTTTTGTTGACCAATGCTCCTGAGATGCAACAGAAGTCTTGAATAATCTCATTGAAAGCCCTTGCTATCCGAAGGGAAGCTCCTCCTAGAAGAAGGGAATCATCAACAAACAGAGCATGGTTGATTGGTTCTGTTCCTTTCATCGGTCGAATGCCTGGAATTGCCTCGACATTCCTTTCCGCTATCAGTTTTCTACTCAGGGAGTCTTTCATTAAAATGTACAGGAAGGGGGATAGCAGGAAACCTTGCCTTATCCCTCTTGATGCTTGAAAGTAATTAGCAGGCCGACCATTTACTAGGGGGGAGATCCAGGGCTTGTCAATGCAAGATTTGATCAGATTCACAAGTTCTGGGCTGAAACCATAAGAGAGCAACACTTTGTACAGAAAAGACCGCTTGACCCGATCGAAGGTGTTGGCCATGTCAAGCTTGATAAGCATTCCTTGCTCCTTCCTCTGGTGGCTTGAATGAATGAATTCTTGTACAAGAATCACATTATCCAGGATATGCCTTCCTTTGATGAAACCCCCTTGGGTGGGGGAAATGAGCTGTCCAAGAAGGGGTTTTAGTCTATTTGCCAACAACTTCGAGAGGATTTTATAGGAGGCATTGCACAACGAGATAGGTCTGAATCTATCAAAAGAGACCGGGTTTGAATTCTTTGGGGATTAAGGTAAGAAAAGTGGAGTTGGTGCTGCCTCCCACCTTGGCCTTTTGCTGAAAATATTTAACCATTATCAGTAAATCTGGCTTGATAATTATCCAACAAGCTTTGTAGAAGTGTATGGAAAATCCATCAGGGCCCGGGGATTTGTCATATTCCATGTCCCAAACAACCTTGCTTATTTCCTCCTTAGTGAATGGTTTCAAGAGACTTGTGTTGATCTCATAACTGAAAAGATGAGGCATATGGGAAAGGAAGTCGAGGAAGATCCCTTCATTTCCTGTTCCATCCTTTGAATAGAGATTCTGAAAATGATTTTCGGCTGCTGCCTTTATTTGAGAAAAACCTTTGGAGACTGTACCATCAGCTGTAGTGATTTAAGAGATGTGATTTCGGGAGAGACAAGATCTGAACTACCTATGAAAGAAGGCCGTGTTACGATCACCAACTGCCAACCATAGGCTTCAGGAATTTAATTTCCAATACTCCTCTTGATATTGGAAAGCTCTGTGAGAGACCTGCTGGGCAACTTGTTCCTTCTCCAGGATCTGAATGGTTATGTCCTGAATTTCCATGTCCATCTGAAAATCTGCTAACTGTTGAACAACCTATTTCCTTTTTGCAGAGTATGGGTTAGAGGGGGATTTAACCCACTCTTTAAGAGATGATTTTGTTTCTTTTAATTTCTGTTCCCAAATAAAACTTGGTGAGCCAATAATCAGAGTGGACCAGGCTTTGGTTAGTACTTCCATGAACCCTTCCTGCTCAATCCATTGAGGGCTGAATTTAAAAGGGATGGGGCCTAAGTCTTCTTCCTCATCTAATTGCAGGAGAATGGGCTTGTGATCTGAGGTAATTTTAGGGAGGATTTTGGTGGTCACTACTTTCTTATCCAGCAAGAGGGTGCTTTACATTAGGAACCTGTCAAGCCTGGAAAAAATGTGTGCAGCCCCTGTTCTATTATTCGTCCATGTGTATAAAACTTTCTTTGGTTTAATATCAAGTAATTCCCACTACTTTATCAGATCCTCTACAAGGGGGAGCATATGATACCTTATGATTATGCCCCCTCATTTTTCTTTTGGTTCCAACACTATATTTAAGTCCCCTGCTATTATAATATTCTTGGGAGAGTATGCTTCTACAAAATCATAAAGAGTTTGTCAACATTATTTTTTCTCCACAAATTGAACCGAGACATAAAGATTGAATAGATCGATAGTGATCTTACTTGTTTTGTGGCGGAGTTCTATATAGATCTAATGCTGTGTCTCGAAGGAGCTTTCAAGGTGAAATTGGTCTTCAATCCAGACCGTGGAAAGCCCTCCATAAGTGCCCCTTGCGCTAACAACCTTTCCACCATTTATTTTCCAATTTTTTCTACTTAGATCTAGAAGGGCTTCCCCTTCTATTTTTGTCTCTTGGAGCATGAGGATCTCTGGCGATTATGTCTTCAACAAATCTTTCACAGCTTCGATTTTCATAGGATTCCCCAGACCTCTGTAGTTCCAAGAGACTAGATGCATTATTTACTGGGATGGGAAGAAGAGGGGCCTCCCTTGGGTGGCCTCGATCAGGTATTTCATCCAATAGACATTTCAAGAGTGGGTTTGCTGCCCTGTATTTTATGTCTCTTCGCTTCTTCCTCTCTTGCTTCTTTGAGGGATTTCCTTCTTGATTTTTTCGATGGTCTTTCGAAAGTATCGTATTCTGATGAGCCTGACATTTCTGGAGGTTTATTTCTTATCATATCTGCATAGGAGGAGGAGGAAGAGCCTTCTACTTGGTTTTCTGGTTGAGTGGGAAGAGAACTTGTATTGTTTTCTTCCAAAGCAGGGGGGGAGGCATGTTGTTCCAAATCATGAGCTATAGCTGGAGGTTCTTCCTGGAAGTTGAGAGGTTCAAAGGGGTTCAGAGTTGATTCTATCAGAATAGGAGTTGGGTTCCCAACCACTTGAGGCTGCACTATGTTGGGCATAGTGGCTCTTGCATAAGTCCCTTTCGAACAAGGCTTATTGATCTTCTTTGAAGAGGCCGCTTCTGAACCTTCGTCCATTTCTCCCCTTTCATTTTTTCTGCTTCCTCCTTTTCCTTCTTTTTGCAATATCTTGCAAAATGCCTGAAGCTGTGGCAATACCTACACTTGAAGGGGAGCTACTCGTAGTCCAGTTCTTGTACATGTGACTAGTCTGCCACTGTTATCTTGATGACCTCCGGGAGCCCTATTTCCAGATCCACCTCCATGCAGATTCACGTGCAGGAGTATTGATCCTTCCTTTCTACTCCGTAAATGTATTTTCCAAGGGCATTCCTAATCGATTCTAGGGATTTTGGGCTCCAACAATGAAGAGGTAGGTGTGGAAGGCGCACCCAGACTAGGAGCATTGACGACACATCCTAGGCTGGATCAAAGTCCAGAGTCCATTGGTTCAAGTACAACCCTTGGGGGCCCATAAAATAAGGTTTGTTTATGAATATAAGATTCCTGTCTTCAACATTGTCGAATATGAAAACATAATAACCTTTCCCGATGAAATGGCTCTTGATGCCTTCTGAGACAAGAGGTCTCCAGTTCCTCTAAATCCACGCTTCGATGGCTCTTGGAGAAGGCCATAAACCATAAAATTGACTGATCATTCCTCTTTCAACGATGTTTAAGGCAGCACATCAGGGATCTTTGGCTAGGAGATCTACCGACAGGATGGCATCCATTCTTCACAAATTTTTCCTGGAAGGCTGAGATTGGTCATTTGCTACATGCCTCTACCAGTTTTTTGAAGGCCGAGATCTATTGGGGGGGAGGAGGGGCAGGCTCAGAGCCCCCTCCTGAAGTCATGGCGGCTAGGAGAAGAAGGCAAAGGGAGGCTCACGCAGAGCGCGCATGGGAGCAACTCGGGATTAAGATTCGTAAAAAGGATACAAAGTTTACTCCTTTTTAATTCATTGTCAAAATTTTGATTTTTTTTTCAATATTTTTTTTCTTTATTTCTAATAGAAATTTGGTTTTTTTACCAAAAACAAAAAGAATCTGTTTAGGAGTGTTTCTTTTTTCCAATTTAATTAAGAGTTTTTTTAGGGGTGTATTTTTTTTCCAATGTAATTATTTTCTTATTGTAAATTATTAAAAAAAATAAAATTAATTAGTAAAGTAATTATCAAGTGATAACACATTTAGATTTAGGGGTCATTTTTCAATGTTTTGTTTGTAGTGGTGCCAATGATTAAGGTAACGGTTTGAATTATGTCATAAATTTAACTCCCAAAAAAACAATGTTGCTACTGATAGCATCACTTTTCGATTCAAGGGTCAATTAGGTCATAGTTTTAACTAAAAAAAAGTGGTGTTACCGGTAGCATCACTCCTGATTCGAGGGTCAATTCCAGAGTTTTCTCTGGAATATCAAGGTTGCGATTTCAATAAAGTCACAATTTTAATCACTTCTAAGAAAATGGTGCTACCGACAACACCACTTTTTCAAATGGGGGTAAAAATAACCACGATGAAAAAATGAGAACTCTAGAGAGTTCTCATTAAGTTGGTAACTTTGTTGGTTAGGAAGGTCTGTATTTTGGCAAATATTTTTAAATTGAGATCTAATATAGGTATATGTAGGGAAATCTAAGAGGAAGTTATTTTCATATTCTACCCTCTTAGTGTCACAAAGATGACATATTCTTTCATCCCACGGTGTTTTGGGAGTTGTCCAATTCCCAATTTCACTATGTAGCTCGTGAGAGTTTGTTCTTATTTTAGCAATGTTGATTTTCTTCTTTGCATTTCTAAAAACTAAGATGTAATTTTGATCTTTTAAATTAGGGCTGACCACCTCCTTGTAGTATCTTAATTTCCTTTTATCCACTAATTCTTGATCATGCCCCATATTCTCCTTAAATTTAGAAGTGATAATATTTATAATATTATCGATAATTTGCATTATATATATTTAAAAGTGTGTGTGTTCATGTTGGTTTTATTCTTTCCACTTCCTCTAATAATTGATGGTTATGTCACACAATGTCGATGATAAGTTGTGGTGTCACATTGTGATGTTCATAAATAATCTTTTGTGTTGATCAATGACGGACTATGTTTTATTTTTCTTAATGTAAAGTCCCCGCTATAATCCCTAATTTAATTAATCCTTAATGTAGATATAATGTATGGTTCTGGCCAAGCGGTGTATATGAGAAATGTGTTTTCGAGTTTTAAATAAATAAAATGTGATGTGAGTTGTTGGGGTATATTGACACAGATGGGGGATGATTAATTCACAAGAGAGGGGAATGTCTAGAAGTATCTAAGAGGAGCCCAGGGGGGGGAAATTACATGGGTATTAATGCAAACCCACATTGCTTAATTTTATTATGATTATGTATTAAACTTCTATTTTTTGTTTGATTGTGGAAAAGCCCAATCATTGAATTCATGTAAGAGGGTGGGTGTGAGAAGTCACATCCCATAGTTATTGGGAGCTTGGAATTGAGTATAATTAGTTTGGGGAAGAGTGTAATTCAAACAAGCAAGTCAAAGGAAAAAAAGATGTATGGCCAAAAGGACAGTTTTAGATAGTCATGTTTTGACATGAACAACAAAAAAAGAACATAAAAGAAGAACATTGGATCTGGAGAAATCATGGAGGGAGAATTCTAGAGCATATTTGGAGCAGAACATTGAATATCAAGGTTGTCATACCTGAAGAGTGAACTCCTATGTGAGCTTCACTGTAGCAACAAGTGATTTCTATTGTTTTCCTCGTAGTTTTCCTAGCAGTGGGCTCCCTTGCGTTTCCTAGTAGTGAGATCCCTAGTTACTTGTGCCAAAGAGACCCTGATAAATGAATGGAACACTCTATGGATTGAGAGTAGTGAAGGGGTACATTCCTTGGGTTGGGAAGGTCGAGAGGAAGAGTGTTGAAGCGAAAAATTGGGATAGTTGTAGGGAATAACAATAGGTTGTGGGATTTTCAGAGCTATGAGTGGATAGTGAGAGACCACACTCCTTTGTGGATTGCTAGCCCCAACTCGGGGTGACTTATTGTTGAGATCTGGAACAAAAAGTCTATGGTTGCTTGGAAAGTCCATCCCAAGCAGCTGGTTGCTCAACTGATTTAAAAGATAAATGTTTTATCTATTTTATGTGTTATATTTATGAAATTAATGGTTGTGCATTCACTATGTGTTTAATAAGAATTAATATGTTGTTGTGTTGAGTTATTTAAACTTCCTTCATGTCGAATTTAGAATTTTGTAGATACGTTTAATTAATGGTATGAAACAATAGTTAAACTTGTGTATAATTCGTAGCCGGTAAGCTACATGAAATTAGTTAGCAGAAAAAATTAATTTGTGTAATTCCACACGTAATGGACCAAAACACCTCCTTTTCCAGAGAGGTTGTATTTGGAAAAATACATAACTCCTTCCGAGCATTATTTATTAAATGAATTAAAGAATATATGTGTTAAAATACCCTTATTAGAGGCTATAAAGAACATACCAATATATACAAGAACAATTAGGGAATTATGCCCTAATAAATCAGGAAGAAAAAGGAAGGATCCAACAACAGTGCAAGTTGTTGGAAAACTAGCCAGCCTAATGTCAACAAATATCACAAAAACAAATATGTTGATCCAGGGGTACCAATTGTTACCATCTTAATCAACAATATTTCTACTCCAAACACTTTAATTGTCTTAGGTGCAACTATTAATGTGATGAACTTGTAAACAATGCAAAATATGAATATTTGTAATCTTTGATCTACACCTAAAATATTGGAAATGGTAGATAGATCTCGGGTAAAACTAGAGGGTGTAGTAGATGATGTCATTGTATATTTGGATTCATGGGAGTATCGCGTAGAATTTGTAGTTCTTCAACCAAAATGAAACTTAGGTGGACACCCTCTTATACTTGGAAGACCTTGGTTGGCCACAATTGATGCTCTTATTAGTTGTATATCGGGAAATATGACTATTTCAAGAGGGAGTGAAATCAAGCAAGTGACACTATATCCACCTACTACATATATTACTAAATGGGAACAAATGTCATGGCTTGAAGAAACATATTCCGAGGAAGAAATTATTCATTCTTTTTATAGTATTGCTCAATCCATAATTTTCAGAGAAGATAATGATGAAAATGTACTTAATCGTTTCATTGACAATCTGGATTCCATAGAGAAATTTGAATCTTTTCAACAAATATCCATTAATGATCTTTTGGAGTGAAGTTTTCAAGAAAATTGTACAGTAGAATATTTACAATCTTGATTTGAAACTGTATTTCTTGTAAACACAATATAAGATTCACACACTAAAGTCATTGAAATTCTTCCTCGAAAATGTTTAAACATCAATTCTAATTTGGAAAAATCTAAGGAGGAAAGGATAATTCAATTACTACAAAAATATTCTAAGGCATTTGCCTGGGATTACATGTTAGCCTCTTACTTGTATACAATCATGAAGTCCTAGTATACCACCTTTGTATATTTCACATAAAAGGATATAGTTGTTATCCTAAGTGTGTTTCTAGATTTCTATATTGCCTCCTCCTACCTTATCTCCCGATGAGGTGTCAATGCAAGAGCAATTGACGTGGTTTCATTATTGTATTATATATATTATCATTATAATGAATACAATGTTGTGAATGATGTCTTAGGCCTTTTATGCAACTTCTTGTGTTTCTTGTCTTGTCTCATATGTTTTTGTCCCGATATTGTTTGTGCTCTCATCTTATTCAATTGGTATTAGAGAACATTTGGTCTCAAGGTCCTAGTAGTCTTGAAATGCATGATAGTGATCCATGGGAGGTGAGGATATCAAGTTTCAAGGTAGTGATCCGCAAACCATTCAAATCTGAATTGATTATTATTAATCGATGGTGAGGTGCAATTGATGGTGTCAATATGCACATCAAGAAAGAATATACAAGAGGATTAACCGTGAAGCAAAGAATAGTAAAAATGATTAAGTTGTATTATTTCTGCAATTCCTAGAACAACCAATGAAAAAAATAAATTCTGTACAGAAATCCCACCCGTTATTGAATCTCGATGGTGATCTCTCATATGCTTCATCTACATATCTATCTCCAAAATAGTTGATTACTGTTCCCTCATTGATCTTCCCAATATCGTTTCCATTGGTCATGTAGATGTGTATCTCGTGGCCTCTTGTTGCAAGCGCTTTGTATTATTTTCTTTCTTTCTATGGCGACAGTCCAAAACCATGTTTCCCATGTTGCCTCAAAGTTGCTTCCTACATTTTTGGCTGATTTTGATTGACTAATTTTTTTTTATGCTGCTCTCATCATTCCCCCAGATCACAGAAGGTTATGCTGGCTACAGCATGGATGTGTGTTTGATGAAATTAACGCAAGGTTTTGTCCATTGACCCATAATAACTATTCTCAATGAGACGCGATCCTCAACAAATCTGCAGTGAAAGTTACCCATTGCAATGTTTCAACGATAAACTTAGCACAACACTAAAGAAGTGTTCGAAGACATTGGAGTAAATTCTCCCTTGATTTGCAAATCAATTTGTAAATCATCCCCCCTAATATGCAATTCTCCTGATATGCAACTCTTCTTGCCTCATTATAATACACGTTGAACTCAACAACACAAACCCAACAATCTGCACAATTCTGAAGCTATCTGCACATAGAACGCTCAACCATCAAAATTGGACTGACTGGGATGTATGGGCATGAAAAGGTCCTTTTGGGTTGTTACAACTACATTCGTTTACTAGTGAGTTCCATTAGAAAAAATTCCCATGAGATTGTCTCAATAGAAGTCCCAAATAAATGTGCTCAATGATCTAAATACAACCCGCCATCATCTAATCGATCTCAATGATTTCAGCCCAATGGGTGCCCTCCATGAATTTGTGGTTGAAAGAAAACTAGGCCACTCCATGTGTCCATTGGAGTAAAAAAGGAGTCCACGTGCACATGCTAACATGTAATATCGGATCAGATCATATGCGAAGTCATTCTTGTAATTCGAGAGGTCGGCGATAATGATATGAGCACGTAACTGAAAATAAATAGGATTCAGAGATTGAGAAAAATCAAAATATCTCAAGAATATTACCATGAATTTCCCACAATTGGCAGGTATCCATGTCAATTTTTTGGAATATATCACATTTTGAATATATTAAATACTTTAAAAAGGGAGGTATTTTGAAACTATTTTATGCCCTTCCATAAGAAAGTGGGACTTATACTATGGATGTGAAGTCTTCATTAGTTCAAGATGGGCTCACTTTTTTCTTGAAGTATAGTTAGACCTTTAGCTTTTTCTCATAAACCTTGTGAAAATATAGTTGAAAAACTTCAATTTTTGTAATTAGTGAGTGATAGCTAGTGTTGAGATATAAAGACCTCTCATGAAGCTATATAACAATTGTATTTGAACATTGTTATTGTAAGAGATTAGTGTATGGAAACTATAATAAAGAGATATTTTTCATGGTGAATGTGTCCTAGATCTGCTCGGAATTGAATAAGGGGATCTTAGGTACACATTGTGTATTGTGCGATGGTGATTTTTCATGGAGCCATATGTTTAGTGTCTAGTTTTAACATAAACACAACTGTAATCCATCATTTACAACAACACACACATAATACGATGCAAGCGCAATGAAATTCAAGCAAAAATAATGCCAATCAAACAATGGCAAAGAAATACTAAAACAAATGCACAAATCAAGATTGTAATGAAAGGATAATTGGATGTGACTTAAATTCAAAGCATAATCAAGTATTCATACTCAAAGATCAATTCAACTTCAGAATCAACATCAATTCAACTTTGGAATCAACATTCAATGTAAACTTGCAACTGTTATTTTTTCAAGCTCAATTATAATTTACAATAGTTTATTTGTAAGTGTAAAATCAGAATTAAGTTGAGTTGAATTGAATTTGTCATAAGGTGCATTCTTGGTTGAACCTGACACCATCTACTTTTTGAGTCCAAATTCCAATTGTTGTGTCTGTTAATCAATCATTATAACATCACAAGTTGGGGTGCATTTTTGGTAGTATCTGACACCCACACATTGCTATAAGCGAGTGCGAGCAAGCGAGTTCAAGAATACAAGCGAGCGAGTTCAAGAAATCAAATTCAAGCAAGCAAGTCAAGTGAGCAAGTGTGAAGTTCAAGGAGGCATCTTTTAATTCTTCAAATTGAGTGAAATCTTGAATTATTAGAGTTACTGAACACTCTAATAAACACTACTGAAGATAATACAATCATACTTCACAAAGATACTCTTCAATCAATGCTAACTTGTTTGCAAGTGACGCAAGATAAAGTTAGAATCCTTCAAGAACAATCTCAACTACTTAATGCTGAGTTGATAAATATAAAAAATAAACGACCAGTGAAGTGTTCTAAACTAGTTTTTGTTCAGAACAACCCTCTCTACAATGATGTTGATGATTTTGATGGTCATAGAAATCAACAATGCACTCCAAAGAAACTCTACAAGAAAACTCCAGTTGTAAATAAATATGAAGTTGTGCAAGTTCAACATGATCGAGTTCAAAATAATCTTTCCAAACCCATCATCAGAACTTGGGAAGAAATAAAAAACAACAAGCACATAACAGGACTTGGATATGACAAGGAAGTTACCTTTCATATTCATGATTAATCTCGACCAATCGAGTGCCAAAGTGATGGATTCCTTCAAGAAGTATCAACTTCACCTGTTCTAGTTGAGCATCAAAATGATAAATTCCAACATTGTAGTCAAGTTGGTCACATGGCGAATTAGTGTTTTGATCTCCATCCTTACCAACATTGTGGCAAGCATAACCATTCTTTAGACAACTATTCAACACTGAATAAACTTTCAATATTGAAGATTCACTTTGAGTTGATTGATCCTTGGAAGTGGTCATCAATAGCCAAGCAATTATATAAGTCTTACCGTAGAATTCAATCTCTAGTAAAGACTCATCTTGCATCACATAGCCTTTTTTGTATCTAACATAAGAGTATATAAGTCCAAAGTGGTCCCCTTATGGCATAGATTTTAAGCATGGCCCTCCTGGGATGAGATAACATGTGGTTGTTTCCACATGCCCACTTTGCGTTGTACACAAATGGAATAAGTATGGTACTCTCTTGAGCCTAGAGGGGGGGAGTTCAAAAATAAAGTGAATATGGTTCGTGAAACCACTTTTGATCTCTCCTTTCAATTGACAAATGGGGAAATTGATGATATAATTGAAGATGGTTGTCATACTGAAAGTTTTGACAACAAATATGCCATATGGGCATCAAATTTTCTAGATGGGAAAATGTAGTCTGTAGATGGAATACTTTGGCAGAATTATGGTTCAATGAATTGAAATTGAATCATACACATGGATGCTTATTTTGAGAGTAATATTGTGGACATTTGTTTCACCTATATGGTCATTCGACCTCGTAAAGGACAACATGATCCTTCTACATTGCGGCTTGGAATTTGAATAGGTTGTTAGTAATTTTAAGGGATGTGTTAGACTTGTAGTTGATTCACTTATCTTGTTTCACTCTCATCATATTCAAATTCACATCAGTGAACAATTGCAGGAATTTTGGCTCACATGATTACACAGTGAGATTTCCATAGTTTTCAGCATCCATATTTGGCGGTTTTTCAAGAAGTTCTTCATTTAGGCTCAACTCAAGAGTTTAAACATGAAGACTCGGAGATGATACCAGCTTATGTTGCATTGATGGTATTATTGTTCAGAATTTTGATTGAGGGGGGGAATGCTATCCTCTTACTTGTATACAATCATGAAGTCTTAGTATACCACATTTTTATATTTCACATACTAGGATATAATTGTTATTGTAAGTGTGTTTCTATATTCCTATATTGCCTCCTCCTACCGTATCTCCTGACGAGGTGTCGATGTGAGAGAAATTGAGGTGGTTTCATTATTGTATTATATATTGTATAATTAAAATGAATACAATGTATGAGAGAGATTATGTATTGAGGCCTTTTCCGCCAAACTTCTTGTCCTGATTTTGTGTGCTCAATTTCTTCACTACATATATATGCAAGGTATCCATTTAGATACTTGCACACATAACATCTACGGGTAAAATCATGAAGATGGGTGTCTATTTTGCTTGTTTTATGAGAAAAAAACTATATTTTCACAAGTTCTTCAAATTCCGGCATACAAAAGTATTTTTTTTATTTATAATTTCACTTTACAGTAAAAAAAAACTTGTGAAGAATTTGGTTAGCTTTCCACTGACTATTTTTCAATATTTTTTTATTGAGATTTGATATGTCAATTTGACAATTGTTTAACGATATGTTCCTTAAACATGAAAGAAATGATGAGTTATTCCCCCCCAACAATGTATCTATTATTAAACTTTTGTTTTTGACAAATGAAATGTACTGCAACAATCCATAGAGAATCTTTTTATTATGACTCTAATTTTGAATCTAACGGATGAATATTATAATTTCTAGAATTTTTTAAAGTTGAACAAGCTGAAAATGTTGCATATTTTAAACACATGTTTCCCCCCACCTTGTATCCATCTTAATTTTTACTTAAAAGTAAAATCTAAAAATACCATTTTGAAAAGAACAGTTTAAGGATTCTGAATATAATTTTTTCTCAATTTTTCACTGTGTATTTTTAGAGATACATATATTTCATTTCACTAAATCATAATGTCAGCTGAAAATATTATGCAGTGATTTTTTTAAAAAATTAAATAAAATTAGATAAAATAATGAAAATGAAAAAAAATTATATCCATTGAAAGTTGATTCAATTTTGCAAATGCTGGTATCAATTTCGAAACAAAATTCTGAGTATTTGCAGGAGTCCGCAACCTCCAAAGTTTAGGTATGCTAGAGATAATTCTCAGGTTTCTGCAAACAGTCCCATTCGGTTGTTTTCGGCTGAAAGAATCTTTCAGGGGAAAGAAAGTTTTTTCAATCGAAACATGTAATTCTAATGGAATCCGTTAAAAATAAATGGTTTCCTAGCTTTTTGGTTGAAAAAACTTTCTTTCAGCTGAAAGATGGGTGCGAGAATTACGTTGGCCAGAAACAATGAAAAGACACGTTGTATCGTTTCACTTCACGCCAAATCTTATAAATACGCTTTCGACCGAACACATTTAACATAATTCACTCGCTTGTTTCATGGTTTTCTAGAGCACCTAAACAAAGTTTCGAATCATTTTTTTCGTTTTTTTGAACAAGGTAGTTGATGCTTTGAATGTAAAAAAAAATTTATTTTTTTGAAGTTCAAGATTTTATTGGAATAACAATTTATATATTGAAAGCTAAATGTTGAACATTTTTTTAAGGTGAAGCCTTTGTTGAACATAAAATTATTGATATTATTTTTTAATAATTTTTGTGACAATGAAGTTTTTCTGAGACTATTCTGAAATGTTTATCTTTTTAAATTTTTTTTACAGATAACTATACTCATGGGAAACAAAAGTTTGCGCAAGAGAAAATTTGATCGCACTCGAGATGAAACTCACCATAACGAACAAATGAAAGAAAATTATTGGAGAAATAAATGAGAACGTGCAAATATTGAAAAAAGAAATGATGATGATGTAAATAGATATTTTCAACAAGATGAAGTCCAACGAGGTATGCATGCACATATTGTCTATATTAAAAGTATATAATTTAAATTTAAAATATTGATTAATATAATTGATTGTAATTTCGATTTGATGTTTTTCAAAAAACATAAATAGATTTGTCTCATAACGTCGATGAAGACGTTGAAACCGGAATTGAAGTAGAAGTCGAATCACCTATAGGTATGTACATAAATTTAGATAATACAAGATGAACACTTGTATATAGGTTAATGAATTTATGTTCGAGTTTTGTTTTTTAATATAAACTTTAAATTGAAATATGCAGGAGAATATATCAACATTGATGATGAAATATTAGAAAATGTTGATACTAACAAATTTGGGAAGAAAGCAGCTAAGCATTATATAAGATATCGAACTAAGAATATGTATAATACTTTTTTCAAAGATGAATCGATAATAGTACAAGCTCAAATTTTACTTTGTCTAATAAAGTCAAGAAATTTAAAAGAAGCTACATCATTATTGGATATTCAAAAGTCGACAAAATATAGAAAGGTGAAACAAAATGCCTTTGAAAATATAACTAGTGTATTAAAATCTTTTGGAAAATCTCGAAAAAAGATGTCAGTGTTGCACGTAGAGTGATAAAAACAACTGTTGTTTCATCTAGCAATATAAAAGATCATTTGACACGAAACATGGAAAAAACGATGAGAATGTCAAGAAAAACATTGTACAAACATAGAAATTTCGATTGCAAATAGATGCAAATGATGAACTTGCTTGTTGGACAATGATTTCTAGACAACCCTACAAAGATAGACTTGCAGAAAATGTTAAAGAATCGACCCGTAATTGTTGGTTGAAAGAATCTCGTGTTGCACCACATATAAGGGATGTGTTGCGACGAAGAATAACACAAAAACAATATGAAGAACATCCAAAACATATATTTCCAATGACACAAATAAAATTGTTCAATAATTTCAAAGAAGAGCACAAATAAGTTAAAATTTCCATCAATACATTTGTGCAACAAAAACATGGTTTGTTAGACCCATCATTGTTCATGACACTTGCTGTTTTCATTATCATGTGGAATTTGAATTATATTATGAAACTTTTCTTGATTTTGGTAAAACTTATGGCCAAGTTCACCTCCTCCTTCCACATTCCGTGCTTTTATATCTGAAATTCTATGTGAAAGAAAAGGTGATGAATTATTTTACCAAAAAAAATGTGTTGGTGGAAAGAAATGTGATTGTTGTGGAAATCTAAGTTTGTTTCACTCAAAGTATCCTATTGATATGAATGATCAATCATTTTCTAATACAACAATCAATTGGAAGAGATATGAATATATCAACATCATGGCTCCACATTCTTCAAATGTTATTTCCAAAAGGATTGATTTGAAAGTAGATAAAATCTATGTGATAGATTTTTTGAAGAAGTTTGAGGAAGAAATTTATAAATACACCAAACATTCACATAGAGCTCGATGACAAGACCTACAATTCAAACAATCCCGTGAAGTGTTTCCACTAGGTAAAATTTTGTCTGTAGTTGATTTTACAGAGAATTACACATTCACTGCACAAAAAGAAATACATAGTGAATATTATCATTCTGACCAAGTCACTATATTTGTCCACGTTCTATATAGACATGGTAAACAAATTCTTGATAACATAGAAAACACCAATGAAAATCAACATGTTATTAAAGATTATCACTTTTATATAAGTGATGATTGAGCACACGACACACATTATGTACAACATTGTTTTGATAAATTTTATGATTCATTGAAAGAACGCAGGATTAGATTCAATCGACATTGGATATGGTCAGATGGGTGTGCAGGTCAGTTCAAATATTCACGATCATTCTATTGGTTGTGTCGTCTTCATAAGAAATCAAACATTACACATTGTTGAAATTTTTTTGAGACTGGTCATGGAAAAGGAGAACACGACGGTGCAGGGGCATATGTAAAATGATCACTTCGAAGGTATCATATGAACCCTCATGTCGATCGATTTGAATCTGCTGATTAAGTTGTTGAATGGTGCAAAATGACGCTAATCCAGGAAAATAATTCGTCAAGGGATGTGCGCAGGTGTGTCTATATATACATGTTACACATGTACACATGATATTTTTATTGACGTGTTCAAATTTATATGATCTTCAATCATTTTCTTGAGAGATTTCAAGTTAACAAGTTCTTGTCTTGTGCAGGTTTTTTTGGTATGTTGGAATCCAAGATGTAAATAGATTAATCCCATATGAAGCCGATACAATACATGGGACATGAAAAATGAATTCAGTTAAAACAAAACGATATCAAAGTGTGTTTGCATTTGATAGAAGAAACGAGTCTTCTTTTTGTTCAGTTTGCATAGAGGACACATAATCCATAGAGATTTGCGAAAACGAAAATGCGGATTATGTTAAAGCTTGGAGACATACCAAACTTAATATAAAAGGGAAAATACCACTTGCAAGCTCAGAGGAGATGGAATCAAATGAAACTATAGTGTCGTTTGATGGCGATAGAGTTTCTGATATTGTTAGAAAAGATAATTTTTATGTTTAAATTTTTTCAAACAACTTGTAGATGTACTTGTGCGATAATCTAACACGAACTACTTGTTGTCCAACATATCGAATTATTTGCAAGAGATGTCTTTGCCGTGGTTGCACCTATAGACAACACTGAAAACGTGAAATATTATTTGATGCGATGCACAGAACAAAATATGAGGTTATTAGAAGATTTTGATGTTGGCAATTTTATATATGAAAGAGGATCCATCATATTGAAATGATATTTTTTTCAAGAAACCCATCAAACCGATACTCATGTTCACTTTCAAGACTACCAGTTAGATGTCATAAGTTGTCAATATAGTCATTTGATATGTGCAATGCGCATAAAGTTAATAGAAGTTCAATCAAGAAAAAAAACAAAAGTTAAATAATGGAAAATGTCCAAAGCCGATCATGAAAGAATAATTGAAGATGGCATACCATTACGATTTATTTAAAAAAGTGACATGTGTACATTCTAAAATTTTATATTTTGCATTGAAAGTACACGTATTTATGAATATCTATGATTCTAGAATCATTTCCAGTTTAGTTTACTTTCATGGTCCATTCAATTAAGAAAAGTTATATTTTTGATGAATTATAAAGTTTACCGAGCCTTATTTACAATTTTAGGAAAGAACCTATAGATTGTATGTAGGGAACCTAAAATGACCTATACTTTGGGTGATTATACTTTAAAATCCCACAAATTATCCATCGTATACACAATTCCTTTAATGCATAACCAATTTACTACATATAGGATTTGCGTTCATTATTTGCAATGATTCTTCAATGCTTTTTTATATGAAGCGGATAACTTCATATCAAAACTAGGACCCATTTCCATGTCATTATAAGGGATTATTGATGGCTTAGAAAAACTTTCACTAAATGTAGTACCTTTCATAAAATCATCCACCTCTCTATTAATATCTCTAGCAACAATATCATTCTACAAATAAAAAATAATAGGTCATCTACTAAGGCTTGGTTTGCTGCATTTAAATTTTCATTTTTTTAATTGAATTTGGAGTATATTGAGAATTCAAGGTAATGTATGATTAACATCATAATTAAAAATTTTAAAGACATATTAAAAAGTATCAATTTTAATTATGAAATTGTAAATTTTGATTCCAAAAGTGTTGATATTATATTAAATTGTTACAATGTGCATTTAGATTTCAATATCTTGAAGCAATCTGAAAACAAAATTGAAATTATGAGCTACTTGAAAAATGTGTATGATGACCTAGCACTACTTATATTCTACACATTAAACATAGTTTTCATTAAGTTTGATTGAAAAAACTTAAATTGAAAAAGAATTTGATTTTGTGACTTGATAACAAAAAATAAAAAATAACAGGTCATCTACTATGGCTTGGTTTCGTGCATTTAGATTTTCATTTTTTTAATTGAATTTGGGGTATATTGAAAATTCAAGGTAGTGTATGATTAACATCCTAATTAAAATTTTTAAAGGTACATCTTAAAAAGTATCAATTTTAATTATGAAATTGTGAATTTTGATTCCAAAAGTGTTGATATTATATTAAATTGTTACAATGGATATCTGTCCATAATCACACAATGATTATCTTCCATGTAGATTCTATATCCTTTCTGTAACAATTGTCATGTGCTCATCAAATTATGCTTTAGACTAGAAACATAATATACATTAGGCATAACTTTTTGCTCCCCCTGCTTAGTTAAAATGTTTATATTTCCTTTTCCTAAGGCAATAACTTGGATATTAGTTCCAAGTGTCACTTTAGTTTGGACTGATTTATCCAAACTAGAAAACACCTCTAAGTTTCATGTCATGTGATTACTACAGCCTGAATCTAGATACCATGCGTCACATAGACTTTATTGAGCAACATTACATTCAACTGGTGAGACTATAGGCATTGCTTCAACACGTGCCATAAACAAAGGACTGGAGGGACTATTTGCATTGTGTGACTGATCTTGACCTTGCTTGTTCTGCTTATACTGTCTCTTTCTGCATTCATATGCATAATGTCCATATTTTTTACAGTAATGACATTGAATCTTTGATTTATCAAATTTATGATTACTTAGTTGACTGTATTTTGACTTTGACCTATTCCACCAGTATTTGCAGGATTGCTACGGTGTCCACCTCTAGCATAACTTCTTCCTCTGCCTCTAGAGTTAGCTCTCCCCCTTCCTCTTCCTCTACTTATAGATGATTGCACCGAAAATGCATTCTCTAATGACATATTTGATCTATTTAATCTGTGTTCATGATTAATAAGGGAGGCTTGCAGTTCATCTAGAATAAACTGACTCAGGTCTTTGTTCTCTTGCAAGGTCACAACAAGGGTATCAAATTTAGGAGGAAGACTCCTAAGTACATTCTCAACAACTTTTCTATCCTCTATGATTTAAGAGGAAGACTCCTTTGATCTTTCAAAGCATCCTTCTCAGCTTGTGTGGGAGCATTGTACGCTCCCTGATTTGTTGGTTCCACATAGGCATTCTGGACTATCTCCCATACATCTTGTCTTTGAAATAACACCTTCATGATCAAGGACCATAGCTCATAATTTTTTCCTGTAAAGGTGGGAGGTTGCAGATTTGAAGTAGAAGTCATAATTTCACTTTTCAACAAAGCTACTGCTCTAATAAACCTACTCTGATAGTACCTGCTTTGATACCAGATCTCGAATCTACAACACACAGACAAACTCTATGCAACGTAGTTACAAAGATCGTGTGGTGAAACTCTTCGTCTCTTGAACTCTCAAGGATTATCGCGTAGATAACAGACTACAGAATTTACTATGCACTGTGATAATAATACTTAATAAAACAATTTCTTTGCATTGTGCTAATCTTTAACACATAAACTCACAAACACAACAAAAGCTCAAAAATACTCATGGATTTATCAACACACACAAAAATGATTATATATTAAGAACTTGGCGCTACGGGCTAATACAATAACTATGTCTAGCTTCAGCTAACTATGTCTAGCTTCAATTCTAATGACTTCTGAACGACTTCTACAAACTTGCAAAACCAGAGCTTGTGCTCTCATACTTCTTGACTCCTTACAGTTGTTGTTGCTTGCTATCGATTCTATTTTATTCTATTATGTTCTATATCTACTACCTACATACTCACACATATATAGATAAGACTAAGACTTCTTGTAGAAGTAAAACCGACTCAAACAATTAAGACAATAATAAATTTCGACTAATTTACATAACAGAGCTCCAGAAAAATAAAGATTGGCTCATTAAATAAACTCCTAACACTCTCGATTAACATGCTATGTTTTTCGTGAAAGACAAAGTTTGCGTAAGCCTGAAGCTCACAACTTGTAATTAATATTTCCAACAAAAAGAAAGTTGACTATTGAACTTCCGTATATGGCTAAAATTTTGATATTGGGTGCTTCAATTTCTTCTGGTAGTAGTAGACCGGAGCATTCATACATATTCAACTCTATTAAACCCCTCAAATTGGCTAGAGAAACCCTGGGCTCCCTATTTTTAGTTGTTCCAAATCGTCTAGTATTTCCAAGTTGTCCTGTAATTGTAATAAACTAGTACCTAGTAAATTCAAGTATTTCCAAGTTGTCTTGTAATTGTAATAAACTAGTACCTAGTAAATTCAAATATCTTAAATGCCTTTGATATGGGATTGCTAGAGGCAACTACCTACCAGGTTTTGACACTTTTTGAAGTCCACATACTCAAGCATGGAAATTTCTCCCAAGATATCGGGTGGGATGGAAAGAGAGATGCATCCTCGCAACGAAGATCTAAATGTCTTAGGTTTTGAAGTTGGGAAAACTCATTGGGAATTGATTCTAGCAGTGCTAGATTTTTTAACACGAGCTTGGTCAAGGTTCTCACGCCCATTCCCTTCCGTCCTAGAAATTGGAAAATAGAAGAAGGCCTTTGCATGGAGAAACTTTTATCGACAATATTCAACTCATTTAAGTGCGAGAGAAGCTGCAAAGCACATATATAACATGTTAATTTGATTGCATAAAGGACAAATTTAATTTTAAAACTACTCACTATGATGTGCGCTCGTCGTGGCCAAAATTGTCGAACAACGCTTCGACCTATTTACCGTCACCCTCAATTTCCATAACTCTTAATCTTCGTATAGAGATAGAACGTGGAAGGTGGAATGAAACATTGCGCAAGCGAAGCCCTACCAAGTCTCCAGATATATCCCACGAGCCAAAAATGAACGACAGCCATTCGAAACCTTCGATTACAAAAAGACGCATGCCTTCAACCCTAATTCTATTCATGAAATTAAGTGTCTCCTGACCTTTGGAGAATCGAATTCCCCGTATCCTGAAGTGTGGTCCGGCCTGACAATCAAATTCAGCCTGCAAGTTAAAATGTCTATTTTCTTTATAATAAACAGAAAAATTAATACAAAATCAAATACACATACCTGCTAGAGCATCATTTTCCCAATATCATCTGAGCAAGAAAGGCGTAGTGGGTGAAGCGTTCGGAACACCCGAAAGTCTTCTCGGACAATATTTCTTATCAATTCGTGCATAGTAATTACGCGGAAAGGCATACACCTATTGATAATGGGCAAATTTAATAAGGGTTTAGTTCTTAATAAGTTTTCTATGGACATGATTAAATATGGCTGGAATATTCTTAGTAGTCACACAAAATAAATGGCTGTGATTTCAATCATTAACTTCCTAACTATTATAAAGACTTCAGTTTATGTGTTTACTTTTTTACATTTACCTAATCATATTTATGTGTTTACTTTTTTACATTTATCTAACCAGCAACTATTTAGCTGCTGTGCTAATTTTAATACTTGCATACCCGTCACGATCAACGTCCACAAGGCATTTTTGACAGAGACTTTCAAAATAGTCCCCAATTCTGTTGTTTTCATATAATCCGTCCAAGACTGGAATCGCTAATTCTTGCTCTTCTCCAACTAAGAAACAGCCGATGTCCAAAAGTACCTCCTTCTCTACAGGATCCAGAGCTTCGTAACACACTTTTAATGGGTTTATTATATCGTGGGGAAGGATTGTAGAGAACTTTTCCAGCTACCGCTTGCAGTACACTACAGACGGGCCAAGAAAGAGTCTTCCCAAAACCTTTAAGGACAAAGGCAAACTTAGAAAAATGGTCTGTCACACAGAAAATATTTTTTTATTATGTTATTGCTTCACACAACTTGCATATTTATTTTTATATTTATATGAATAGTAGAATTTTCTGTATCTGGGAATGGGAATAGTGGATTTAGGATTCTAATAATAACTGATACAACTAGTAACCTACTGGAACCTTATTCTAACAATAACTTTTTGTGATTCAAATG